>LT598460.1:605501-834748 GCA_900074725.1 Lachancea dasiensis
CGACCTCATCTGGATTCATTATGTGTGATGGTCAAATAAGCTAGTGTCAATCTCCACAGTCCTCACTTCAGTTCGGATGGCTCGATGTTCTTGTAAAGACCTGATCAAAAGGAGATTAGATTCGGTGAGACGGGATGTGATGAGATGAGGCGATCAGAAGGGCTGCGCGATGAGGTGAACTATTTAGAAAATTTTTAATGGCTACTGATTTTACTGGTATCGTTTGTGACGACTAAGAAAATTTTGGATACTATAACAGCAGAACCTGCAACTCGAGCTGTGAAATCGGGTTCCTCAAAGCCAAGATCAACATGTCTAAGGGCCTTGTGAGGATCAGATTAGCCAGATTTGGCCGTAAACATGCTCCTTTGTACAATATAGTGGTTGCGAATGCACATAAGGCACGCGATAAGACTCCCATTGAGGTGTTAGGCACTTATAACCCAGTTCCCCAACCGCTAACCAGGCGTGAGATCAAGGAAGGAGTCATTCCCACAAAAGATGTCAAGCTAGACTTTGGTCGTACACAGTACTGGATCGGTGTGGGGGCGCAACCAAGTGAGACAGTAACAAAGCTTCTCATCAAGAGCGGCATAGTGGGCCCTGAGTGGGGCAAGACACACAATACCAATCAAGCGGTAACGCTACCCCGGCGGGAGGTATTAGAATAATGAAGAGGCATCGCAGTAACAAGCTTCCCGTACCTTTTGATGTGCCATACGTGTATATATATGTAGTTGATGACAACCAACGGATGTTTAATTAAAGTTAACAAGAATTATCTTCCTTCAAGTGTCTTTTTGATTAGGTGTCATTGTCCCTGGGTGGCGGTATGTGCAATACACTACTACAGATCAGTAACAGCGGTTTTTTGATGGTCGTCATTAGAAAAAGACCAGCTTTCCCTTAAACGATGGCTCTCCCTTACATGCCCTCAGCTCTTCCCTAGCAAGTTCCAGCTCAAACTTCGAATGCTACTGAGTCACTGTTTCTCTGTCTAGACTCTGCAGGACGTTGTATATCGCCCAAGATGGAGTTTGTGGGCGTCAAAGCAAAATAGCCGTTACTGCCTGACCTCGATCTCGCAAAGCCTGGTTCCAGAGAGGAAGACGCTTGTATTTGCTGAAACGGAGCTATATGGCTGGATCCACTACGACTGCGGCCCATAGCGCTGATAAAGCTGTCATTTCTGGAGCGTTGTAAGGTCTTTGGTATAGAGGGCCTATGCTCGAATGGCGTTTGTAAGGGCTGTTGCTGCTGATGTAATTGCTGCTGTCCTGAACTGCAACCTAATAGCTGAAAAGGGGCCGACAGTGGCTGCTGAAGTTGATGTTCAGGCTGCATACTAAAATAGTCAGAGGAAGCAGGAGGTGTCATATCGGCCGCACTGAATAATGGCATAGGTGGCAGCGACACCATTGAGTTATTGCGAGACAAGTAACAATCTTGGCGCACCTCAACTTGTAGTCTCTGTCTGACACTATTTATCAACAAGGCGCTTTTTTCGCGTCCATAATCAATCCCATTAACCTCTGCTCTTGCCACGGCCACCTTAGCAGTTCTATTCAATATACCAGGAGGCGGATTGGTGGTGTCGAAAGGTGTTGCAGTTGGATCGGAACATACGTCTTGGTAAACGTCCATCAGAAGGCGCATGAATTGTGGAGAAAAAGTGGGCGCTGAGGACACGCTGCTTCTACTGGGACCTGCTTGCGAATACGGCATATCTGAAATAGAACTGGCAAACGAACCCACGCTATCCTGCCTTTTCTGATTCATGAACATGTAAGGTACTATTGGTTGGGCGGAGGGTGTCGTTACAGGCGTCGAGACGCCGCTAACTCCCACAAAACCACGAAGATTGTCAACGTGGGTATTTATGCTGAGGTTTCCAGCACCTTCCTCTGGTTTGACGTCTGCCATCTCTTCGTCCATGCTCACTTCCCCCACGGGTACTGTTGCGTCGTCCTTGTGTGCATTTGTTTCGCTGCTGGAAGAACTCTTCGAGTGCTTCGAGAAACGCGACCCGTGCAGTTTATTGTGAAATCTTTCTAGCAGCATGCTGTCTTTTTCTTACAGTGAGGTCGAAGCAAACTGCAAAATTGCAGGTGAGTTTCTAATGCCTTTGGATGTCTTCAAGTATGTTCGAGTTCTCGAAAAAACCTTGATTGTCTTAGTTGAAAGCCTGACACTCTCCAACAAGCGATGAGCTGATCCAGTAAGTGATAGCTCGGGCTAAACTTAACTTAGAATAACAACACTCTTAGTATCAAGCAATGATAAGTGAATTGCTATGCAATTTACAATCCCAATGCAAAGAACTAAAGTTCACGATTGGCCACAACTGAACTCAGGTACTCTCGCTCCTCGACGGACCTTGGGAACTGAAATAGTCAGTAGTATTCTAGCCGACTGACTTAAGATGTATATAGCTTAATCGCCCACCGAACTCTGTTCGCTGGCCCTATGATGTCTGGTGTCCCCGCTGGGCAGTTTAAATGTGAATTATCTCCATGAGGGAAAAAAAAAGTACTCGCCCGTCGGGGTAACAATTAGTTACACGTTAACGCGTTTTGTCTTACGCGTCGTTAATTACGCAAAGTGCACAAGTACGAGGCTAGAATAGCAGTGGCAAGCTGACATCGGTAACTGATTTCCTAAAACTGTTCATTCGCCTTGCATACCCCGTGTAGATAGCATGTCAGGCAGAGAATGGAAATTTTCCACTGGTGAAAGCCAACCTCGATAATGCATCCCAAATCAAGGCATTTGTCCCAGTGCGCGCAAATGGCACCAGATGCATCAAATTCGATAGCAGTAATGGTGCATGTGGGTAATTAGTTCCTTTATAGTCTGGCAATGACGTGAGGAGCCGACACCTCCATCCCTCATACCGGCCCAAACGATGAGATAGAACACTGTAACCTTGTGTTTCGTTTGCGCAAGAATCTCAAGAAACGCACGATCGCCGCGAAATCCATAATGACCATCGTTACTCGTTGTGCGCAAGAATCTGCCGTATCCGCGAGGTGGAAGCACGCACCTTGGCGCTCAGCAATGGGGTCTGCAGGAATATGGTCTTTTCAGATAGAAGGCCCTGGGCCGGGATGGGTCGAAAGTAGTTGTTCGAGGGTCAATTGCGGGGTGCCGTGAAACAGGGGCCCTGGAATCGCTTCATTGACCGTATAGTGAGTGACTTTCCAAAAACCAGCAGTGGGCAGCTTAGCAGAATGCTTTTTGTTCGCAAAGTCCCAGTAAGTATGGACAAAATTGTTTCCACAAGGGCTGGCCTTCGGTGGCTCTTTCGGATGAACATTTTTCGTATTGATTGGGAGCTGTAAAAAACGTAAACCCCTCCTCCTCAATCTCAGGCAGGGTTTTAGATGCGGGGACAAGCGGCACGGGGCTAGGAGGCAAAGACTAAACAGCCCTTGGCGCTTGAGTGAAAGGTCTTTTCGAATGAACATAGAACAAGGCTTATTTGTGGCTCTCTTCCAAAAGCATTCACCCAAAGGTTGTCGAAGAATTAATGCTTCATATGTCAAGACGAGTGTTTGAGGGCTAGAAACATTGAGAGGACGTGGCGTTGTGGTATCGAGAAAAATTGTGTCTTTATTCGACAAGGTGGTTCCGTGAATATGTGTTTCCGTTACCAGTAATTTTAGCGCTTTCTATCGTTGGTTACAAGTAATGTAATTCAAACCACATTAGCAGATCAAATAATCCAGCTTCTGTGAACCCCCTTGACTAGGCGCTGGCGGTTAAAACGAGGTCTTGAAATGGTTTTGATCCATCTGTGCTAGAAAAAATCAATAGTTTCAAATGTTAATGTAAAAATATTTTCAAACCCTTCCTTAGCCAATAATTGATGAGCAACCGCACAGTGGGCCCCGTCAGTACCCAGAACTCATGAGGCCTTTTTCAGAGTCTGTTTCTTGGAGTTTATTTAATAAATTTTGATAGAGATCAGATTCCTAGTCTAGTTTCGGCCGTCGGTGAAACAATAAACAACGATGGCTTCCAATAAACGAGAGAAGTACAACCATCCGTACCAGCCTTATCATATCCAGCTCGAGCTTATGGATCAGATTTACCGCATACTGGAAGAGGACAAAAAAATTGGCATTTTTGAGAGCCCGACAGGTACAGGGAAGACGCTGTCGTTAATTTGTCCGACCGTGACGTGGTTGAGAAGGAACAAAGCCCGCTTCGTAGATAAACAAGATTTTTCAAAGTCTGCCTCCGGGGAAGATGAAGGCTCTGACCAGCAGACAGAAAGTGACGATGAACCACCTTGGGTCAAAGAGACGTTTGCAGAGTCTGTACTTAAACAAAAATTAAGTGCACTCGAAGAATATGAAGAGTATCTAAATTCTCAGGCTTTGACTTTAGATGTTGCCACTGCTTTATCAGATCAAGGGAAAAATCAACCAAGGCCCAAGAAAGCTCGAGTCGTGGCACACACTTCAGTCGACTGTGAGGACAGCGCTTTTCTCCCAGATGAAGAAACCGATCCGCTTAGACGACCGCCGGATAACGATAGGAAAATCACACTCAGCAACGAGGTACAGACTATGTTAGGTAGATTCAATGAAGCCAACAACGCAGTGGAAGACAAAAATCCAGGTTTGCCTTCTCCAATAAAGATTTTTTTTGCATCGAGAACTCACTCGCAACTGTCTCAATTCGCAGCACAACTGAAGCTCCCAACTTTTCCCTCTTCAATCAACTCTCTTGCATATGAACGTATAAAGTTCACGCCTCTGGCATCTCGAAAACAGCTCTGCATAAATTCTTCAGTTGCAAATGCCCCTAGCCGTGAGATTAATGACAGTTGTATGGACGCAATCAACAAGAAAGAATGCCTCCCAT
Organism: Lachancea dasiensis; assembly: GCA_900074725.1. Lineage (NCBI taxonomy): Eukaryota > Fungi > Ascomycota > Saccharomycetes > Saccharomycetales > Saccharomycetaceae > Lachancea > Lachancea dasiensis. The sequence continues at coordinate 610,374 of LT598460.1, forward strand.
ATGCTAGGGCCAGGGACCCTGGAAATATCAGAACCTTCAGAGATTACACTTATCATGATATCCATGATGTTGAGGACTTGGCCACCATTGGGCGTGCTACGAACACATGTCCATATTACGCCTCACGAGAACTTCTTTCCGATGGTGTGGAGATTGTCACCCTTCCATATCAACATTTATTGATGAGCAGTACTCGCGACGCTTTGGGGATCAACTTGAAAGATTCGATCGTAATCATCGATGAAGCACATAACGTCATCGATACTATAAACATGCTGAATTCCTCAGAAATCAGCCTGAACGATTTACAAAACGCTAAGGAGGGGATAGCTGTCTACTCTAGGGCCTTTTCTCGTCGATTGAGCCCTCGTAATCGGGTTAATTTGAAGCGGCTGTCAACTTTAGTTGATATCTTGATTCAGTTCATTCAAAAATGCTACAAAAATGGGCGCGAATTTGAGAGTCTTGACATATTTGAGGGAACTAACGCCGACGTCTTGAACATTCATAATTTGGAGCAATATATGAAAAGGACCAAGATTGCCTACAAAATTGATAGTTATATCGAGCATCGTAAAAACGAGAAGGACCGCTCAAATGTTGTCTCTCAACCCATCCTATTCCAAGTCGCATCCTTTTTGAAAACACTAACCAATCCCTCCAAAGAAGGAAAGTTTTTTTTTGACAAAGATTTCACAATGAAGTACATGTTGCTCGAGCCAGGTCACAGTTTCAAAGAGGTCGTCGAAGAGTCGAAGTGTGTTATTTTAGCTGGTGGGACCATGGAACCTATCTCCGACTTCACATCTTCCCTTATACCCTTTGTGGATAAATCTCAAGTGATTTCTTTCTCGTGCAACCACGTTATACCAGAGGATAATCTCAACACTTTTATTGTGGGTGGAAATTTCGAATTCACTTTTGATAGGCGGGAAGAGATAATAATGCTAAGTCAACTTCATGACTTTATCCTCAAATTGTCAACAATTGTTCCTGCCGGAATGGTGGTGTTTATGCCCAGTTACAAGTTCCTCGACACTGCTCTGAGATTTTGGCGGGAGAATCGGGCTATGAAAGATAAAATGGACAAAAAGAAGATTATCTATGAAGAGCCGGGCGTTTCTGATACTTTTGATCGCTATGAAGAAGAAGTTAGGGCTGCTAAAGGAGGAGCCGTTCTCTTCGCGGTAGTCGGTGGACGTTTGTCTGAGGGCATTAACTTCCAGGATGAACTCGCGCGTGCGGTGGTGATGGTTGGTTTGCCTTTTCCAAACGTCTTCAGTGGCGAGTTGATCATCAGAAGAAAGCATTTAGAGCAGAAGGTGATTGAAAACGGGGGTGATACCAAGGCAGCAAGAGTAGCATCTCGTGAGTTATATGAAAACATCTGTATGAAGGCTGTTAACCAAAGTATTGGTCGAGCGATAAGACATGCCGGCGACTATGCTAATATTTACCTTGTTGACAAGAGATACGAGTCATCAGGAATTCAACAAAAATTATCGAATTGGGTTTATCAGAGATTATACAAGCCTTGTAGCCTAGATGAGGTGTATCACACTAGCGAGAGTTGGTTTTCAAAGATGCAGATGCAACGCAAATCCTGAACGAGCGTTTAACGTGCAAGTCAAGGTACGTTCTTTGCTTCCGTTATTTACTTCATTGCTTTGAGAGAACTCTATATCATTTTCGTTCCGCTATAAATGCTTTGCCTGTTGGAAAGCTGCAATAGTGAAGTGGTGAGCCATCCGTATTCGTTGTAATGATCCTTCTGCAAGTCAATCATTCGGAAACCTGTCACTGGACATATTTTAACCTCAGGAGTTAGTAGCGGAAGAAAGGTAGCCGCACATCGTTTCCATACATGGCCCTCCATTGACCGTACAGTTTCTTTTTCTTCTCCAACTGCCGCCGTAAAGGTTTCTTCAATAAACTCGCTTTTCATCACATAACAATCTATTTCAAAGGGGCTAACCAGTGCCAAAATGTGAGAGATCGATAAAACACAAGCCTTATCCAGTACATTGGTAATCTTATCTCTGTGCGCCATGGCGTACTCGTATATGGCCTTTTTGTAAAGATGATTATCCGGCTTCTCTCCAAAATAGTTGGAAAATCTCAAGATATTCATGCTGTCACTACTCATCAGTTCTCCAAGAAACGTCGGAAATTCTACGGTCACGTTCAGTTCGGGGCTTGGAGCCTGTTCAGTGTAATTTGATGGCAATTTCTTGCCATATATCTGGTAGTTTTGATACCATGCTAATCCAGAAGATTCGGGCCTGATTTCCCAGTCATCGGCAAGGGGCAAGATACAGATCCTGTAGACCTGCTCAGAGACAATCCTATATCTTATCGATAGTCTATCAATGCTGTAGAGCAGTGCCACAGAAGCCCCATCGCAAGATATTGATATGCCATGTATCAACAAGTTAGTCTCATAGTTATTCAGTTCATTAAAATAACTGTTCCACCGCCTGAACTTGGTCTCCAGATGAGGAGCTAGTATTTGATCCTCTGATAATCGAATACCTTGATTCAGTTCAAGAGTGCAACTCTTTGTGTTGGATATGATGATAGCCTTATTTTGCTTGGGAACTGGAACGATGTAAAGTTCTTCATATCCATTCCATGGAATGACGTCGGCTTTTTTATCAGCTAGTTCGTATCTGTAAACCGAGCCAATTGTCGTGATAAGTATGTTAGACTGAATAGCGCATAGATCGAAAATAGCGAATCTGGATGGTTCTTTGATCCGGGTATGAGTAAAGTCGCAATTGATAAGAAAGACGGCATTGTTGCTCAATGCAGCCAGCAGGTTTCCATCAACCCACTTTAATTTGGTAACCCAGCTTTTAGACTCATCATCCAAATTAATTGAAGACTTGAATTCAAAGCAAGTACCCTTTGTAGTGTTGCATGAAAACAGAACCACCTGTCCGCATTCGTTACCGGTAGCGATCATTGTTCCGTCATGGCTCCATGAGACTGAATGATACGTACGTTCATTGAGCATTTTCCCGGGCTCATCTAGCTGGGAAATCAAAAAGTCGTTCTCGTATATGCATACACCTCCGTTGTTTGTCACAACTGCCAGCAGATTGTTAACGGGAGAGGCCTGACACTGGGTAATGAAACTTTCCGGTAGCGAATTTAGCATGATGTTTTCCTGAGCATTTTCAAACTCTAGTTTGTTGGGTAATGACAATTTGTGTTCTTTGACATGGAATAAATCTATACTATTGTTGGTTACTGTCTTGTTGTACACCGGTTGGCATCTTGTAAGGTCCGGTACCGTAGTGATATATAAAGTACCATCCGGTCCCCAAGCTAAGTTATCTGTCCATCCTTGTAAATCTTTCCTCAAGACTGTTAAATCGCGGAGGGCCTTCATTCGACTTCTTGGCAATTGGCTTGATTTATGTTATTTTGCCCAAAACATCGTCAATTTTAAATTAACTCAATTAAAGTTCTTGCAATGTGCAGATGGCTATCCCCTTAGAACAGGCAAAATAATATAATGTTGATGAGAAGCACATTGCTGCTTATACTCGCTCAACTAAACTTTTTTTTTGACTTAGGTCTCTGTTCATTCGATAGTGGAAGCTCGCCCGGCTGCTCTCTCTATGGAAATTGTGGAAAGAAAAGCTTGTTTGGCGATGAGTTACCATGTCCTGTTCCAAACACATTCGTGCCTCGCCAACTTTCTCATAGAGGCCAGGATCTTTTAGTGGAAGTATGCGGCGAAGAATGGAAAGACAAAAGCGACGTGTGTTGTAACGAAGACCAGATTAACAATCTTCAGAGAAACCTCAAGAAAGCTGAGGGGCTGATAATGTCCTGTCCTGCTTGCCACGAGAACTTCAAAACCTTATTTTGTCATTTCACATGCTCTCCCAATCAGCGAAGTTTTACAAATGTGACTGAAACTCAGACATCTACTGATGGTAGAGAAATAGTGTCTACCATGGAAGTTTTGCTGGATCCTCACTGGGCATCAACGTTTTACGATTCCTGTAAAAATATTAAATTTGCTGCGACTAACGGTTATGCGATGGATCTGATCGGTGGGGGAGCCCAGAATTATGAGCAGTTTCTTAAGTTTCTTGGAGATGAGAAGCCCATGTTAGGCGGCTCTCCTTTTCAAATCAACTACAGGTTTGAATCTTTTGACGAAGACTGGCAACTCTTCAACGAGACCGTCTTCACTTGCGATGATGAAAAGTATAAATGTGCGTGTGCTGATTGCAGCTCGTCATGCCCTACATTGACACCGTTGATGAACAGATCGCGTAAGATAGCAGGACTACCTTACTTTTCATTTGTTGTTGTTAGTGTATATTCCTTGCTGTTTGTCCTTATATTCGCTTGGCATATTTATTACGCCAGTACAAGGAAGGATCGCCTTGTCCTTGAGCATGAAGTGGAGCAAGTACTGGACATGGATGCGAATGACACGATATTTCAGGAACACACCTACAGAATTTACGCGTTCGATAAAGCAGTTGCTGACTATATGAGTACAGTAACCAACTTTTCACAGCAAAGGCCTTATTTGGTCCTCTTGCTCACATTTTTTGTGGTTTTGATACTTACCAGCTGTGCTTGGCTGTTTGGAAGGCTTGAAACCAATCCTGTGAACCTTTGGGTTAGCCAAAGTTCTCCAAAATATCAAGAGAAGCAGTACTTTGACGAAAAGTTTGGACCTTTTTACAGAATCGAACAGATATTCGTCGTCAACGAAACAGGCCCGGTTATGAGCTATGAAAACCTTGAGTGGTGGTTCAAAGTTGAAAAGGAAATAACCGAAAAATTAGTTTCTCACGAAAACAGGGGGTATCAAGACCTGTGCTTTCGGCCCACAGATGACAGCAGCTGTGTAGTAGAATCCATGACTCAATATTTCGGTGGACAGCTTCCTCAAGAAAGTGATTGGAAAGAAAAACTTCTGTCATGTACTGATTCTCCCGTCAACTGTCTTCCTACTTTTCAACAACCGCTCAAACCAAACCTTCTATTCAGCGACGAAGATGTATTAAGCTCCAGAGCTTATGTGGTCACGCTATTAATCAGTGACCATTCTAGTTCAGCTTCGATTTGGGAAGTGGAGCTCGAAAGGTACCTTCTGAGCCTAAAACTTCCCCCAGGGTTGAGGCTTAGCTTTAATACTGAGATGTCTCTGGAAAAGGAGCTGAACAGGAACAATGATCTTGCGATCATCTCCTTATCTTATTTGCTAATGTTCATTTACGCTTCTCGGGCATTGCGGACTACTAATGGTAAAAACCGTTTTTTGCTAGGATGCTCTGGCCTTCTGATCGTGCTGGGTTCTGTCACGTCTGCTGCAGGCCTCTTGAGTATCATTGGTGTCAGTTCAACCTTGATAATTGCAGAAGTCATACCTTTCTTGATATTGGCCATTGGAATAGACAACATTTATCTGATCACGCATGAATTTGATAGCGTTATGGACAGGAGTGAGTCCGGGGATATCGCACAGGCAATGGAAAAAGCCATTCGGAGAATTTCACCCTCTATTATCATGTCCCTCCTTTGCCAGCTGAGTTGCTTTTCAATAGCAACTCTCGTGGAAATGCCAGCTGTTCGTAATTTTGCGATCTATTCTGCTGTGTCCGTTATCATGAATGTACTTTTGCAAATGACAGCGTATGTGTCTATATTGACACTTTATACCGGCTTTTTCCCAAATAGACAAGCACCCGCGGCATCCGAAACTCCTTACATCAAAAGAATAAAAACTCTTTATAATGGTTTTTTGGCCAGAAAGAGAAGGACCTGTTTTATATTTGTCTCTTGTACACTACTCTCGCTGATATTCCTACCTTACATTGAATTAGGGTTGGACCAAACTTTAGCTGTCCCTCAAGATTCCTACTTAGTCGACTACTTCCGTGATGTCTACGAATTTCTGAACGTAGGACCACCTGTGTTCTTTGTGGTCAAAGATCTTGACCTAACTCGGCGGGACAATCAGAAAAAGATCTGCGGTAAATTCACGGCCTGTGATGAATTTTCGTTGGCTAATATTCTCGAACAGGAGCGTCATAGATCTACAGTTGTAGAGCCTTTGGCCAATTGGTTCGATGACTTTATGATGTTTCTGAATCCTCAATTAGACACCTGCTGTAGGTTGAAAAAGGGCACTGGGGAGGTATGCCCGCCTTCTTTTCCAAGTAGGAGGTGTGAAACTTGCTTCGCTGAGGATGAATGGTCTTACGATATGGATGGTTTTCCAGAGAGCTCGAGCTTCATGGAATACTTTGATATTTGGATCAACTCCCCGAGCGACAACTGCCCTCTTGCCGGAAAAGCACCATACTCGTCGTCGGTGGCGTACAACGAAAGGGGGATAAGCGCTTCGACGTTTAGAAGTGCGCATCGCCCTTTGAGGTCCCAGGAAGACTTCATCGAAGCTTTCAAGGATGCAGACCGCATCAGCAAGTCATTTGACAATCTATCAGTCTTTGCATATTCTCCATTTTACATTTTCTTTGCTCAGTATGAAACCTTGGTAAGCCTTTCCTTGAGGCTACTTGGTTTTACTGCGCTAACCGTGTTCCTCATATCATGGCTATTTTTGGGCTCCGCTATAACTGCTGTGCTACTTGTTCTCACTGTCGCAATGATCTTGATTGACATTGGTGCGCTGATGTTCGCTCTAGGTATAACTCTGAATGCGGTTAGTTTGGTTAATCTCATTATATGCATTGGGATTGCTGTCGAATTTTGTGTGCATATCGCACGTAGCTTCACTATTGTGCCGTCTACTGTCAAAATTGATCGCCAGTCGAGAGTGGAATTTTCCATTAATACGATAGGGGGTTCAGTATTCAGTGGAATTACTATGACAAAACTGATTGGCGTTTCTGTTCTAGCTTTTACACGGTCCAAGATTTTCCAATTGTTCTATTTTCGGATGTGGTTCATCCTCATCGTGCTCTCAAGTCTCCATGCCCTGCTCTTCTTGCCATCTCTGCTCTCTTTAGTTGGCGGCAGTAGCTATGCCCATGTTGAGTCTGGAGAGACCGAATAGTTATATCACATGACCTCTGCATGTCTACGCACTACTAGAGGTTGCAGGCAACAAAACTTGTACAGCTGGTTAGCCATCTACGCGCGCCCTTCTACTTCCCCTTCTACTAGTTATCGCACTTATGGCGCAGGAGCCATGAATCGATTTATTCGATCGAACATCAAAAGTATATTAGGTGCAATTTATTATTCTGTGCCTCTCCATCAGTAAATCCAATAATATTTTTCGGCACGAATATACATACAATTTGACGACTACCAAGACAATCTATCAAAAGAACGGTGCCCATGCTGTTCTGATATGAACATCCTTGTGACCCTGGGACATGGAATAGCCAAGAACCGGATAAAGCAACCCTTTCCGGCTGTGGAGAAGGGAATATACAGACAACCGTTACGGAAAGCTGACCCGTTGAGTCAAGCTCAAACGAAAAAAACAAAAGGTAATCGGGCAGCAGCAGGAGGAAGCGAGCCTTATTCTGATGAGCAATTGAAACTGGTATCAAAGGGCTCATTCTTTGAAAGGCGAGCGGTGCAAGACTTTTTAGGCCCTCACCACAATCATCGCTTTGCGAGACATAACGTAGAAGCTGCGTACGATGTGAGCCGCGCGAAAGCTAACTACGTAGCTCTGAAGCAGCTTAAAAACGCAGATGATTCGACTGCTCTTTTATTCAACAAATCCCAAAGATATGTCGAAGAGATGATCCCTTTACTGGTGCGTCTTACACCACCCGAAGTTTCGGCGGGTCATTCGAAGAGAATATTTAGAAATGAGCAATTCACAGAAATTCCTCCCATACCGAACTTTGCTACTCAGCAGCATCTCCTGGGGAATTATGTGAGCATATTGTCGCACACGACTTTTTACTACAAAAGATCGTCCTCTCTCAATGGAGTTATACCCAAAATATTGCGTAACATCATGCATCCTTCGAATATTAAAACCGCACACTTGAGAAATACCGAAGTGTTCAACGATGTAATCTTTTTCTTCAGTCAGAGGAGCGACTATGCTTCATGTCGAGAACTCTTTTCACAAATGAAGTTGGAAGGGATCGCACCAAATACTAAAACTTTCAACCTTCTGCTTCGTAATGTCCTGAAAAATTCGCATATCAGAAAATTGAACCACCCTATCCAAGATGCAGTATACTACCTGAAACAAATGCAGTATCATGAAGTGCAGGCAGATTCGGTCACTTGGGTAACATGCTACAATCTGCTGCTGGAGGATCTTTCACGCGACGTGTTTCTAGAAAAGCTCATAGAATGTAAGGTACCAATCACACCTCAGTTGATCCTTTCCGTCCTAACCTCAAGCTATCAAAATTCTTCACAAATACTTAGGTTTTTGTCCAGCAGCTTAGTTCCTCTAGATACTAAACTTTTTAACTTCTGCTTGAAAAGGTTGCTACAAGAAGAGAAATTTGATGTTGCGTGGGCATTCATCGACCATGCTCAAACTAACGCTAAATTCAAAATAAATCATGAAAGCCTTAATATCTTCTTAAGGGTCTTCGCTGAAGTTGGACGACTTGACTTGGCTCTGTTGACATTTAATTCCATCACGAGGCGATATAATGTGTCAGCTAATCTTCACTCATTTGACATGCTGCTGAAGGCTCTTGTCAGAAATGGTTATACAAAAAATTTCCCCATCATTTTAAAATACCTGCAAAGAATACGAGCTGAGTATACTGAAGGAGTCCAAGTTTACAGTTATTGGCTGTCAAAAGCGCAAGCAGTGGCAAAATTCAATATTGCTCCTAGCCCTGGTATCAAAAACTTTGAAAAGGCTAAACAACTTTTGGAGAGCATTACATGGGATACTCAAGGAATGAGGTGGGAGTGTTGGCAGAGCTGCGGACCTTCAGTTCGTAAAGTTTTTAGATTCATGGGGTGCGTCCCAAATGCCGTTAAAGCGCAGGGCAAGCGTCAGAATTTTTTTACGGATAAGAAGGTTGTCCTCAAGAAAGCGGAATACAAAAACAGAATTCGGGCACTAGCTGTTCACAGCGCTATGGCGAAGAGGGTACCATACGCTGAAGATCGGTATTCGGCGTTAAAGGAAGAACTGCACGGAAGGAACATATTGCGTTGACAGAAATATAAGAATGTATAGTTCAAATTATTTTATATGGGTATTTGCATGTTCGGTAATTATGGATCGCAAACACTTTACCAACTAAGAACTGTGTCAAATTTTCTAGCGCCACAGATTTACAGTGAATGTTTTGATCCAACAGAGCTTACCCAATATTCCTTGGCTCATACAAAATATAAAAAAATTTGTGTTATAATTTTTAAAAAAATAGAGTTACAAATGAATAAGCGCCGCTACTTTTGGCAGTTCATCCCAAACTACTGATCACTGGGTAGATGTTCGCTAAAAAGTTCCATGTGACATTCGTTTCCTGTCGCAAAACAAGAACCAATCACATTTGTTTCCTCAGTGCCAACACCTTAAATTCTTGCGGCAGCATCGGCTTCTTCTTCATGACCACCTTCGTGCTCACCTGCCCATTCTTCTTCAGCGACGGCAGCCTCTTCCTCCTCCGCGAGCTCGTCTTCGTAAACGTCGTCAACCGTTTGGTGGAAAGACAAGCTTGGTTTAACAGCAGCAACGTCTAGGGTCCAGCCTTCCAAAGCAGTTTCGGCGTCCACAATGATTTGTCTAGAGGCATCGTAACCATCGTAAGCTAATCTAGTTTCACCTGGGGTAACAGGAGAGTCATCAAGCAACTCTAAAAGAGCCTTACCGTAACCTGCAATCAAAGCAAACTTCTCGGCTAACTCGCGGATGGAGTCAAACTGGTAGTTGAAAGCAGCCTTTAGCTTTTCACGAGTAATGTTGGACAGCTGGGCCTCAGCAACAAGAGATTCAGCCTCAGCACGCACCAGCTCCTGCTCCAAGACAGGAACCTTAGGAGAGTTTGGCTCTTTGTATTTGAGACGGGCAATCTCATCAGTGATTTTTTGCTTGCGGTCTCTGGAAGGTTGCACTGAGGCCTCAATGTTCCTGACACCCTTGATGGTCAACCGATACTGATCGTATTTGTCGATAAATTGGTCTTGCAGTTCACCCAGCTCGTAAATCAAAACACCAAGCTTATCTGTGACGTCGGAAACATCGTCATCGTTATCCAAACCCCATAGGGACAATTGTTTGGCAGCGGCACGACGTTCAATGGCAACCACCTCTAAAGCTCTCAAAACTCCTTTTTCGGTCTTGACCAGCTGTGACAACTTCCTGGCCAAATCAGGGCCGAAGTTACCAGCAGCATTCTTGCGGAAACTCGTCGCAATGGAGGCTTTTCCGAAAAACTTGGATCTGGTGGACGACGGAGGAGGCGCTGGACTGGCCAGTTGCGAAGCGGTAGGAGCTCTCTGAGCTCTCAAAGAGTAGGTTCTGTGCATTAAGAAAGAGAAAGATAGGGATTAAAGACCTGGAAAGCCAAAATTAAAAGTATTGAGTTTACGTCTGCTATCGAAAGTTGGCTTTCTTCGTTCGGTTTTTCACGTTTAATATATAATATATATAGTGACCCCTATTTCTTCCATTCATCTTATACGAAAGACCCCGTTGCTTTAATAGATAAGTGCTGGTTTCTGAGCATCGTTTTGCCCAAATAGGAAAAGAACGGGTAAAAATCATATATTCAAGTACGGACTAGTAAGAGGCCCTAGGACTGATCGGTATACCATGATGAACTCACCGAGAAGAAACTTTATTGGGATAGCTCAACTATAATTGGGAAGAGCCCAAAAAGGCAATTATGGTGACTTGGCTCGATCGTGAAATATCAGGGTTGATAGTTCGTCCTGGCAGTCCAAACGAATGAAAAAAAAATTTGTTCGGTGCAGCGCGTACGTAATTCATTTTGTGCTTGGCGCAGATTAATTTTATACACACGGTTGGCAGGAGGAGAAAGTCATAGAGTGATGGCTCAAGCTAAGGTATTGGCTCAGTATTTCTTGCCGCAAACACGTCAATTTGATAGTTGGTGGGATGACTATGCTTTATGACACGTTTATAACACCTATGAAGATGAGCAGTTCACTGGGCAAAACAATGTTAACATAGGAGTTTCAAGAATGATATAGGGTCACTGGTAAGCAACTGTGCGTATGACTGTTGGCGGAGAAAAGTTCAGCTGTTGAAAAAAGAGTTTATTTTATCTTGCTAGCCATGCCTTATCTAGAAGTGCCTGGTACGCCAACGCCTGTTAATCTTAGAAGATTCGCGAGCAATCTATTGTTCTAACGAAAAGGTATTTTGAATTTAAGTTGCCAACACAATGCAACTGATTGATATTTCCAATGACCAACTTGTAAGAGTGTATCTTCCGTACATCTTTTACTATTATGTTTGCACCACTACGATACACAATGGGTGGCTGCAGCCAGATCGCATTCTTACAAGGTGAGAACACCCATCACAATAGCAAATGTCGATGAGGATTGAAGCCCACCAATCGGACATGATTTATCCCGCAGGGCACAGTAGATCTTGGGTAGTTATTCTACTCAAGACTTATACGGGGGGATGTGAAGGCGTCAGAGTTCAAAGCAAACGTGTACTGAGATGCACTTCGGCGATATTTCGTCGATGTGTAAGTCTTGACTTCTATTGTACTTTAAGCATTGACGGTAAAGAAAATACAGCGACATTTAGGGCTCCCAATTTCATACCTTAATATAGAAATTTTTTGCGACATGTATGAATGTAATGAACGAGTAACAAAGTGGGCCTTCCGCCAGTAGCGATAATCAGCTCGAACATTTGCGCCACACAAAAGTGAGAAAGCAGCCCTTTCAAAATCTCCAGGCACTCAGCATGGCAGTTTAAAGGCGTTTACCGAGGGTGGGGCCATCCAGGTTGTCTTACTCTACAAGCGATCCCAGTTCGTATTGACATGATTATTAAAGAGGGCACCAATTTTTGAAAATTAATATACCTTACCAAATTACACTTGTAGTGCCCAGACAGCCGTCACGCGATGGACAAATTCGACAGACAGTTGCGATTATGGGGCTCTCATGGACAGTACGAACTTGAGACTGCCAAGGTGTGCGTTATTGCGTGCTCTGATCTTGGAACCGAAATATTAAAGAACTTGGCACTGCCAGGATTAAAACAATTAACATTCATACAAGTGAAAGCGGCCAATGATGTTGGCGGCCATAACAGATTTTGGAATCTGGCAGAGTGGAATGTCACGGAGATTATTTGGGATACTCCTAAAATGAGCCACCAAAATTTTTGGGATGGTTTTTCCCTCGTTATCGTGGCTTCAGGGAAGCCGGAAATTTGGACTACCCTCAAAAATGTCCAGGTGTCTCGAATGCTGGTGTGCCGCACATTGGGAAATAGAGGGATATTATCCTTCGTTTCACGAGAGCCACACTTTGTAATAGAATCTCACCGACGGCATAAACTCCCAGATCTTAGGTTAGACCGCCCACGCAAAAAGTTGACGCAAGCTTATCAAGCCTTGCCTCGAGAAGACTCAGAGCTAACAAAGCTGCCCTATGCAGCTCTTTTATTTCGAGTTAAAAAAGAACTTATTGATGAAAAATTGGAGGTAAGTCGTGAAGCATTAAAAAGCAAACTAACTGCTCTACAGAATAGGTGCGCATCAGCCCAACAAGCTACAAACCTGGTAGAAGCCCAAAGACATTCTCACCTCCTACTTCAAAATTCACAGGTCTTACCGGAAAATGTGTTGCACTGCCTTCAGCTCAAAGATGAACCCTGTCAGGTTAACTTTAATAAAACCACCAAGGTCTTGATTCAAGCTCTAGCCACCTACTTAAAAATTCCTTACAGCGATGAGCAACTCCCACTTTCAGGTACAATCCCGGATATGGAATCTTCTTCTGAGCAGTACAACCACTTACGCCAAGCGTATGCGGCCGCTGCAGAAGAAGACGCAGCGGTGTTTCGACAACTAGTCACAAAGGAATCTTCTAGCATCCCTCTAGACCAAGTCAATGCCTTTTGCAAATATGCTCATTATATAAGAGCGGTAGAACCACTTCAAACACTCGAGAGGCTTGAAATAGACAGTAAGACATGCTTATCAGCACAAGATATTACAGTCCCAGCGAATTTGATTGCAATGCCAACCGCAATGAGCGACGATAATGAATTCCAAAGAACTGACTATCCTACCGTTTCCTTCATGGCTGGTGTGGCAGCACAAGAAGCTGTGAAGATCCTGACGCATCAATTCGTACCCATCGAGAATTTGCTATTTTACGATGGGGAGTCCAACAAAGTTTGCCACTTCAAATTATAGACCTCATCTATTTTCTTGGCTTCCATCAAAGATTTGAAAACAATCCTTGAACTGCTGCAGAGCTCTTCTGTTTCTTTTTTCGTCTCACCATATCCTTCCAGTCGTCCTCTGCCTCACTTTCATCTTCCTTCTCTTCTTGCGCTATTCTGTCCTCTATGATTTTTCTTTTCTGGGCCAGCTTCAGCTTTCTCTCCCCCTTTGTCTCTTTAGCAGCCGTTTTGTTAGACCAAGCAGCATTTTTCTTCTTCAGTTCGCTTTTGAGCTTTTTCTGGTCATTAACCTCTTTCGTCTTCTTCAAGTTTTCAAGCCTCGCGCGCTCCATTTGTTGGTTGGAGAAAGCGAATTGATCTAGGTCAATCGCAGGATTAACGAGCCATCCATCGATGGGCATTTTGCTGTCTTCTAAATTTTTGGTAATTTCGGGCATGCGCGGTAGACGTATTAACCCATAAAGCCTTGCAATTCCAATGTAGTCCAGCGAACGGAGCCTAAATATTGAGGATGCAGTATGTTTGGAATAGTAGCGGATAAATGCCACGTAGGCCTTGATGCTGTGCTCAAACCTTGCCCTATCTTGCAGTATCCATAATTTGAATTTGTTATAAAACTCAGCATTTGGTCGAAAGTTGGCTTCCATTTCATTCAGCTCAATTTGTTTAACCTGGAGAAAGTTGACATAATCTTCCTCCCTCCCAGCATTTAAAAAAGCTATTGCTTTCCCCGACCTGTTTGCCCTTCCGGTCCTACCACACCTGTGAAGAAACATCTCTGAAGAAGTCGGTGGATCAAATTGAATGACCAAATCGACCTCTGGAATGTCAATTCCCCTTGCCGCCACATCAGTTGTCAAAAGAACTGAGTTATTGAAAGTGCTTGTGAACTTTTTCAGCGTACCTAGTCGTGAGCTTGTCTGCAACTTACCATGAAGCGAATAAGTTTCTAGATCGTCCTTCATATCGCCCGATTGCGAAAGATATTTGATAAAAGAATAGAAGTAAGTGACCGAGACACAAGTGGGGAAGTAAACAATACACTTCCGATACCGAATGTGGTTTAGAATATTAAGAAGGTATTGCAGTTTGTCTTCGGGTTGCAATACAACGTAACTAATGTTGAGGGATTCAGGATTTTGGACCTTAGATTTAACTGCAATTTTCACGGGGTTTCTCATGCCAGTCCTGAAGATCTGGTTGCCGGCACTGCTTATTGTAGCTGAAAAAAGACCGGTCCGCCTTTGTTTGGGAAGAAGATGCAAAATACTTTCCACGTCTTTCTCAAAATTAATATCCAATAGCTTGTCTGCCTCATCTAAGACTAGTAAACCACAGGATGTGCTTTTGACTGCCCCGGCCTTCAGAAAATCAAGTACTCTGCCAGGGGTACCTACCAATATCTGCGGTCTCTTTTCCATGAATGCGTTGACGTCATCTCTAACCGAAGAAATACTAGTTCCCACAAGCAGCTGGGATTTGATGGGACCTGTTTCCTCTGGACAGAACTTTAAGAAAGTGTCAATCACATCCTGTATCTGACTGGATAGCTCCCTCGTGGGAGAAAGGACAAGTGTATGAAAATGTGCCTTCCTAAGTGCGCTTCCACTTAAGACCTCCTTTATAACCTTTTCCAGAATTGGTATCACAAATGCTACTGTTTTCCCAGATCCAGTTACCGACTCTACAACTACATCTTTATTTCCCGAAAACATGGGTATAGTAGAGGCCTGAACTGGCGTCATCGTCTCGAATCCCAAGCTATCAATAGCTGTACGAATCCACGGCTGAATTTCATATTTCAAATCGTCCCAGGATAGTGATTTCGCCATTGCTGACAACTCTTCATGCTCTTCGAAATTGGTATACTTCTTTTAATGGTTAAATTTTTCATTAAAATCCATCATCCATCCATCACCAGAAAATACATGCATGTTGATCTGTTGGATACAAAGTCCTGAAGACAGTAGTTAACCTTGTTCTACGCCCCAAATGGGATTTATAACGAGAATATTAAGGCTTGGACGTAACATTCGGAAACCACTTCCTGACCGTGTCGATTACACGAAGTGGAACAAAGACGAGCTTATCAATAGAATCATAGAGTTGGAAGGTCAAAAGAAGCGCAAGGCAGATGAAACAGATGAAGTAGAGACCCAAATTGCCAAACGACCAAAGCCTACCAAAGAAATAACTAGAAAACGCAAGAAAAAAGATCGGCCATTCAACTTCTCGAAGTACAACACACGGTTCATAGCAATAAAGTTTGCGTATCTCGGCTGGAATTACAATGGCCTTGCAATTCAGAAAGAGCCAACCCCGTTGCCCACTGTGGAAGGCACAATACTCAAAGCCATGAATGCTTGTAAGCTTGTACCATCGATGAATCCTCAAGACTATAAGTTTAGCAGATGTGGGAGAACGGACAAGGGAGTTAGTGCCATGAACCAGGTTATATCGCTTAATGTGAGGTCCAGTTTAACACACGAACAGCAACAAAATAGTTTTTTTGATGACAAGGAAATAAATTACGCTCATATCTTGAACCAAGTATTACCAGATGACATCCGCGTTTCTGCTGTCTGTTTACGTCCTCCGGAGAACTTTGACGCCAGATTCTCTTGTCAATACCGTCACTACAGATATTTGTTCAGGGGGGATGGCCTTAACATAGAAAAGATGCACGAAGGAGCACTGTTGTATGAAGGTGAACATGATTTCAGGAACTTTTGTAAGCTCGATGGTTCAAAACAGATTACAAACTACAAGAGAACTATAAAGTCATCACGCATTATTAAGTTGAGTCATAACTTATATTGCTTGAATCTCATCGGCTCAGCATTTTTATGGCACCAAGTTCGCTGCATGATGGCCAACTTGTTTCTCGTGGGTCAAGAATTAGAAATGCCCTCTGTGATCACCGACATGCTAGATATCGAAAAAGTGAAGCAAAAGCCAATTTACGACATGGCGAGCGACATCCCACTGATACTTTACGACTGCAGCTTTCCGGAAATGGACTGGACTAGCGCCAATCAGGGTGACTTCAAGTCTTTACAATCAAATAGGCGGGTTTATTCGATGGCTTTGGACTATGGCTTGAAAGCTGATATTTCCGATGTATTTGCTGATGTCCTTTCTGTTGATCAACAGGACCTTGGTGGTAGGACGAGAATCAATCTAGGCGACGGTAAGGGGAAAGTAGTAGGAATTTATGAATCTTTATTGAGAAGAGAGGTCATGGACTCTGTGGCCACGGTTAATGAAAAGTTCAAACGTAAAAAGTCCAAAAAAACGGACTCTTAGCATAAAATGATATGGGGGCTATCAATCGTCATGCGAGCGCACAATCCACGCGGGATCCCAGTAAATAGTTTCTCCAGCTGCTTGGCCATCAACCCAGAGCATGCCTTTGGCAACCATCTCTTTCAACACGGCGTCGCTTCGAACCGGCATCCAATCCATATTTATTCTCAGAAGAGATACACTAGCGTAACCTAACACGGAACAGACCTCGAGAATTTTGGTATGGTCATTTGTTAACTCGTTGGGTACGCTGCGTAAATATTTCTTGTTCTTTATTGTGAAGACTTCAAGTCCCCCATCCAAAGTTTCCAACATTTCTACTGCCTTTTGCAAATCTGCCATGTCGACTTTAAGCTGTTGAAAATGGCCTTTGTGCAACTCATCGAAGGATATCACACCACCGTTCAGATCTTGGGTATGCCGGCAAAGCTCTATGACTTTGACGCAAATTTCGTAAAAATAATCGTTAACGTCAAACAAGTGGCGTTCCTTGTCAAACAGGCAAATTGGGTCTATTCCGATGGAGCTACACATCTTGATGAACTTCACTCTGAAATCTGGATTGGCTTTTAGCTCTGAATTATGATCTTTAGCAAAATCTACTAGCTTTTCTTGAAAAGCATTCAATTGTAAATCTAATTCTCTATTCTGCCGGCTCAATAAAGTGGCCGTAGCTTCATAGTGCTCGGAACGTTCCGCATTGAAGGCTGCTAGACCGTGCCTCATTCCCACACCCCGAAGCTTGTACCTTAATGCTCAGCTCAATATAAGGTGTAAAAATATTTAGATGAAATCATTATAAAACATGATAGAAACAGCCTGGAACCAAAGCTGAAAACAAAAAGCTCTTCCAAAATGGATGCGGCAAGTCAGATGAAGCCAGATGCTTGGACTGTTTCTTCTAATGAAGCGTTGAAGCTATCGCTTGTTGACGAACAAGGTGCGGTTCAATTTTGCCCCATCTTCACCTATCCGATTTTTGGTGATTCAGAGCAGATATTCGGTTACCAAGACTTACAAATTTTTCTAGCATTCGATTCGATCACATTCAAACCCTTCTCTAATGTTAGGTATTCCGCCAAGCTTATGGACACTGTCGATGACGTTCAAAAGAAGATTTTGGAGTTTTTACCTCCCAATGACGTTGTTGTAAAGGATGAAATAAGCTGGGTTGACATGTTTACCAAAGAGCGCCTATCTTTCAACCTACCTGGTAGTCACTTGAGGATAAAGAGTTATGACATTGAAGATGAGCAATTCGCAATTTACAAAGTTCAGCTTCAGGACCCTAAAATCAAACTTCTCCACAAACGCATGCAAATATTCACACTCTTCTTCATTGAATCAGCTTCGTACATCGACGACGAAGACGAAGGATGGGAAATATTCCTCACTTTCAATGTTAAAACTAAACAGTGTATTGGATACAGTACTACGTACCAATATTGGAAATACACCGGTGGTCCTGAGTTTGATATTGACGCGAACTCGTCAGCGACAGGAAAAATATCACAATTTCTTATCTTCCCCCCCTATCAAGGCAAAGGCCATGGCTCTTTGCTTTATAATGCCATTTTTGACATATGGCTAGGAAGTCCTAGCGTTCGGGAGATAACCGTTGAAGACCCTAACGAGAGCTTCGATATTTTGAGAGATCGGAATGACTTTCTCCGGCTCCAGGGCACGGGCTTTGCCGAAGCTATTCCTGATCAGCTCCCTTTGGATCAAGAATGGCTTAAATCCCAAAGGCTTTCGCTAAAACTGGAAAAACGGCAGTTTATGCGACTGATAGAGATGACACTCCTTAATAAATCATCTCTCAATTTCCGGCTGCAAGTAAAGAAGCGACTCTTCGAGAAAAATTTCGAAATTTTGAGTGACTTAGATATCGCTGCGAGAAATGACAAGCTTCAGAGTGCATTCATTTCGGTTAAAGAAGAGTATGAAAGTATTCTGAGGTCTCTTAAATCTGCGAAGCGTCTTGGTGCTGATCATGCCAATTCAGCTCCCAAGAGACTAAAAACGAACTAAATAAATCTTTATTAATTCACAACTTTAAAAAATATATGAAGATTGATATTAGTCATCTGATCCCTTTATGTTTTAAATTAAAAAAGTGTTATAAACAATATACAAATTAAAATATAATGCAAGCAAAATTAGAAAAAGTTGTTGTGTTAGAGGTCCGAAACCCGTTTTTGTGGTGTAGGACTGGAGTACTTCTCTTACCACTGAATTATCAAAAAGATGTTTACCTCAAATAAAATATACAACTTTGGTCAGCTCCACCCTTGGTTAGAAGTATCGCCTTAAAAATGGGAAAGTTAGTCCAGTTTAATCCTCCATAAGTTCTCGTGATTGTTGGTCTCATCGTAGAGTTTGTGTCTGTTAATGTCACATGAATATACAAAATAGAACTCAGTATAATACTCTTCGAAAAACTTTTCTAGTCATCTCTGTCCATCGATACTACTTATAATATCCCAAAAGCCAGAGCGACTTGTGGTGAGGATGGCAGGGAAGCAAACAAAGACGGCCAAGCGTGCGAATAAGCAAAATGGACAGAGGGAAGTTACTTCTGAGGTGTTTCAAGATTCTCAAGCCAGAAATCAACTCATAAATGCTCCTAACCTTACTGAGAAATCCAAAACTAAGAAACCAAGTAAATTGAAAGTATCGAAAGAGCAGGCTCTCGCACGGCTCTATGGCTCGAAGAATAAAAACACCAAAACGTATTCGGACAAGGAATTGAATCTGCCGACATTAAATCGGGCAATAATTCCAGGTGTGAAGATAAAGCGTGGTAAAAAGGGCAAGAAGTTTGTTGGTGACCATGATTCACTTTTACTAGAAAGGCTAATAAGCACAATTGGAGACAAGGATGAGGAGCTTACCGAGAGTAAATTAGAAAAGGCTCGCAGATTGGAGGAAATAAGAGAATTGAAAAGACAAGAAATTGAGAGAAAAGAGGAGGCGAAGAAGGATAAACTTGATGCGAAGAAAGGTGAATTGAAGAAGAAGGCATCTGTAGCCAGATCTTTGCGGAGGAAAAACAAGAGAGAAGAAGAAGTTAACGAGAGGAAGGCATCTGGAAAACCTGGCATTGAAGGAAAGCGAGCAAAGAAATCTGTCACTTTTGCATAGAGGCAGTTTTGCATATTTTGGTAACAAAAAATAGTTACCTATCTCAGGTGACCCTCATTTCATCGAGCACACTTGCTACTTAATTTTGTATAGTAAAAATGTACCAACTTTGGTTGCGCAACGTCCCGATCCCGTTATGTAATTGCTGGGATGACGCTTTCTCGTGAATCTCTTGTATTGATCGTTGGCTATCGAGAGGAGAAAAAAATTTATAAAGTTTCATGAGCACTTAATTATCTAAACAAACAAGACCAAACCAGTCAACCTGTAATAGGCAATGAATGCGGACAAGGGAGCGGGTATTAAGAGTCTTGGGATCCATGATAGCCTTTCCAAAGACTCTGCGAAAGTTTTCAGCAATTTGATTGAAACCGCGAAGAGTTTACCAACCACCTCTTCAGAACTTGGGGCAATACAATTAAGCGTCAATGAGATTAAAAAGAGGGCTCATGAACTAAGAGCAAAAACAAAACCTAAAAATGATCATACCAGGGCTCATTATCTACTTGCGGGAAGCGGTCTAGCTATCCAGGATGTCGAGTCATCTCTAAAAGCGCTCAAGTCAAGGCAATTGATGGAGCAAAATGTGATCAATAGAGCAGTTGAGGACGATCTCGACACTTACTTGAAGACAAAGAAAGATGAAAATATATTATCTTCAATTGAACAGTCACTAGCATCTGCAGCTAAAGACTTTGACAATTTTATCAATCAGAACTTCAACCTTGACTGGGAGCAAAGAAAAATCGAAGTTCGAGAAAATTTTGGCATTCTAACGAAGAAAAGAAGGAGTAACAAGCATTCTGTCGAAGTTCAGTCGTCAATGCTACCTCCAAAATGGGGAGGAAGTGGGCGTAGCATCCTAGATGGTGATTCTAGGCTCAATGTCAACGAAAATTTTGCCACAAGGGCCAAATTCGAAAAGTACGCCAAAACAATCAACAGTTTCAACAACGCTCGACAAGGTGGCTACGACTTTTCTTTGTCACATGAGGTCTTGCAATGTTTTACCGATCCGACCGATGCAAATAATAGACAACTTCCAGAGGCATGGAAAATTTTGGACCATGCACATAAGGTCAAGGACGTTGTCTCTTCTTCTAAATCATTCCTTGAAAAACAGTTTTTGGATTACGTTGGGCTGCTGTACACAAAAGTTGCGGGCGAGGGCCTGCCTACGAATGTGAATAAGGTTAAGGCTTTCATCGATCACAAACTTAAAAATGTGAACAACACCTGGAAGTATGGAAATTTGACTATTGTTAACGGTGTACCAATATGGGCATTCATCTTCTATTTACTTAGAGCAGGCTTAGTTCAAGATGCTTTGGAGGTCGCCGTCGCCAATAAACTGAGTTTCAAAAAGGTAGAGCAATCTTTTCTGACCTTTTTTAAGGCGTATGTTAATTCGAAAGATCGAAAACTCCCTAATGAGTTTATCTCAAGATTGCACACAGAATACAACCAGCATATAAAAAACGCCTTAGATGGAGATCCATTTAGACTCGCGGTCTACAAGATTATTGGACGGTGTGACCTGACCCGCAAGAACATTTCATCGATCACTTTAAGCATCGAGGATTGGATTTGGATTCATCTTATGCTCATAAAGCAAGATGTATCAAAAGAAGACCCAGTGTACGAAAAGTATGAATTGACAGATTTTCAAACAATAATATCATCGCATGGGGCATCCATGTTCAATGGCTCCTATTTAAACGCCTTGATGTTGAGTGGAATGTATGAGTTAGCAATTGAGCATGCTATGACCATAAATGAAATTGACGCTGTTCACCTCGCTATCGGCTTGGCGTGCTACGAGAAACTGAACATATCGTCTTCCAAGGATGGCAATAATAATGAACTCGTATCGTGTCAAGATGGCGAAATGAAACTAAATATGACCAAGTTACTTGGAAACTACACTAAGTCTTTCAAATTTTCTGACCCCAGAATTGCGGTCGAATACCTGGTTCTTATTAATCTAGGGGCAACTCCCGAGGGCCCTGAAGTATGTCACGAAGTGTTGAGAGAGCTGGTGTTAGAAACTAAAGAGTTCACAATTCTTTTGGGTAAGGTCAATCGTGATGGAACTAGGATTCCTGGTGTAATTGAAGAAAGACAATCTTTGATTTCCCTGACCGATGAACAAGCCTTTTTGCATAAAATTACAGAGCAAGCAGCAAGACGTGCGGATGAAGATGGCAGGGTTTTGGATAGCTTGCTATTGTATCAACTGGCTGACGAATACGATATTGTAATAGGTATTGTCAACAAGTTGCTAAGTGATCTTCTGAGCAACACCGACATATCCCAGCCCTTGCTAAATCTGGACGACAATAGCGAGACAAATCCGGTATTAATCGCTAGGAAACTGATAAATGTATACGTGAACAATTTGGAGATCGCACAAAAGATTCATGCAAAGCGTAAGGAAACGTGTATACTACTACTGAAAATGGTAGACATCCGAAAAGCGTTTTACTTGCACAATTGGTCACTAACGCTTGAGAAATTGGAGGGGATTGATATGATACCTTTTGCAGATGAGTTGTCATCACGTAAAAGGGCCCAGGAATTCTCCAATCTAAGTTCTGATATCAAGAAGAATATACCCAATCTCCTAATCATCGCCATGACCTGCGTGTCGAAAATAGTTGGGGAGCTAAATAGCAGCGAGTATCAGTCACCGGCCAAGGCACAGCAGGTAGAGGCCTTGAAGAGGCTGGCTAAAAATTGCATGATCTATGCCGGCATGATCCAGTATAGTATGCCTCGTGAAACGTACAGTATTTTGATCAACATTGAGGTTGCCCTTTAAATGAATGGTAACCACGGTCGTTAGTGGAGGCTGTTGGTGGCAGATCAAGATATATGTACTACTTTTGTTGTTGGAGGATGCACTTTGTAGCCTATGTATGCTACATAGATTTAAAGAAAAAACTCGAATAGAAAGTTTTAGCTTTGTAGAAACGTCCGGATTCTGACCTAGTTCATTTAAGTTTGCCTTATTCGTGATTGAGTGTAATCCGGCTGGACTTCATAGGCGTTCGGGCTGGAAGACCGTTTTTGTTCCAACTTGCGACGGCGCCTTTCCTTCCTCGCTTTTCGCCTGCTTTCTAAGTCCATTCCCTTGGAAGCTTCGCTGTCGGACTCAGAAGATGATGATTCAGATGACTGGGACGAATTGTGATGGGGATGGTGATTGCAATCCTCATTGTCGTCAGCTAGATCCTCCAGATTTTGCTGAGGATGGAATATACAACAAACTTTGGATTTCTTCTTGTTCATGTGCTCGTTGTCTACTACATCATCTTTCCAACGAACTTTGTTTCGCTGATCACCTCTCTTAGATGTGTCACTTTGGGTTGGGCCCGTATGTGGTACATCTGTACTCCCGCGTAATTGTAAAACGGGCAGAGATTGCGAGGTTGTCACTACTGTTCCTTCTTTACGTTCTTGCATTCGATTATGTTGAATTTCTGTGCTTGGAGAGACAGTTTGTCTAAAGGACTAGTCATGGGTAAAGTGATGGATGAGATCTCTGTAGTTTCGTACAAAAAATGTTAATTTGCAGAATTATAGTAGGCGATAATAACTTTGTCGTTTTAAACTGAGCTTAACCTTAGCAGGGTGGCAAAACGGCACATACATAAGGTGGAATAATACCTCGGTAGCTATAATTTCTCCACACTTGAGAAAAGAGAATTGAGTTGCTTGTACAAAAATGGAAAGACTTCAGAGATTGATGATGAATCAAAGAGCAGGTGTTATGGGAGGTGCGGCAACAGCCGAATCGCCTATGGATGACACGAAAGAGACAGTATACATATCGTCGCTTGCTCTGCTTAAAATGTTGAAGCATGGTCGTTTGGGCGTTCCTATGGAAGTGATGGGGCTGATGCTAGGCGAGTTTGTTGACGATTACACAGTAAGCGTGGTTGACGTTTTTGCCATGCCTCAGTCCGGAACAGGAGTATCGGTAGAAGCTGTTGATGACGTATTCCAGGCCAAGATGATGGATATGTTGAAGCAGACGGGTAGAGATCAAATGGTAGTCGGCTGGTACCATTCCCACCCTGGATTTGGGTGCTGGCTTTCTTCGGTAGACGTCAACACGCAGAAGTCTTTTGAACAGCTGAACAGTCGAGCAGTAGCTGTCGTCGTTGACCCCATACAGTCTGTTAAGGGAAAGGTTGTGGTAGATGCTTTCAGGTTAATCGACACTAATATGATAATGAGGAATCAGGAACCAAGGCAAACCACATCGAATGCCGGGTTGTTAAACAAACCAAATATTCAAGCTTTGATTCACGGTTTGAATAGGCACTATTATTCTCTGAACATCGACTACCATAAGACAAACGCCGAGACCAACATGCTCTTAAATCTGCATAAGGAACAATGGCAATCCGGTTTGAAAATGAACGATTATCAAGAAAAAGAGCACAAGAACCTTCAAGCTACGCAGGATATGCTCAAGATTGCAGAGCTCTATTCAAAGAGAATCGAGGAAGAAAAGGATTTAACGGAAGAAGAATTAAAGACACGATATGTAGGCAAGCAAGACCCCAAAAAGCATCTTTCCGAAACGGCTGAAGCTGTACTAGAGGATAACGTTGTATCAGTTCTGACAGCGAACGTCAACGCATTTGCTTTGAAGTAGATACTTTTATAATGCAAACTCTTGAAATCGCAATTGCGCATAAAAGTTTCAAGCAATCACAATAACTAAACATCACTTCAAAAAACATTGATCCCAGGTTATTCCATGGCCTCCCAGACTTGTATGCAGCTTTCCTC
Organism: Lachancea dasiensis; assembly: GCA_900074725.1. Taxonomy (NCBI): domain Eukaryota; kingdom Fungi; phylum Ascomycota; class Saccharomycetes; order Saccharomycetales; family Saccharomycetaceae; genus Lachancea; species Lachancea dasiensis. Next base: position 634,975 of record LT598460.1, read on the forward strand.
TAAAAACAGTAGCTCCTTTTCTTTTATCGTTATACTTTTATCGTTTACCTCGAACCATTCTTCCAGACTTTTCTCGTAAACAATAATGCTCCATTGGCTTTCCTGGTCTAGCTCGGTCTCATCGCTATAAGTCCCTCGAACTCCCTTGTGTGAAATGATCGCAATAAGTTTGAACTTGGAGCCTTTGACCTTCAGGATGGAAGGAAGTTTGACGATTGTTTGGTTGCGATTCTTTATCGGGCACTCAACAGCTCGATTGAACCTATTAATGTGCAATATGAGAAGCCTAGGAAGTTTTGATAGGCTAAGTGCTATCGTCCCCTGCTTCGTTTGTGCTTTCTCGACACCATTGAACTTAGTCAATAGGTCTTCCAACCTTACTTGAGGGATGCTATTTGTATCGAAACCGTCTTTAAATAGTGGCATGGGCGGAAGGTCCAACGTCAACGTCCAGAATTTAATTTTTCGCCGCGTGGTATGAGAATTTTCAAGGGACTTCGTATCTTCTTGTTGATTATCATGACGGGGAACTTCCTGAGTAAGCGAAAATAGTTCACCCCTCATCTCTTTACTCAATAATTTCTTCATGGCAGGAGCAGCACCAAATAGTCGATTTATTATCCACAGAAAGATATCTTTAGGTTCTGGCGTATTTTTCGGCGTTAAAAGGGAGCTGTTGGTGAGAGATAAGTGGTGAAGAATCTCATGGGGGGAAAGATGACACTTTAGCAAGTGAGACGACCAAATTCTCTTAATCAAGAGAGACAAACGGTTTAGCAGTTCATCTTCAAATTTATCTGAAGCCGTGAGTAGTAAAAAATCTCTTATCGGAGGTATTCGTGCTATTAACTGTAAAGCAACCGTTATATGAGATGAATTGTTGTTGTCGTTAAGGCGAACTAAGCCTGTCCAATAGGCATTGTTGAATATGTCGAAGCATTGAACTGGAAGCTCAGAAATTTGCTGAGGTGTATATGAGGGGGCAATGAAAAGCCTAATCCTCTCAAGGAGTGGATTATCGCCAAGTTGGTAATTTTCGGGCAATATGTATGCTTTTCCTGTGTGTAAATTCATGAACGCGTGATGATCTTCCTGAATTGAGTGCTGAAATGCAACGCTGTTTTCTTTGCGCCCTTGCAAGAACTTTCCACACTTGAGGCAAGCATATACATTTAAGGGCGACAAAGTAATTGAACAGACTCTTTCCCTGTCGATGTCCAATTTCTTTAAGTCAACTTCATCTAGAACTCCCTGCCCCTGTTTGAGGACTCTTTTTATTCTTTTCGGAGCTCTTTCCACCTCATCGTTTGATTCCCTACTCGATTTTATTGTGTATGTACCATAGCCTGTCATGGTGCCTAAGTTGTGTAAACTGTGCCATTTGACCTTACGGATGCGAAAGATTTTCTGGATTTCGTCAGCATAATTTAACATTCATGTCTATATAGATAGACTATGTTATATCATCAGCGCCTTAGATGGTGGATTAAGCAGCGGAAAACGCAGCAAGCATTGAAATAGTGGGTAAACGTTCAATTGTGTTTTTGGATAATATACAAAATGTCTATTTCACTGTTGGGCTTAGTCGTTTGTACAGCGGTCCTTATATTTAGTGCGATAAAGCACGCCAAGAGGTTTCGCGGACCATATGGGGCTAAGCATCATGCGCAAGTCGAGGAGAAAGTTAGCACTATCTTGGAGTCCCTTGAAGGTCATAAGTATCCTGCCAAGAGTCATGCTTTGAAGGTCAAGGGCTTCTTCTTGGGCAGAAAGGGACCTAGTCATGAAGAAAAAACTGCCTTATTTATCGCGGGCGGGACTCTGGAGAGTATCAAATACTGTGACCAAACTAAGCCATTCAGACAGAATAGGTATTTTTATTATTTGACGGGTGTCGACATTCCTGGTTCTTCACTTATCTTGGATTTCCCTACTGAAAAGCTGACGTTGCTGCTCCCCGATGTCGATGACGACGATGTAATGTGGAGTGGTCTTCCAATGAGCGTAGACGAGGCATATGAGAAGTTTGATGTTGACCAAGTTCTCTATATGAAGGATTTGGATGCAGAATTCGAAAAGAAGGCTGGCTACAAATTATACACCACTGACAAGGATGGCGTACCATCTTCAAAGTTGAGCGAGAAGCTCATTTCTGCGGACCCGGACCTATTCTATGCTTTAGACGAGGCTAGGATGATCAAAGACTGGTATGAAATTCAGCTCTTACGGCGCGCGGCAGAGATAACTGACAAATGTCATTTAGCAGTTATGTCCGCCTTGCCAATCGAAAAAAATGAAGGACATATGCATGCCGAATTTACGTATCATGCTATTCGTCAGGGCTCAAAGAATCAGGGTTACGACCCCATTTGTTGCTCCGGTACCAGCTGTAGTACCTTGCACTATGTCAAGAATGATGATTCGATGGAGAACAAGCACTCTGTACTAATCGATGCCGGGGCTGAATGGGGAAATTACACTGCAGATGTCACTCGCTGTTTCCCCATAAATGGGAAGTTCACAAAGGAGCATAGGGAGATTTACGACGCTGTCTTGGATATGCAAACCCAAGTGATGGCCGAAATGAAGCCAGGGGCTGAATGGGATGAATTGCACCTACTTGCCCACCGTATCCTGATCAAACATTTTCTTCGCCTCGGTATCTTCAGAAGTACATTCTCTGAGGAAGACATTCTGAAGAGGAGAGCCAGTCTGTGTTTTTTCCCTCATGGACTAGGGCACTTGCTAGGCATGGATACTCACGATGTCGGAGGAAGGGCCAACTACAATGACCCAGACCCGTTATTTCGTTACTTAAGATTGCGCAGAAAGTTGGAAGAAGGTATGGTGGTTACTAATGAACCAGGAATCTACTTTAATCCATTCTTGATCAAAGAATTTCTGGAGAATCATCCCGAGAGACTGGAGGTTGTCGAGGAAAAAACTATGAAAAAATACTTGTACGTCGGAGGTGTTCGTATTGAGGATGACGTATTGATCACCAGCTCTGGACATTTTAATTTGACTGGTATCACCAGCGATCCTGATGAAATCGAGAAAATAGTTCGAGACGGGCTTTCAAAAGGTAGATCGCACTTTCACAATGTAGCCTGAGTAGTTCATACAATTTTCTAACTATATGTTAAATATATTGCCATTCGGACAAGGCTGGTGAACAAAAATGCGAATTCTGTGGATCGAACACAGGACCTCCAGATTTCGGCGACCGAAGTTTTCTTCAGTCTGGCGCTCTCCCAACTGAGCTAAATCCGCTAGATATGATTCACGTGAATCCATGATGCTAACTGTACGCTTTTTTGAATTTGTCATTTGCCGTGTCTGTTTTCTCTACTTATGACCGGCCACCAGTATGAGAGTGCTGGAACGGCCTAAGAGTACTAGCCATCTTATTTTATCGGCGCGATTCGTAGTCGGCAGGAGTAAACTTGCTGAGTTGTTCGTTGAGTGTGTTGGTATACATCGTGTATAACATCAGGAGTACTGGGTCATGAATCTGGAGCTTGTAAAGCAGAAAGTCATCCTTCTGTAGTCACCTGGGCTATTAATCCAGAATACCAACATATATATATATATAATATATAAATGGTTCTTGTGCGAATCATCTTGGTGCCGTTGGAGGTGAATAATCCAATGAGAGCACCAGTAAATGGCCCGTTGGGCTGATAATCAATTAAAATTGCTGATCAGGATATTTCTTTAAATTCCTGCTCTTCTAGGCACCACTGGCTGGACCACCTTGCACTATCTTATATTTATCACGTCTTACTATACTGACACTAAGTTGATGATGACTATTATGCAACTCCAAGCTATTGAATCAGTGATAACACCACCACTCGATAGTTTCAGCATAATTACTTTACTGCAGAAAATTATATGGAAGATGTAAGCTGTTGGATAACTTGGGTGTAGTGCACCTGAACTTCAGAGTTTCGGGGGCGAGGCAAGTTGCAGCCAGGATGGAAACCTGGAATGTCACGAATATTTGAGGTTTCTCACAGACCGCATCATGGCCCCTTTTCCTTGTGCAAATATGATTTTAGTATGATACCCTCAGATCAGTATGTGGGTAATTACGTCCGTAAGTATCGTCACTGCAATCAAAGTCCGGTGAATTCAAGGTTATGTCTGGCGCTTGACTGGATTTTGCCAGGTGGCTACATCTTTGTGAATTGAGTGAGCTTTTTTCTGTCACTCTTAGCCCGGTGTTCGGGGGGCACATATGAATGGCTTGCGTATATCGTTACCAAGTATTGTTGAGACCACGTTAGTCAAAAGTGTTGGTGGTAGTTACGGCCAAAACCTCGATTGAAAGAGCGGCACAGTTGCTTAGGAACCTCACAAAATGGGTATTAGAAAATCGGCGCTTATTTTGTTCATGGTAATATCGGTTTACCGCTGAGTTTTTTTGTTTGTTTTTCAATAACTACAAAGACCTTCATGAGCCCTTTGCCTATTGATCCTTACGAATAACCCCAAACGTTCACTTTTCTTTGGTGAAAAATAGTAAAGAGTCACGAAGAAAGTTCTGGGGCACCAGTTTCAAACTTGTAGACGATGCGCGAACCATAGACTTCTCCTTGCTTTAGAATAACCGAATCTCTCCACTCGTTAACGTTGACAGCGTTGATGAACCTCTCAGGCTCACAGCAGAAGCCGAACCTTTCTCCGTGATGTTTTATGTACCCTGGTCCTTTATTGTAAAACTGGAAGCTGGGTTCCGTTGTTAGTATGGTCAGTTTAAGGCCAGAGAGTGGATGTTGGGCTGTCAGTACAGGTTTCAAATCATTGGTCCGAGTGTCTATGGTTGCCTCGGCATCTGTTACAAAGCAAGTATCGAAATGAGGCCCTGACGGACTGAGAATGAATTTTGATGCATTTCCTGGGCTGACAAATTTACCAGTGGGTTTGCCATTTAGATCTATCTCAAGTACCTTATCCGATAAAATGTTAAATTTGGTGCCATCACAGCTGCTATTTTGGAACATGTTGAGATTGAAATAGGAGTGATTTGTTAGGTTCATTACGGTCGCGGGGCCTTTTGTCAAGTGGCCCTCGTACTCGACTGTTAGTGTTTGTAATTTTATGTTTATTCCGTAAGTGACAGAAACAACAACGTCACCTGGAAATTGAGTCCCTTTGTCAACCAGAATGTACTTCACAGTATATTCATTTTTGTTGAGATTGACAACGAGCGGACCCAAAAATCTCTGCTTGTGAAATGATTGTAGAGAACTATGCAGCGTGGCGTTCTTTTCGTTCAACGCTAGCTGAACTTTGGTGCCTTCTAAAGTAAAGCTCCCATCGTAAATTCGATTTGCATAGCGCCCTATGGTGGTACCCAAATATGGATTAGATTCGTCAAGATACTCAGCTTCATTGGCAAGCCCTATTACGACTGACTTCCCATTGACATTCAGGTCCACCAGCGTCGCACCCACGTTGGTGAAAGACGCCTCAAACCCCGATCCTCTTCCAACGGTAATTAGACGAGAGCCGTAATCTCCCGGTACGTTGAAAAATGTGTCGACGACGCCCATTATTTGGTAGCCAAATGGATTTCCCGTTGTCCAATTCCAAAGGTCTTTGCAGGCATCTGCTACACACATCTCCGTTTTCCATTGCAATTCCTTGGTAGCTCTATCAGGTTTGGCAGTCAGGTTGAGAACGTCTCCTGTCCTGCGGCCAACGACTTCAAACGGCAGCTCAATGCCACAAGCGAGACAGAATGCTTTGTAGACTTCGATAACAGTGGAACCTGTCCCAGATCCCAGGTTCCAAGCGCGACAAATTCCCTGTCCGCCTCCAATCTGGTCAAGATATTTTAGCGACGCTATGTGACCACGAGCCAAGTCCACTACATGAATGTAATCTCTAATTGGCGTGCCATCTCTAGAGTCATAGTCGTTCCCGAATATAAACAACTTCTCTCTTCTTTTCACAGCTACTTGAGCCATGTAAGGTAGCAGATTGTTCGGAATTCCTAATGGATCCTCGCCAATAAGTCCCGATGGATGGGCACCTATGGGATTAAAATACCGAAGGACTGCAAACTTCCATTTTTCAGGCTCACTAGCGTGTAGATCTGTCAGTATTTCTTCGATTGCTAGTTTAGTTTTCCCATAAGGATTCGTTGGTTGAGTCGGACACTCTTCCGGAATGGGTATCATGTCGGAAAACCTAGTCGCGTCGCCGTAGACAGTTGCGGAGGAGGAGAATACAAGTTTCTTGGTTCCAAACTTGCGCATAGTTTCCAGCAACACAAGCGTTCCGACGATGTTATTATGGTAATATTTCAGCGGGATACTGGTAGATTCTCCAACTGCCTTTAAACCGGCAAAATGGATGACCGAGTCTATCGGATATTGCTGAAAGATCTTAGACACACCTTCTTCATCTGTGAGGTCAACTTGGAAGAACGGAATTTCAGTCTTTGTTAGAACTTGTAGACGGGCGATCGACTCGTAACTTGAATTGCACAAGTTGTCCACTACCACACATTTGTAGCCATTTTCGATCAATTCTACCACCGTATGGGAGCCGATGTAGCCAGCCCCACCGGTCACCAACACCCAATTTGGTTTAGACAACATCTTGACGTCTTTACTTCTAAGAGATGTTCACGAGCTTTTTGATACGATGATCTTAAGCCTGACGTGCCCATCAATAGTGAGATAAACGACAACTTTTCACATATCCCACTCTCTTATATGTCTGGCGGCTTGAAGGATACCTTTGCTTTGTTGCATGGTAATCATCCCACAGCCGGAGATTTATGGCCCGTTCCTATTGTATATTTTTGTACAGTTCGGGGCTCTGTGTTCCGAAATATTATTGCCGGACCAATGTTCTCCGTCAGGTACTCTTGATTTTCTGAACTAACAAACCCGACCCCACAATCAATGTCCATAAAATCAACTACCAGGCTAAGAAGAAGAGTAGCAAGGACACGTCAGGTCGTATAGAACGCATCGGAGGCAGGTTTAGAGAGTGATTCAAGCCATATCGCGTATAAGAAGGGATTAGAAAGGAACGTCAGGGCCACTTTTTGTCGTAGAATGATTCTTTCTAACGAGCTTACTAGTCTAGAGCTCTCGATGTCAGTCCCAACATTCAACGATAGTCATATTCCGGAATGTCTGAAACCAGTTTATGCAGACATCAAAACAGACTTCGCAGCTATATATGGGCGAAAGCCTGATTTTGTCACAAGATCACCAGGTAGAGTCAACCTGATTGGCGAGCATATTGACTATGTTGATTTTTCAGTGCTGCCAATGGCAATCGAAATGGCTGTTATGTGTGCAGTGAGAGTCTTGCCTTCAAATGAAATCCCCTCGGTGACTCTGACTAACGCAGACCCTCTTTTTGCACAGAGACGGTTCGACCTCCCTTTGAATGGGGCAGATATATCTATTGACCCCTCTGTGTCTGACTGGTCCAACTATTTCAAATGTGGGCTTCTTGTAGCACAGCAATACCTCAAAAAGAAATTTCCAGCCAAATTCGAAGAAACTACACTCGGGGGGCTCGAAGTATACGTGTGTGGCAATGTATTCACCGGGGGTGGGCTGTCTTCATCGGCTGCCTTCATTTGTGCCGTGGCACTAGCTGTGATTCGGGCTAACGCAGGTAAGTCCTTCGACGTTCCAAAACAGGAGCTCACTCAAATTACAGCTAAAGCCGAACACTACGTTGGTGTCAATAATGGTGGCATGGATCAGGCGGCCTCTGTGTGCGGAGAGGTGGATCATGCTCTGTATGTGGAGTTCAAGCCGGAGCTGAAGGCTACGCCCTTTCGATTTCCACAACTGCGCAACTCTGAAATCCAGTTTGTAATAGCCAACACCACTGTAGTTTCCAATAAAGTGGAAACAGGGCCAGTCAACTACAATTTACGAGTAGTTGAAGTTACTGTAGCAGCCAATGTGCTTTCTGCAAAATATGGAGTCGTCCTTCAGCGGGTTGGTAATCTGGAGAAAGGCACTCTTCGCGAGTTCATGGACGCATACTATGGTCGTTACAAAGGGGCTACGCAGCCTTGGGACGGAAATATTGAACAGGGTATCATCAGGCTAAATGAGATGCTGAAGCTTGTGGATGAAACTTTAACCGAGCGTGAGGGCTACACAGTACAACAGGCTTCCAACGCCATAAATTGTTCGGTACAAGAATTCACGCGAGACTACCTCACGAATTTTCCTGTGAGGTTTCAAGTGTTAAAGTTGTACCAAAGAGCCAAACATGTTTTTTCTGAGGCGCTGAGAGTCCTTGAGGCGCTCAAACTAATGACACAAGGTTCTTTTACCGACGATGCACAGTTTTTCGATGCCTTCGGACAGCTGATGAATGAGTCTCAAAAATCTTGCAAGGAACTCTACGAGTGTTCGTGCCCCGAGACGGACGAAATCTGTAGAATCGCTAGAGCAAATGGTTCTTATGGCTCTAGACTCACGGGGGCCGGGTGGGGAGGGTGTACTGTGCATTTAGTTCCACAGTCTAAAGTCGACAGTGTCAGAAACGCTTTGGCAGAGCAGTATTATGCCAAACGAGACTTGAAGGGCTTAACGTTGGATGAGGTCGTATTAGTATCCCGTCCGGACTTAGGCAGCTGCATATTTGAAGTGAGCTGATGCATAGAAGAATGTACCAACGCTTTCGGCGAGGACTTTGCATTGCGATAACCGCGAATCCCTCCGTCGATAGTCCATTTCGACTGACCAGATAGACACAAAATTTTACGTAGTTATGAAGTTGTAATTGACCATTGTTTGATGCCGCATCATACCCTAGCCCTCAGTTAATAACTAGCCATCTGAAGGGCCAGACCGAAGGTGCTTCTCGTCTGGTAAACCTTCGGTGCTTCACGACTGACACTCCAGGAGCTTCTTTAATGCTGAGATGCATCCCTATGTGCTTATGTCATAGAGGCGCATGATACCCACAAAACGATTTCCAATGTCATCTCCAAATGTCACATTTATTTTTGATACCACCGAGGTTTGCGCCAACACAGCTCATCTCGCCGTCTTCATTTTCTAAGGAGGCTCGTTTCCCCTCTAAATGAATTTCCTTGGGCCGCTTCTTGGAGCTTTTCTTGAAGCAACGGCGAGTTTTTGTCTACACTTTCTACAACCAAGCTTCATTGCCCTGTCTCTTCACTCGCAGGTTCCAGGTCCACTGCATAGTTTTCCAATCTCAAAATGCTGGTAGTCGAGCTAACCTGATTGAATTACGGTCACCCATACGGTTGTCATACGCAAGAAGTAACTTAAAGTTGGGCCCTGGGTGTTTCTACCAGGTAAAGTGCCAATTTCGGAAGCTTTAAGCTCTGGCAGCGTCACGTCCTTAATAATACCATACGTTGCAGTGACCATTAGAGTTCTCGCCTCTTCAAGTTACAGAGTCCGACGACTTTCGGTTTTCGGATGCAATGATGGCTTGAACTGTTTTTTTTCACTTTTCCGGTAAAATCCGTTGACAAAATTCGGCAAATTAGTGATTTAACAGCGTGAAAGCCGAAGAGAAGAGGAGAAATAAGTCATCACTGTAAGCAGTTGATATACATTTATATAAACTCCTCAAGCTTGCCTTGCCTTTGGCTCCGATTCATCTTATACCCTTTCTCTTGTTAGAATCAAGACACTTTTGCTAGCAGGTTGGGACTTTTTGAAACTCGACATTATCAAACGTTGACTTCCAGGACAGACATTCCACTCAGCGTGTAATAGTTGCTAAAAATCACTGCTTAGAAGGGCGAGAAACGTTGCTGTTTAATAGCATTTTTTGAGCTCATTGGGTATTCTGTATTGGAAATTCATCCAACAAATATGACACATTCTGATTCCTTTGGATCCTCTAGTGGAAAGTCTGTAGAAGATGCAGCTTATGGGGGCGAGGACCAATTGGCTGAAGGACAACATGATAGACGTAACCCAGTACAAGGCGCTGACCACTCGTTTCGACGGACAGATTCCTCTCGTGACGATGCTCAGGCCCCGCTGGATCAATTAACGAGACTAAAGACAAATCACTCGACGTCAGGACAGAGCGTACTGGATCCAGAAACTGTTTCTCGAGTGGCCACCTTGGCCCGTACCTTGTCGAACCATCGTGCCCGTGATGGTTCCTTAGAGGTGGACACCGAGAACTTCGACGCAGAGCAAATTATTAGATCGTTCGTGTGTGATAGTAAAGAACAGGGAATACATTTGCGTAAGGCTGGGATCATCGCCGAAAACTTCACTGTTGTAGGGCAAGATTGCTCTTCAGCTGAAGGCCAAACTTTTGAAGACATTTTACTGCTGCCCCGAACTATTTTCCGGGGGATCCGTGCCGCTAAAAATGCCAAGACAAGGGACATTGTTAGAGAAGCTAATATGCTTGCAAGACCAGGTGAAATGATATTGGTCCTGGGAAGACCTGGAGCCGGCTGTTCTTCCTTTTTAAAGACCATTGCTGGTGAAACTACTAAATTCAAAGAAATTCATGGCTCGATTTCCTACGATGGTATTCCCCAAGCCGAAATGATGCGCAAGTATAAGACGGACGTGGTGTATAATGGAGAAATTGACGTGCACTTCCCACATTTGACTGTACAGCAAACCTTGGACTTTGCGCTCGCATGCACTACTCCGAAAGTGAGAGTTAATGGAATTTCGAGATCTGAATACATCGCCACCATGCGTGAACTGTATGCGACCATATTTGGTTTAAGACATACTTATAACACTAAGGTTGGTAACGACTTTGTTCGCGGTGTATCTGGCGGTGAAAGGAAACGTGTTTCGATTGCTGAAGCTCTGGCGGCCCGAGGATCGATATATTGTTGGGATAATGCCACTCGTGGCCTTGACGCCTCAACCGCTTTAGAGTTTGCTCAAGCACTACGACTCATGACTAATCTACAGAAATCTGTAGCTCTAGTGACAATTTACCAGGCGAGTGAAAATATCTTCGATTGTTTTGACCGAGTAACCCTCCTCTACGATGGTCGTCAGATTTACTTTGGTGACGTCGATAACGCCGAAAAGTATTTCGAAAAGCTGGGATATCTGCGTCCAGCCCGGCAGTCTACTCCAGAGTTCCTTACCGCTTTGACAGATCCCAAAGGGCTACATGAGTTCGTGCCTGGTATGGAAAACAAGGCTCCTAGAACTGCAGAAGAATTTGAACAACGTTGGAGAGATTCTAGCGAATTCCAAAGTCTTCTACGTGAAGTTGAAACTTATAAGAATGAGATTACTGCCGATCACACGAAAGAACTATACGATAAATCTCTATCGCAGGAAAAGTCTTCTATGACTCGGTCCAAATCTGCTTATACCGTCTCCTTTTTGGAGCAAGTTCGTCTCTGCACTCAACGTGGCTTTCAAAGAATTTATGGTGACAAAGCTTTCACTGTCACTAATATCATTGCTTCGATTATTCAAGGTCTTGTGACTGGGTCTTTGTATTACAGTCTCCCTTCTGGCGTTTCAGGTGCATTTTCCAGGGGCGGTGTTTTCTATTTTGCAATCTTGTACACTTCTCTGATGGGTTTAGCCAAAATCAGTTTGGATAGCAGACCTATTGTGGAAAAACACAAGACGTATTCTCTGTACCATCCTGCTGCAGAGGCATTTGCCAGCTCTGTATCAGAGTTTCCTTTCAGGTTCATAAGTCAGACTTGTTTTTACATTTTGATCTTTTTCCTTTCAGGTATGACCAGAGAAGCGGGGAGGTTTTTCACCTCATTCCTTTTTCTGATTATTTGTGCAGAGTCTATCAACGCCCTTTTTGATTTAATCACTGCGATGAGTAGTTCAGTATCTCAAGCAAACTCCATTGCCGGAACCACTTTGATGGCCTTGGTTCTATACTCGACTTATATGATTCAGCTGGCCGAAATGCATCCCTGGTTTAAATGGATTTCCTACGCCATTCCCATTAGATATACTTTCGAGAGCATGTTAAACTCTGAGTTTCACGGTAGAAAAATGGACTGTACTGGCAATGTAATACCAGTGGGTTCCTCGTACAGCGACATTTCTTCTCGTAATCAGGTCTGTGCCTTTTCAGGTTCCCGACCTGGCCAGTCTTACGTTGTGGGAGACGATTATTTGAGCACAAAATTTGAGTACAAGTATACCCACACCTGGAGGAATCTGGGAATCTTGTTTGCGTTTGTTGTTTTTTACCTTTTTGCTAAGTGTATTATTACCGAACTAAGACCATCATCGTCTGGTGGGGGTGATACTTTGGTCTTCAAGAAGGGAGCCAAGCGATTACGTTCACAACCTGACGAGGAAAATGGCGAAAAGTCGCTCACAATGCCCGAAGCCAAGAAGAATGTGGAGAGGGGCAGCCTAGCTTCCTCCAGTGATTCTTCCAATTTCTTTGAAGGCTTGAAAAGTGAAGGAGCTTTCTTATGGAAAAACGTGTCTTATACCATTCCCTATAAAGGAAGCACCAGGAAATTGCTTGACGACGTCAGCGGTTATTGTGTTCCTGGAACATTAACCGCGCTGATGGGAGAATCTGGCGCAGGTAAGACAACTTTACTTAATACCTTGGCTCAAAGAAATGTTGGTATCATAACTGGTGATATGCTTGTGAATGGCAATCCAATTGATGCCAGCTTTGAAAGACGCACAGGATATGTTCAACAGCAGGATGTTCATGTAAAAGAAATGACTGTCAGAGAATCTTTGCAATTTTCTGCTAGGCTGCGCAGACCGCAATCGGTTCCTGATGCAGAGAAATTGGAGTATGTCGAGAGAATTATTGAAGTTTTGGACATGGAAGAATACGCCGAGGCCCTTGTTGGCGATGTCGGTTACGGCTTGAACGTTGAACAAAGGAAAAAGCTATCTATTGGTGTCGAACTAGCTGCAAAGCCGGATCTCCTCCTATTTCTTGATGAGCCCACCTCGGGTTTGGACTCACAGTCGTCCTGGGCTATTGTTCAACTGTTAAGGAAACTGGCAGAAGCAGGACAATCTATATTGTGCACAATCCATCAACCTTCAGCTACCTTGTTCGAACAGTTCGATAGACTGCTTTTATTGAAGAAAGGCGGACAAACAGTTTACTTTGGACCAGTTGGCAAAAACTCTCAGAATTTGCTCGAATACTTTCAGGAGAATGGCGCTAGAAAATGTGAAAAATCTGAAAACCCAGCGGAGTATATTTTAGAAGCCATCGGTGCTGGAGCTACCGCCTCTGTGAAAGAAGATTGGCATGTTATTTGGAAAAATTCTCATCAACGGTCGAAGGCTGACAAAGAGTTGGACGACTTCTTGAAGAAGTTTAATAGCACGCAAAGCAACACTGAGGGAAATCAAATATCGAAGTACGCAACGTCCTACTCTTACCAGTTCAAAGTAGTTTATGCTAGAAATGCAGCGGTATTTTGGAGAGATGTCAATTATTTGATGGCTAAACTTATGCTGCATCTGTGTGCCGGGCTTTTCATTGGTTTCACATTTTATAACGTTGGTACTAGTTATGCGGGCTTGCAAAATGCCATGTTTGCAGCCTTCATGGCTTTGATTATTTCGGCCCCCGCCATGAACCAAATTCAGGCTCGTGCCATTGCCTCTCGTGAACTCTTCGAAGTAAGGGAATCCAAATCGAATACCTTTCACTGGATGTTTCTCGTCCTTTCACAATACCTATGTGAATTACCTTACCAACTTGTGTTTTCTACTGTATTTTTTGTTGGTTTTTACTTTCCCTTGAGAGTTCACTACGAGGCCCGTTACGCAGGAGTGTTCTTTTTGAATTATTGTATTATGTTCCAGCTCTACTTTGTTGGCCTTGGTTTGATGCTTCTTTACGCTGCTCCTAACTTAGCCTCTGCTGGTGTGATGTTGAGCTTGAGTTTGTCGTTTCTAATTTCCTTTTGTGGCGTTGTTCAACCTGCAAGTTTGATGCCTGGCTTTTGGACGTTCATGTGGAAAGCGTCGCCCTACACGTATTTTGTTCAAAATACGGTTGGAATTGTCCTCCACGACAAGCCTGTCATCTGCAGAGCTAAAGAAATGTCATATTTGAACCCTCCATCTGGTCAAACCTGTGGGGAGTTCCTCAAAGATTTCTTGGCAATGGCGACGGGGTACGTCGAAAACCCTAATGCTACTGAAAATTGTGGCTATTGTCTGTTCACAGTAGGCGACGATTATCTCAACCAAATAAGCTCCAGCTACAGCCATATCTGGCGCAATTTTGGTTTCTTCTGGGTGTACATTTGCTTCAATATTGTGGGCATGGTCGCACTTTATTATATTTTCCATGTCAGCAGCTTTTCCCTGAAGGATACCAGAGTGGGAAAGACAATAATGGGGAAGCTTAAAGCCGAAGAAAAGTAATACTATTAAGATAGTTCATGAGCTATATATGATTTTTTAATATTTGTTGATGGTATAAGGATAGTAGCGGCGTGATGATGCGTGAGAGTTGACTTGTAGAAAAATTATTGTTTTTTAAAGACATTGCACCCTTTCAGACTAAGATATATTAAGGGATCACTACTCCTCGGCAGAGATCCAGACAGACACAAGAAATCGAATTGGAGAATGTCAAGTTCTACAATCAACTACGTGAGAGGTAACTGCCTCCAACAGACTATCCTGCACCCCCGTATTCTTATTCACTCTTGCAATTGCAATGGATCATGGGGTGGCGGCATAGCATACCAATTAGCGGTGAAGTACCCTCGGGCTGAGAAAGATTACGTCGAGCTTTGCAATAGGTTTGGAAATAGCCTTTTGGGCAAGTTTGTCTTGATTCCCAGTTACACAGACGCTAACTTGCTTATTGGTTGTTTATTCACAGCATCGTTCGGCGGACCCAACCAGGGTTCTGAACGCATATTAGATTTCACAGGACGGGCCCTCACAGATATGAAAACGAAGTTAACTGTTGAAGAGATTCCCGACCCGAGCGAGCTAGATCACTTCTCTAGTCAATATATAAATGCTTTCAAGAGTCATTCGCGCATTCCTCTGCAAGACTACAAGTTAGAGTTGCCCCAAATAAACAGCGGCATTTTTGGTGTTCCATGGCCAGAAACTGAAAGATTGCTTAAAAAGCAGAAATCCATGTCCTTTACCGTCTACGTGCTTGACTGAAAAAAGATATTCGAATGAAGATGAGCTATAATGCCCTCTTAAAGTTTATACTTAAATGCAAATTCTTAAAATACGATAGGGTGTATGATACCGTTCAAGTGCTACGAGCTCGCTTTCAAACGTGTTCAGTTCTGGTACGGTGGGGCGGGCAAGTTTCCAGCGGGAAATTTACGGCATCAGATCCAAGTTCAAAATCGAACCGAGCCTTGAATGTTGGCCTTGGCCTTGGTCTTTTGACTTCAACCTCTCTTCCCTTTCGAACTCCCTCCAAGTTCTCATTCTGATTTTCGAGTGATCAAATTCTCCTACTTCTTCGTCATGAGCTTTCTTATTTTCACCGGCAATAGTTCTGGTATCACCCCAACTGAAGTCGTCAAATTTCCAAAATGCATAAACCGGCAATACGAAGTTCCATATTGGCAAAGCGATGATATAGATGACCATCCAGAGCAAGTATGACCACCTTGTGGCCGTGACCACGATCAAAAGACCTGGGAGACCTAAGATCACACCAAGCAATACTAATGTGATAATCGGAGTAGGATGTGAGACGATTGCAAAAATAATCACATATATGGTAAAACAAATGGCCAAGGGCAAGACCAAAGTACCGATCAATTCCATACCAATGACGAACTGCATAGAAAAACAGAAGCTACCACATAAATCCTTGATCAGAACAAGTTCCATCAAATTATGAACTGTCGAATTGATCCATCTTCTCCTTTGTGATAAGAGAACCTTAAACTGATTAGGAACGACAGTTTTGCATGCAGCTTTGGATAAGAAGATTTGTTTACGCTTGGGAAACGTTTTCAACATCAGTGAGGACAAAAATCTGTCTTCACCCAACAATAGCAAATTCTTTTTATGTAGCGTCTGAGTATCATTATCAGAGTACCTTTCAACAATATCTGGATTTGATAGAATGGGCACCCAATAGCCATCAGCACCTTTTGGGGCCTTAATCCTGTAAATTGAGAAACATCCTGGCAAACATGTCACACTTCCAAAGACAGTTTCAAAAGCTTTGGCCTGATGATGGGAGATGTAATACTCGAAAACTTGAATCCACGATACCCATGAGTCTCTTTTGTTGGCAATTTTGGTTTCACCACATAGTCCCATTATCTCAGGGTCTTTCACCATTTCTGCCGCCATATGCGTTAGAGAATCCGGGAAAACCTTCGTGTCAGCGTCGACCATCAGAACTAGCTCATAAAAGTCGGCCATCAGACCTGTTATTTGCCAAATGCTTTTTAGCAGGTGATATTCGAACACAGTCATTCTTTCTTCAAACGTAAGCCTTTGAAGAAAGGACATCAGTAAAACCTGAGAGTCACGCTTACCTCTATTTCCGGGTTTAACCGATCCCTGCTCATCTGGGGTACCACACTTAACAATTACAATCATAGGAACTCTTTGCTGAAGATCAGGTTCTATAGTAGCATCATCATATTTGTAGAAGCCGCTATAAACTTTAGCCATGTTGTGTCTCTTAGACCCAGATGCAACGGCGACATATGAATGAGGTTCAACCTCTGCGGGGGGAATGACAAAATCTTCAACCATACTGAGTGCAATTTCTGGAGTAGTTAGGTCAGTTCCAGAGCCTTTGACCATACCATCGCAAACGACCATCAGTAGTTTATTCGAATTAGGGTAGTCCGTTGTAGAGAGAGAGTCCAAAGTTGTTCTAAGGCCGCTCTCATCTTCAGAGTAGCAGGTGACAAAACAAATAGTGTGGATTAGCGGGAAACCATTAGGCATAAAATCTACCGGAGGTTGAGCAACGGCATCAGGGTGAATAATAGTTGCATCCAATGTATCCAGGTTGTTAACTGGAGAGGTCAGGTCGTTGGTGAAAGGCGATTGGAAAGGAGCACCAGATTGATCCGAGTGGGGATTGTTGGATTTCAGGTACGACTGAGTAGTCATGGTGGTCATACCGCGGAACTTGTCTCCTGAATCGGAATTGTCATTGAGGAGCATCATAGAATTACGCTTGATAAGGTCAAGTGTAGACATTCTACGGTGTCCTTTTGGTCTATTAGAGGGTTCAAAATTTTTGATTGGCCCTCTAGCATTAATATTCTCTGACCAATCTTCAATATCCTGTGCGTGTTGATTCAAACTCTTGTTGCTGACGGTAGAAGCACCCTGCCGCCTCGCAACGACCCATCTATAGTAGCATGAAATGAGAAATTTGAGGAGAACCACTGCTAGGATGAACACGAGAGATATATACAGTACCACTTGAGAGGCCAAACAACCGATGGTAGAAGAATCAATTTCGCCAACCCGGATAGTTTCGGACAAGCATCTGGCAACTTTTCTTTCAAATGAATCCGACAACACCAATGAGATATCATAGCCCTGAAGCTTGGAGTCCCTTAGCTGGTCAAACAATGGTGGGTAATCTAAATCAGTGGTTTGCAGCCAGTTCAAAAGGTCCAAGTCAAGCACATGCCCGTTGTAAACAACTAAATTTCTAGTGGAGTTTTGAATATCACCCCAGGTAAAGTATACGTCTGCAGCGACGTCAAGCGAATAGAAAGCATCACGCGCACTTTGCGAGGTGTGGCAAGCCCAACCATCATAATATTCACTTTTGGTGAAATTAGGTTTCGTTGAGCCATCTTGTGCAACTACCTTACAGGGAAAATACCATGCAAGATTTCCGTCGTCATCATGAGGAATAGTACAATTACTCTTAGGTTTGATGATACCCTTGCAATTACCGTTCACGTTTTGAAATAAAAACGAAGCGTCCATCCCTCCTGCGTTTATAGGCGGCCACAAAACGTTGGTGCCAGCATCAATACCCGCGGCTGCTGGATGAGATGAATGATCGAGCCCATAAGATTTACCATTGATAATCAAGTAACTGGCTGAAACCTCATTGTTTCGTAAACGGAGCACTTGGCTGCTGCAAACGGTCTTCGTGAAACCGAAAGTCAGATACGCGACAAATGTACCGGCATAAATGATGACCGAAAGCAGGGCCATTTTTTCTCTCCAAGCAAACTGACGCTCTTTCTTGTCCATACCAAAAAGCGACAAGAGTGGTGCAGGAACCCAAAATGTGATGACATAGCAGTAAACTTTCCAAAACGAAAGATCTGATCTTTTTGATCTTGAAGGAGTGCTTTTGTGGCGATTCAAATTAAGATCTGCTAAAGGAATGGACTCCTGGACACGGACCTGTCCATTCCGGCGCTGTTCTTGGGTCTTTTGAGCATAATAGTGATGAGGATTGGACGGGTCTGTGAAATCATTTCTGTCACGTCTTACTAGCGAGTCTCCTCTCTGTACTTTCGAATTGTTGCTGGTGCGAGACCGCAGCAATGATTCGTTGTCAAATGCATAGTAGTCATCATCCGCTGCCATCAGAAAAGAGCTTCAAGCGCTGGTGAAGGAGAGACGAATGAGACAACACACCTTCGATTGATCCCATATATATATTAAACCTGAGAATTTTTTTGGCGGCCCAATATACCGCTATTTATATTTATATGTCAGACAAGGAAGAAGTGATCCTACTTTTGAGTTAAGAGGACAAACAAATGAACCAAGGGTTGCGCTATTCATCATCTAGACAGTTTATGCAACGACTAGTATACTTCTGATAAATCAGATCTTACAGCTACCTTTTGAACTCTGTTTACTTGAGACATGATGTATAATCCTCGCTGACGAGAACTTGTTGGGTGGTGACATACTTTTGAAGTGAAGTGAAGTTTAGCACGCGCAATTTGGTGGTCAGCTTCATTATTCACCTTGTGAGCCAATTTAAGGTTCCCTCGAAGGACGAAATTAGATGCAGAAGACGAATGGATGAAGAAAAAAATCAGATCTCCTGAGGCTCAAATACTTCTTGTTAATCGTAGTAGCCCGGTGCCACTTGGCATCCAATAAACTTCTACACGTTCCATGATGTTACCTGCGTCAAAAAGGACGCTCTCGATGTGCGGCGAACGAACGGCGTTGAACAAAATTAAGGGTTTCGTTTCGATAATATCACGGTGGGCTGACAATGCATCTGCTAACTCATGAACTGTGCATTGTTGCTATCCCGGAGGCTCGGCCTGAAAGTAAATTCTTACATGAGCATAATCACAACCATAACCCTCGTATATCAAAAAATATACCCATCCGGGTGTCCCTTTCAAAATGCAACCTTGCTAGATAATATATTTTGTAGCAGCGCTCTTTTAATGATCAATAAATTACCTATGAAACTCTCTCGTCATCTTGTGGGGGGTCATCATCGCCCATGGTCTGCATTTTCGTTTTCTTGACACCCAGAATATACCTTTCCCACGAAGCTGCAACCGTCACGAAGTATGCATCCGTTTTTGCCTATGCCTAATATCATTTTCCAGGGACTGACTACTGTAGTAAAGCCATTATTAGAGACCGATCATGGGTAGGATTCTACCAGGTTCTGATCTCAGTGTTTGAATTTCTACGCAGAAAAAAAACCGATTATGTCGGTGAAACGAGACGAATGGCCACAATGGTCTTCGATAAGACAGATATAAGTTCCAATGAAGAGCGGTAAGCACCAGTGCTATAAGCCAGGAAACTAGAATATCGCAATGGTCGAATGGGTTCTCCAGAGAGTCATTCGCGTCAGCCAAACATACTTCCACCGGTTCTTATATGGACTGTAGTGGGCCCACTAATATTCTCTGTCGCGATCAAATTACTCATGAAAGAACAAACAGATTGATGGAGCTACTAATCAGATATCCACACCCGACCCCAGAACGGAAACGTAGATCTGACACCGAAGACATCTCGGCCCATGTTTCCCTCGAAAATAAGCGGTAGTAGCCTTCACGCTAGGTTCGGCGGTCGGCATACCCAATTAACAGTATGGCTAATCATATTATACAGTAGTGGAAAGCTCTAGATTCTCGGTGTTTATCCATTGGAATTATCCGAGCCAGTCCCGAGTCCGTATGCTTTAGGCATATCGGCCCGATCTATGTTTTCTTATCATTCGCAGGATCTTATCTTATCACACGGGCATCAGGACAGCACAGACTAACCCGATCAGCGGCGGACGTGGTGAATGGTCGGTATAAGATCAGCATTATTTGAGAAGTAAGAGCGTATTCGCAATTTTTGATGGTTGTTGCTCATATTTTCACCCTTCCAACTTAGGCAAGCCCACTTTAACTCAATACATATGTCACAAAATACAGCTACTCAGACCACAACATTGCCAACTTCAGGCACGCTGAACATTCCGGCGGTGGCCCCACTACAAATCAGCCCAGGAAGACTAAACCAAACCATTTTGGAAACTGGTACGACTTATGGAGGAGTCGCCAGATGGGGTGACCTACCTCACGAGTTTGGTATGCGGAGGTTGGCTGGCACAGCAGAAGATGGAGCTATGAGGGACTGGTTCATTCAAGAATGCAAATCTCTAGGTTGTCGGATCAAAATCGACCAAATTGGTAATATTTTTGCCATATTTCCCGGGAAAAATGGCGGTAAACCTACCGCTACAGGTTCTCATCTGGACACACAGCCCGAAGCGGGGAAATACGATGGTATCTTGGGTGTCTTGGCCGGGTTAGAGGTTCTGCGGACTTTCAAGGACAACAACTACGTACCTCATTTCGACGTCTGCGTCGTTGTTTGGTTCAATGAGGAAGGTGCTCGATTTGCCCGTTCCTGTACTGGGTCAAGTGTCTGGTCCCACGATCTATCGCTGAAAGAGGCTTACGAGCTTATGTCAATTGGCGAGAGTGAGCCAGAGTCTGTTTTCGAGTCATTGAGCAAGATCAATTACATCGGCGATGTCCCAGCATCCTACAAAGAAAACGAGATCGACGCCCATTTTGAACTTCACATTGAACAAGGTCCCATTCTGGAGGATGAGCAGAAATCAATTGGTGTCGTAACTGGTGTCCAAGCTTACAAATGGGAGAAGATCACAGTGTCCGGCGAAGGGGCGCACGCTGGTACAACCCCCTGGAGATGCAGAAAAGACGCTCTCTTGGCCTCGGCTAAGATGATTGTCGCTGCTTCTGAAATTCTTGAAAAACATCAAGGGCTCCTAACCTGTGGTGTGATTGACGCCAAGCCTTACTCCGTGAACATTATTCCTGGAGAAGTGTCATTCACGCTCGACTCTAGGCACCCTTCTGATGAAGTATTAGGAAAAGCTCATGCCGAAGTCTACAAAGAATTTGACAGAATTGTTAAACAAAATGTGTCGGGTCCTTTGTCTTATACCAGCGAGACTCTTCAAGTTTCTCCTGCCGTCAAATTTAACGAAACTTGCATTGAATGCGTGTCAAGATCAGCACTTGCACAATTTCCTTCCCACAAAGTTCGTCAACTTTGGTCAGGGGCAGGCCATGATTCTTGCCAAACAGCACCACATGCACCTACCTCGATGATCTTCATTCCATCTAAAGATGGGCTTTCTCATAATTATTATGAATATTCCTCCCCGGAGGAGGTAGAGAATGGATTTAAAGTTTTACTTCACGCTATTATCAACTACGATAACTACAGGTCCACAAGAGGACACTGATAGCGGTATTTATAATTTGTTTGTGAGCTTATAATAATGACAATAATAATAGAGCTAAATTTTGCTTGGCTTTTCGAAAAGTTGCTTTGGGTTTGGAATTTTGAGAGAGCCATTATCCTCTGCTTTGTGCTTGAAGCTCACAATCATGCGAAGATACTTGACAACGAGGAAGGTTATTGAACCTATTGCTCTAAAGAGAGCTAATACTGCAACGGACCATAGAATGAAAACCAGATATTTGTTTTTTGCCGTATCCTCCGGGCCATATGCCTGAGTAACAACCATCATCATAACTAAATTGGATAGCATCCAAAACATCACGATACGCGTTCTGATGTCACGATAATAGTCATTATTGCGCTGAGTTTCATCAATTTTAGGCTCAATGAACTCTTGCTCCTTGAGTCGATTCTTTATTTCAGTAAATTTTTTGTCAACCTCCTGAGGCCACTCGGTACCTTCCACAATCTGTTGCCCATCAGGGCCCTGCTTTACTGTTGCTTCTGATTTAGGTTTGGAATCATGTGTGGAACCCTTAGTACCCCATGAGACATCATGGGTGTTGCAAAAGGCAAAAATCTGTAACGTACAGATGAAAGATGGCAGCATCAGTAGATATTGCACAGAAGATGTTATCAAATGCCAAGGGTCGAGGTAGAGAATTGAAGTGAAAGCATATAGACCGTAAGTTGACAACAGCGACACCACGATATTAACAAAGACCATGCTGCTCTCAGTTGGATCCTGTAGAGTTTTGATGGAAAATACCAGTCCACAAACCAAAGCGTAGGTGGAGCAAACAGACAGAATCACCATAGAAATGATGAACAGATGATTTGCACCTTGGGGGCGATTTCCCATGGAGATTATAAAAAGCGCAGCGAGATCGCAAATGATCAAATACTTGAAAAACGTAAAGAGGACGGTTCCATGCTTAATCATTGTATTCATAGACCCAGCTAAGAAGTAGAACGTCAGGAAAAAATTTGAAATGGAGAACCAGGAGAACAACATTTGAACAAATTGATAGAAAAACTCTAGGTGGAAAAACAACTTTCTTGTCACAGAGTGTTTCGTCTTCCAAATTTGTGTAAAATGTAGCTGAGCATACAGAGCGGCAAACATGGCTCCGTTTAACCAACGACGTCTTTGTGAGATAAACTCTGGAGGCTCTTCAGGAACGTCCGTCTCGCCTGTTGCCTCC
Source organism: Lachancea dasiensis (assembly GCA_900074725.1). NCBI lineage: Eukaryota > Fungi > Ascomycota > Saccharomycetes > Saccharomycetales > Saccharomycetaceae > Lachancea > Lachancea dasiensis. The sequence continues at coordinate 657,872 of LT598460.1, forward strand.
TTCACATACTTTAGCACCCATTTAGCATTTCTCTTCGCGACCAGCTCCCAACACAGAATTCTGTCTTCGGCGAGGTACATGTTAGCAGTAAAGACATCGTGTTGTCGTCCCTCTTGGGTCTCCCCAAGGAAGTACGAGTTGAGGGGACCGGTACCATCTTCGTGATTTTTCAAAGCGCGATAACGATATGCTGATAAGGCACCAGGCAAAACCGATATATAACCAAAAACACTCTCCAAAGGCTTATCTAGGATATTCGACATTTTATACTCGAAATTTTGAGAAGCGACAAGCGGATTGAGAAGCTTCAAACCCCACTTACCCTTCATAGTTTTGATCTGGCCAGCAGCACCTGCGACATTAGAATCTCTGTCGAATGCCTTCCAGAGATGATAAATTGCCGTGTCATTAATTCTAGTACCAACGTCTATCAAGACGGCAACTGTAGGGTCCAAAATAGGGCAGAATGCATTGAACAGCCATCTATGAGAATTGATTTTCTTTTGGTTTTCCTCCTTCAAACAAAATACGATTTGAACGGGTACGACATCCTTACTGACGTAGTCCAGGTCACCGTCGATTGAAATTTGGGTGGTAAGCTCAAAAATATGAGCCTTCACCGGCTCACCATTAACAGTCGACTTAGCCATATCTTCCTGGTAAACACCAAGTGCGCTCAGGTAATCCAACGAGCCTTTGTTAATATTTCTTCTACCATCACTAACAATTATGACTTGAATCTTCTTCCAGCCATTGGGACCCCAAACGTGTGACTTCTTGCGCTTACACATATGCGATACATTTTGCATTACTGAATGTAGGGTGCTTGCTAAGGCAAACTTGTCTTCGTTGTACATGGTAATGCAAATCGCAATCTGGCACTCGCGACCAACTTCTGCAAATCTAAGCGAATAACCCTCATTCACATAATTATCTGGCTCGGAAGTACAGGCGGTATATCTCATCTCAGTAAATTCGGGTGAATCACGCTTGGGTAAGATCTCTAAAAGTCCTCTTGGGATAGGATTATCAAGTTTCAAGATATTCTTTTTGGCGACCACTGGTGGAAGTTTTCTGATCTCAGACTTCCCACGTTTGATGTAATTGCGCTGAGGATGATTGACTTGAAAGTGCGTCTGTTCGAAAGTATCACCGGAGTAGACGGTGCTACCATCGTCCAGCGATTTACGATAGCTCTCAAACGAGAAAGTTGAACGGGTGCCTTGAGAAATCTTTCTGAAAGGCGAACCAATATCCCCTTGGGTATAGGCGTCATCTGTTTCATCTTCGTCATTTTCAGAGCATTCGTCAATTTCGATAACAGCGCGACCGTTACGCCTCGGTGACTCTTGCAGGTTGGCGGTATAGCGATCTTGGCGTAAAGGGGTATTAGGTGTACTATCACGAGCGAACATAGTTCTGCGTTGTGGGCTGTATTTGGCCGCTGCCTTGGATGGAGAAGGCGGTTGGACGTTTGTGGCTGCGGGAAATCCTTGGAACGCAGTTGACAGGTCATGGTCATTCTCATTAGATGAGTATTCGGTGTACTGAGATCTCCAAGGTGACTCCTGACGTCTAGCTGCCGGCTGGGGTGACCTAACCGGCGAACCATGGTGTGGACTAGCCATAAAAGGATTATAGTCCATCGTGCGCGGGGTATGAATCGGACAGAGGACCTGAGTTTGACTACCACTACTAACACGCAAGCAAAATGAAGTGAACAGGAGATGAAGGAAGCAGGAATCGCTGAATTTCAAGTTTCTGCAATGTTTGTCTTTCATCGCTTAAATTCCCAAAATGGAAATCCATAAATAACGAATTCTCGAGCTGCAGGAATTGGATCGGCCTTTCATCACCAAAAGACGGCATTGAGGACCTCAAACACTAGCCGTCAGAATGCAAAATGCGTCATAAACATAACCATGGCATATTGCGAAGCCTATCGACTTTCTTTCAGGAGATACAGCGAGACGTTGGTTGGGAATAGCCTTTGCTTAGCAACAACGATCCCACATGGGTAACATCAAAGCAGTAAGCTCTATCTAAAATCTGCAGTTGACAGAACCACTCCCGAGACGTTTCGAGTGCCTTACAAGGTTTGTGGCTATGAAATCAAATATCTATCGATTGTTGAAGATCAGGAAACCCTTGTCATCACAATCACGTGACACATCACATGGACTTTAGCCGCCTTGGCGCGATATGTTGGCCAGGCGGCTTTGTACGGATAAAAAAGAATCCCAAAACATAGCTAGATGGAAATTTAGTAAGACCCTCCCGTTTCTTTCGTAACTGAAGTTGAAACAAGAGCCATCAACCCATGTGCGAAATTGTGTTCTTAAAGTATACCTGGACTTGAAATATTTACTGCATTCCCCTCATCCACATCTCAAGCTTCCATCAAAGTTCGACAACGCCAAGCTGCGTGATTCTCACGGTTGTTGAGGTACACTTCAGTGAAGACACGAGGAAAGGACCTCAGAAAACCAAGGTACCTAAGCCGTTAGGTTGAAACTTTACCTATCAACAAAAATGGTGCGGAATGTTAAGAGTTGGTATAAGAGGCGGTTGTAATATGGGGCATGTGGTTTTAGAGAATAGAGCAGTAGTGCTTCGGGACTCGAATATCGTAGGCCCATCTATGGTCTCATTCTTAATATTTCCAACTCGTATGATGTGACATTACAAAGTCCACTAACAAGACATCAGCACCATCATTAGAACATATGTAACTACGTGGAAATGGTTAGCACAGCGGTTAGCATTTCACTCTCGATACACTGCACACAATGCTGTCCAGAGTAAGCATACGGTCCGGTTTAAGACTATCGAGCCAGGCAAATAAACTGGGATCGAGGAATTTGATGGTATACCATCGTTTGCACAATGTTTCATCTGATGGTAATTTGCAGGGTCTCAATGAGGCTAAAGATGAAGTAACCAAACGTAAGCCGCTCAGTAGGATTGCCATAGGCGGCACTGCAAGCCAGTCTCAAAAGGCAAGTGGTGGTGGTAGCGGTTCTATCGAGTTTGCCACTTGGAAAGCGACAGCTCTTGTGTTGACTCTGGGGGGTACACTGTACTATTTTTTTGCCAAAGAGAAGCGAAGATTGGAAATCGAAAAGGAAGCAGAGGCAAACAGAGGGTACGGCAAGCCGTTGGTTGGCGGACCTTTCAAATTGGTCGATTTTAACGGTGATGAATTTACCGAACAAAACCTTTTAGGCAAATTCTCTATTATCTACTTTGGATTTTCGCACTGTCCAGACATATGTCCCGATGAGCTTGACAAGCTGAGCGTCTGGCTTGACGGACTGAAAAAAAAGGGTATTGAAATTCAGCCTATTTTTATCACCTGCGATCCTGCCAGAGATCCACCACATGTTCTGAAGGAATACCTGAGTGAGTTTCACCCCGATATGATAGGTCTGACGGGCGACTATGAAGCAGTTAAACAGGCTTGCAAGAAGTATCGCGTATATTTTTCGACTCCTCCATCGTTAAAACCGGGCCAAGATTATTTAGTTGATCACTCTATCTTCTTTTACCTGATGGACCCTGAAGGCCAGTTTATCGACGCCTTAGGGAGACAATACGATGAGCAAACCGGGGTTGCCAAGATTCAAGAACATGTCAACGCGTATGCTCCGAAGGAACAACGTGAAAAACGCAAGGAAAAGTGGTATTCATTTCTTTTCAACTGACGCAATAATGACAGACTGAATGAGCTGTTAGGAGCAGTGCAAAGGCTATGGAAAATCCATATTATTCTTGTATATAAGTGTATACTTCAAATGACATTGATTTAAATGATAAAGTACAGGTAAAAAATCATATTACTTATAAATGGGATTGGCAGTAGGAATAATGAATGAAATAGCAAGGGGAAACAGTCCGTCTTAGTTCTTACCAGCACCGGCTCTGAAGTAAATCACGTCGCCATCCTCAACAACGTAGTCTTTACCCTTCTGTTGCATCTTACCAGCAGCCTTAATCGCCACCTCATCCTTGAGTTCCACAATGTCTTCGTATTTCATCACCTGCGCTAGAATGAAAGTGTTCATCAAGTCATTGTGAATTACACCAGCAGCTTGTGGAGCTTTGGTACCTCTTCTGATAGTCCATTCACGAACTTCGTCGGCACCAGACGTGAAGAAAGAAATAAGATCCAGCTTTTGTCTCATGGTGGTAATGATCTTTGGAAGGGACGACTCAACGCCAAGGTTCTTCAGCTCTTCTTCAGCTTCTTCCGTACTCATGTGGGACAACCTTTCTTCCAAAGAAACGGAGAATGGGATAACCAAGTCACCTGGGGAATACTTGTCAATCCATTCCTTGATTCTGAGCAAATGCTTGTTTTTCTTCCTGATGAAATCTTTCTCTGACAAGTTGATCAAGTAGATTGAAGGCTTAGCGGTCAACAAAAACATGCTGTTAATGACCTCGACTTCCTTAGTAGACCAGGAGTGGTTGGCAACTCTCTGACCAGACTTCAAAAGTTCGATGATCTTCTCCACCAAAGCGGCCTCCTCCTTCTTCTGTTTGACTTCAAGCGATTGACCTCCTCTCTTGGTGATTTTGTGTACGCTTTCCAAGTGTTTTTCAGAGAACTCGATATCCTTGAGTCTCAACTCGGTGTTGATGATGTCTAAGTCACGCACCGGATCCACGTCACCTTCGATGTGGATGATTTCAGCGTCGTCGAAACAACGGACCACCTGGTACAGGGAGTCCACGGCTCTGATGTGCGAAAGGAAAGCATTTCCCAGACCTTCACCGGCAGAAGCTCCCTTAGTTAGACCGGCAATATCGTACACGGTCAGATTCGCTGGCACCTTAGATGCTGGCTTGTAAATTTCACACAGCTTGTCGAATCTTGAAGAAGGCACAATGACACGGGCTTCTTCAGGGTCGATGGTGGCAAAAGGGTAGTTTGCTGGGTTACCCAAAGGACATCTGGTGATGGCTTGGAAAAATGTAGACTTACCGACGTTAGCAAGGCCCACGATACCGGCCTTCAAGTTGTTACCTGGACGACCTAACAATAGTTTTTTTTCTTCAACTTGTTTCTTTGGAGGCATACTGTTTGTTAGCTTCTATGGTAAGTGTCGCTCGATTGAAGTGCACGAACTCAAATCAAACGCTGTTAACACAATTGATCGAAGAAAGATGTTGAAGTGGAAGTTTGGATATTTTTCAAAAAAATGGAAACCCTACCTACCGAGAGGACAGAAAGTACTCGAAAAACCCATTGAAAATTTTTTTCTTGTATGACGAGAAGTCTTTCCGACTCTTGCGTATAAGTCGTCATATGATAAGTAGAGAGACTCAGCAAGATGACAGTGGTTAACTTCTTATAGCCAAAGGGCAGGTAGAACACTGTGGTAGAACAATGTGGTAAAACAATGTAGTGAAGCACTTACACGACGAAACCGACAGTTTGACAGGCATAGTCTGTGGTAATTTCTCACTGGGGCCTTGGGATATCTGTTTTTTGAGCGCCCTCTGCTCGCGATTTGACATGTAGATGAACAGCGACGTTTTACGGTGCTGGTTCTTCGGTAGATGTATCAGCAAACAGCTTGCTAACCATTGCATTAGCTACCTTTGAAAATCTGAAGGCACATGACTGTTTCAATGATTATAGTGGAATCTATTTTTAAATGTTAATATAATTGGTTTCGTGGTCTAGTCGGTTATGGCATCTGCTTAACACGCAGAACGTCCCCAGTTCGATCCTGGGCGAAATCAATTTTTAACTTAATTTTACATTTTTATATTCTTCTTGGATGATACGGATAGAAGTAGTCTTTCTTCTTGGCCAACAAATGATAGAAATATTACAAAAGGGTCTTTTCCCGCACTGCGCTTCGCAGTAAAATGTTGTCTTTACCTCTCTACATTTTCGTCCAGGTTCCATTGGCTTCTGTCGCTGGTTGACAGACATTTTACAAACGTGTTGTGTTCTCTGCTCTTCCAAAAAGAAAGAAAAAACGTGAATTCTCTCTCTCCGGCAAGGGAGAAAAATTTTATTATACAAATGAGCGATGAGCATCTATCTCATCTCATATCCAAGCCAGCTCATCTTTCTCGAAGTGTTCTTGGTTAGAAAAAGGAAACCAGTAGTATCCACGCAACAATACTAACAATGTCTGATCTATTGCCATTAGCTACTTACAACTTGAAAGTTGAGCCTTACACTCCAACTCCCGCCATTGATGTAACCGTTCCAGTGACAGTCAGAATCACTTTGGCCGCTGTGGATCCCGAGGCTGTTGACGAGGAAGACAAACCTTCGACTTTGAGAATCATCAAAAGAAACCCAGATTTCGACGACGATGAGGATGATCTGTTGGGCGGTGACTTTGACGAGGACGAGCTAGACGACGAGTCCGAAGAGGAAGAGGAAGAGCCTGAGGCCGTGCCAGAAAAGTCCAGCAAGGCTAAGAAGAGCAAGAAACAGCAGAAGCAACAAGAGGAAGAAGAAGAAGAGGAGGAGGATGAGGAGGTTGACGAAGACGAAGAAGATGACGAGGACGATGAGGAATTCCAGGAATACGTTGTGCTGACTTTGTCTCCAAAGGTGCAATTCCAGCAGACGCTGGATTTGGTTATCGCCCCCGAAGAAGAGGTCCAATTTGTTCTCACTGGCTCGTACCCCATCCACTTGACCGGTAACTATGTCAAGCACCCTTTTGATCAACCACAGTACGGCGACGAGGACTCTGAGGAGGACTCCGAGGACTACGACAGCGAGGATTACGACCTGACCCCAGATGAGGACGAGATCCTAGATGATTTGGAGGATGTTAGTGACGTCGAGGGCCGCATTGAAGAGCTTGTCCAACAGGAGCAAGAACAGAAGTCCAAGAACAACAAGAGAAAACAAGAACCAGAGGTCGAAGAGGAGGTTGCTGAAGTGGCTCCCAAAGCCGCCAAAAAGGCCAAGAAAGTAGAATCCAAGAAGGAAGAACCCAAGAAGGAGGAGTCTAAAAAGGACAAGAAGGAGAAGAAGGTTGAGTTCAAGAAAGACCTCGAAGAGGGTCCTTCCAAGCCAGCCAAGGAAGAAAAGAAACCCAAAACTCAGGCCCTAGAAGGTGGTATTATCATCGAGGACCGTGTCGTCGGTAAGGGCAAGGCTGCCAAGAAGGGTTCCAAGGTTGGCATGAGATACATCGGTAAGTTGAAGAATGGCAAGGTCTTCGACAAAAATACCAGCGGCAAGCCTTTCAACTTCAACCTTGGCCGCGGCGAGGTCATCAAGGGCTGGGACATCGGTGTTGCGGGCATGGCTGTCGGTGGTGAGCGTAGAATCGTCATCCCAGCTCCTTACGCTTACGGCAAGCAGGCGCTACCTGGCCTTCCAGCCAACTCCGAATTGACTTTCGACGTCAAGCTAGTGTCTATGAAGTAAGATGCGAGAAGTTGGACGTGTGTAATAGCTGAGTAAAGATAATAGCATTTTAGCATCCAGAAAGTCGTGACGATAGCTTGGTTTAAGCCGAGCTCTGACAGTTCTCAGAATCATCGTCGACGAATCGTGCGTTTATGTTTCTTGTACATAATATAATATCAAGCAAGAGGCTCTAGATACAAGATGTACCCTTTACTAACCGTTGTTTAAGATAAAATGTCCGCTATATAATCAACGACTGTGATCTTCTGACTTGTGACAGCTATTTCAATGCACATTGGAGCTTAAGAAGGAGGATGTCAAAAAAGGAAGCAACAAGAAGATTCGTTTCTGTCGTTTCAGTCTAGCCGCCCACACCTTTTATTGGGAACCTGAGTTTCCCCAAAGTTTTTTCGCTCGTACTTCCGAGCAAGCTGGAAGAAAGAGCGGAAATATGGAAATCGTTAGGAGAAAAGAGCTCTAGTTCGACGCTGCCTGGCTTTTGTCCTCTCACGCATTCGTTGGATCAGGCTCTCACTTAACGGCACACGAAAGTTTGGTGAAGCTGAATATCTCCAATCACTCTGAACGTAAAGTAGATTCAACAAGTGGAAAAATTATTCAAATATCGCGTTACTGGTGCGCATAGGCTCGTTCAAACGGTATAAAAGTTTTAGGTATCATCACCCGATTGAGAGAACGAGCCAATTCGAGCTTCTATTTGTCAAGCATAGGACTAGCCTCACTTTAACGGCATAGCGACAACAATTGACCTTATTAGTGAGAACTGACGTGTGGGAGATTTTTGTGTTGTTCGAGTGCGTGTACCATCCTTTACAATTGGGCAGCCCGACCTTGTGTTTGTGATACACTATGCCGCTGTTGTCAAAGCGATTCAGATCCATGGCCAAACCGCTTGCCATTGCGTCTAAGTACTCTGCGAGGCATCCGGTGCATGTTATCCTTATTACGGTTTTTGTGACTGCGCTGGCGTATTTGTCTGTTATTCGCAGTTACTTCAATGGATGGCAACTAGATTCCAAAAGCATATTTGCTGGAAACAGTGATATTGTACAGCTACAAGATGAGTGTGTCCACTACTATCATGCTGGCAGCTCAGAGTCGTGGACCCAGCTCTCCAACGACGAATTTTCATCTGCTACATTCTCAGAGCATTACTATCTCATGCGTCTGGAATTTAAACAGCAAAATCAGTCGCAGGCCGTACCACCCCTGGATAATCTGGTAGTCGAGGAAAACGACACGCGTTATGTGCTACAAGAGGGACTATCACTTCCAAAGATTTTACAGTCAGAAGATGGAACCACCTGGAGGCTTCGGCCCCATAGGTTTAGGCTGAATGACACAAGACACATCTTGACGTCATCTCTCTCCTCTTTGATCGAGAAGATTCAGAGAGCAGAAACATTTGACGTGCTTATCATCGGTACTGCATACATTGCAATGTTCTATACCATTGCAGGCTTGTTCGTTGCGATGAAGAAATGCACAAACTCCAAGTTGTGGATTGCGTTGGGAGCTATCTCGTCATCGACCAGCGCATTCTTTTTAGCACTCTACACCAGTCAAGTTTATCTCGAGAAATCTGTCACGGCGTTAAGTTTAATCGAAGGCATCCCATTTATTGTTGTCATTATTGGCTTCAATGACAAAATTAGACTCGCATCTTTCCTATTGCGCTACTTTAGATTACATGGCATTTCACGCCAATGCGATGCTTCGGCTCTTGTTCACCTAGCCATGAAAGAGGAGGGCGGTCGTCTGCTGCAGGACCGTTTGCTATGCCTCCTAGGCTTCGTCGGTGGTGCCCTGTACGCTCACAATTTGGAAGTCTTGAGAAATTTTTGCATTCTCGCTTCGTTGGTTCTCATTTTTGACCTCATTTTGACCTGCACGTACTATGCTTCCATTCTAGCCTTGAAACTAGAGATTAATATAATTCATCGTTCCACCGTCATCAAGGAAACTTTGGAAGAGGATGGGGTCATCAAAAGCACAGCCGAATCTGCATCCATTGCCGATAACACGGCAGGAACTTCTGTCTTTGGCTCTAACAATAGCATTATTTTCATGAAGTTTCTTGTCGTCGTGGCCTTCGTTGTTTTTAACTTCTGCAGCTTTGGCGCAAGATGGACATACCAGACATTTTCCGCACTGTACAACAAACCTACAAGCCAAGCATTACCAGACTTCATTTATAACAGTGTCAAACAGAATTATGCAAACGGCGTTGTTATTTCTGTCGTTCCTCCCCAGTATTACCATCCAATGAAGGCTTATTTCCAGGTTGAAGATTTGATTTTATCAGCGTTGCGTTATGTGAGTGTTGCTATCCGTGACCGCTTTATCAGCAAGATTGTGCTATTTGCTTTAGCGATGAGCGCTTCTATCAACATCTACCTGTTAAATGCTGGAAGAATTCACACCGAATTCACTGCTAAAGAATTGCAAAAACACAGCGCAAAGAGTGCGATCTCGGCGACGAAGTTAAAACAAAGCAGTTACATGACTAATGGAGGATCTGCAATTTCGACAATCTCATCCGCAGCTTCTATCGAGACACGTACTGCTACCGAGGAGGAAACTGAAAGCGATGGCGATCACAAGGTTGTACGTCCTTTGGAGACTCTGGTCGAGGAGATGAAATCTGGTGGCCTAAAGAGCATGACAAATAAGGAAGTCGTTTCTTTGGTTACCGGCGGAAAATTGCCACTGTACGCCTTGGAGAAACAGCTTGGCGACACATTGCGCGCTGTTGCTGTTCGTCGTCGAGCCTTGGCTCAACTAGCCAACGCCCCAGTTTTAGAAACTAACCGCTTACCATACAAGTTTTACGACTACGATCGCGTACTGGGCGCTTGTTGCGAGAACGTCATCGGATATATGCCACTTCCTGTAGGTGTGATTGGTCCACTGGTGATAGACGGCGTCTCTTATCATATTCCGATGGCAACCACGGAGGGCTGTTTGGTGGCTTCTGCTATGCGTGGTTGCAAAGCCATCAATGCGGGTGGCGGCGTTACCACAGTCTTGACCAAGGATGGTATGACTAGAGGACCCTGCGTCAGGTTCCCCACTTTGACCAGGGCTGGTGCGTGCAAAATTTGGATAGATTCTGAAGAGGGTCAGAATAAAGTGAAGAAAGCTTTCAATTCGACTTCACGCTTTGCTCGTCTACAACATTGTCAAACTGCATTGGCTGGTGATCTGCTATTTATTCGCTTCAGAACAACTACTGGCGACGCGATGGGCATGAACATGATCTCGAAGGGTGTGGAACACTCATTGAAACTGATGGTCGAGGAATTCGGATGGGACGATATGGAGATAGTATCTGTTTCGGGTAACTACTGCACTGACAAAAAACCTGCTGCTATCAATTGGATCGAAGGGCGGGGCAAAAGTGTCGTTGCTGAGGCTCTTATTCCTGGTGATGTGGTGCGCAAAGTTTTGAAGAGTGACGTCAAGGCGTTGGTGGAACTCAACATTTCTAAGAATCTTATCGGATCTGCCATGGCAGGCTCCGTTGGCGGGTTCAATGCGCATGCTGCTAATCTCGTGACAGCTGTGTATCTTGCATTGGGCCAGGATCCAGCACAAAATGTCGAAAGCTCAAACTGTATCACTTTGATGAATGAGGTAGATGGGGATCTAAGGATTTCTGTCTCGATGCCCTCGATTGAAGTTGGCACAATTGGCGGTGGAACGATTTTGGAACCCCAGTCTGCGATGCTGGATCTGCTGGGGGTCCGCGGTCCCCATCCTACCTCCCCTGGTGACAATGCTCGGCAGTTAGCCAAAATTGTAGCATGTGCGGTGTTGGCGGGTGAGCTGTCCTTATGTTCTGCCTTGGCCGCGGGCCATCTGGTGCAGAGTCACATGATTCACAACCGTGGAAAGGGCGGTCCAACGGCCGCGCCTCCTGCTGCGACCGCCCAGGACAATGTCGAGAGGCTGAAAGAAGGCAGTGTGACCTGTATTAAGTCTTGAGTTTGCAGCACCGGCCTGCATCTGACGGACAGAACCTGCTGCCACCACCATAAAAAAATGAACCACGCGATTCAAAAAATACTATGTACTAATAATATCTGCATTTAGACACAAACTTAGAGTTATTCGATACCACCTATTTCCCAGCCAAGGGTGGCGGGTGCGAAAGAACGGAAACAGAGGGAACGACAGACGAGAGGACAGAGGGGAAACTGTTTTTCTGATAGAGTAGATGTGCATTTTTTAAAAGCTAACGGAAAATACACGAATATATAACAATGTAGAATAATATAAGATGCGAATTGAATAGGCCATAAAGTCATCAATTGTGACGCCTGCGCCCGCGAAGACTGACCGAAAAGCTTGGAGGATCTCGACCCCTTACATTGGCACGAATGAGACCCAGTCGTCGTCGCTGTCTTGGATCAGACCTTCGGCGTCAGCGGTTAGAGCAAGCTCCGAATCTAGCGGGATGTTTTGAAGGTCGTTGTTGTTCCAGTCCCTTAGCACCAAAGAGGAGTTGGAGTAACGGTGGATCCATAGCCCCGTAGAAGCCAAGAAGTCGGCGGCGTCGTAATTCAGACTGAATGGAGGAATTGCGGAGAGCAAGTCTGGGATAATAACAGCGGCGTCAGCGACGGCCAAAAGGGAGGTGGCGAAAACAGCAGAGACGGCGAAGAACTTCATTGTAGATTGTGGAAAGCGTGTGGAGAGCTGGAGAGCGATACAGAGGATGATTGTTATGGATTAAATAGAATAAAGAAAATGAAACCGAACCCAATTGTCCTGCATGGAACAAAGCTGTCCAGCTAGCTACTCTTATACCATTGTGAACTTTCGAAAGCCAACGGCCCTTCCTGGATTCTGCGCGTCTGGAGGTTCTTACTAACCACTTAGTTCTCCATCAAGCGAGCGAGCAATAGCAAACTTCGTAACGCGGTGCAGATCGGTGGTCCCACTTTTGATCTTCATTGCAGGCCAAGCAAGAAACCATGTACCGAGCGTGCTTGTCGAACCTACAAGTTCCCTGACTATAGCGAAGATCTGCTTTCAGCCGACACCACATCTCTAGATCGCCATATCGCCCTATACCACCCGGTCCCCAGCCTGGTCTGATTTCGGCAACTAAACAATCCCTGCCCGATGGACTGTGCGCCAGTCCAAACGGTCCTGCAGTGGTCTGATATTGTGGTGTGCCTGCCACCTTCCGAGCGCTTGGCAGCATGCTGCATTATTCTGCAGAGGGAAAATCTCAATGTATTTGGGCACCCCTTAAAATCCTCTCAGTCATATGATCCGACACCAGTACCGGTCGGTGTGGGTTGCTGTGAGATGCACTCGGGAAAAGCCGGCGGGAATACTGGTTTTTTGTTTTTTTTGTTTCCCTAACGGCTTAGCCACGAGAGCCGTTATGCGTATGGTGCTACATGCGCGCTCCTTTTTCGGCACATGTTTTTGCTTTCGCAAGGCACAACGTTTTTCCGCTCAGGAAAATATGCAGGAATATGCGTATACACAGGCACAGAGGCGTGCTTACAGATAGAGGATGTTCCGACTTGCAGGTGCTGTGCCTGTCGGTGCTTATTGTCCTTTTTGGGCTTTTTGTGTTTCCCTTTACAGGCCGCTGCCCAGAGCTTATTCCTAGGTGTTTGGCCACCATGCACCAAACAATGGGGAGTTTGCGTTGCTCATTGACACGCTCTGTAGCAAAGACAGTATCCTGTAAATCCGCACCTCTTTCAAGATCCCCACTCCCACTGTAATTGCCATCGCAAGTTTCGGTCCTGCGATGCCTGTAAAGCAGCACTTCCTTTCAAATTTTCCCTCCTACACTGAATGCCATCGCGAGTTTATCAATAAGCGGATTTTTTTGATGGCGGACATTCCCCTCTGCATTCTCCAACGTCGTGTTTTGCCGTACATGTCGCGAGCTCGGTGGTATGAAGTAAATGAGTATTGGCGAGTAAATTGACTCGGTATAACAGCAGGGCCCTTTTCAGGCCTACAGTGATCAAGGATGACGAAGGAGGCATGTACGTGTAAAAGAACAGCGAACTACACGGCCAGGAAACCTAGCGACTGCAAAGGGATAGCGAACGCCAGCACGGGACCAGATTTGGATGCATGTGTGTTCTCTGTGGAAGCTTCTCAGCGTTGATTGAGGCCAGCGGTGATGAGCTCACCCGCAGAGGTGTTTGTCACGTTGTTCTACGCTGGGCCCGTGAAAATAGTTCGGGAAGGTGGAATTTTTAGATCTGCACGCAGAGTCAAAAAGATCGATAGCCAATTGTACTTTCACATGTACGTGGTGGTGAATATGGGTTTGATACTACAGTTTTAGAAGCACTGACACTCAGTTTACTTTGACTGCTCTTCGTTTCACTGCTGCTGCTACAACAAGCTCGCGTCACAGTGGAAAACAAGAAGAGTTTAGGCTTGTTGTTGGCATTCGTAGTGGACGCACCAGCGGACTGGCCAGTTAATTGCGACATCCGTGGTTGGCTCTCAGCTTGGGACCAGCAGAGTGTGTAGACAGTTGGGTTTTTTTCTCCGTTGATAGGGACCAGTGTCTCGCGGACCAGTGTCTCGTGGACTAGTGTGTGAGTGTTACACTGGGAAAAAGGCCGTGAGAAGGCGAACTCGCGACAGGGATTTCGCTGCGGCTAGTGGTTGATTTTTTCGCGCTCCTCACAGCAGCTCTTCCAATTGTGCGCCTCAGGGCTCGTTTCTGCCACCCACCGTCAACCGCCAGTTATGGAGATCAGAGATGCAGACCTGCCGAAGCAACCAGAGGGTCACAGGCTACCGATCCCGTTGGCCAATCCGCCGTACCCGCCCGCATTCCTGCCGCCCTTTCCATCGTCTTCGCTATCGCCGCAGTCTGGCACAGGACCCTTGAACCTGGGCGAATCTGCGGGTGCTAGCAAAGCAGTGATAGTCGGGATTCCACCAGGAGACCCTCGCCTGATGCAGCCGATAGCGCTCGACACCTCTTTCACCGGCGTAGCAGGCAAGATCAAACGCAACACTTTTGCCTGCACAAATTGCCACTCGCAGAAGTCCAAATGTGTGCCCTCAGACGTCAACGATATTTACGGCAAGCCTTGCGTTCGCTGTACCAAGCGCCACAAAACTTGCACTTTTGACTTGTCACGGAGAACAAGGCGACGCAGACGAGACAGTGACATAATAGCAAATCCAGAGCCCCCACCGATGTCCAGTATCCCAATGGCTTCCGTGCAAGGATTCAGCTCCCCAGTTCCTAGGATTGATGCACCATATCTCAATAACCAAGTACCTCCTTTAGTCAGTCCTGCTTTGAACACTGGCCCGACCACTGCTTATCCATTCAAGGTGCCTAGCTCTTCGATGTCCTCAGTTTTCAACTCAACTCCGTCAATTTCGACATCTGATTGGTCTCAGGGAAACCCGCATTCTATTCGTCCATCTTCGAAACCCGCCGAAAGTGGTGCCAAAATCCAAAAGACCTCTGGCGCATTGCCCATACCGTTAGAGCTCCACCCGTCATACAGGAGCTTGAAGAATGAACTTCATTCGTTACTATCCTTCCAGCGTCAGAATTTGAATGAGGTGTCTGATAGGCTTACAGATCTCTCTAGAAGGTGGAACGATGTCATAGAAAATAGTGTTGGCATACCACTTGCCTTAGACCCGGTAACTTTAGGCATCATCAGTAAAGAGCAGGCCCAGCATAGACTTGATCTTTATCGTTATGAAATATCGAACCGTCACAGGCTCCCATTTGTGAAGATACCGCCAGACCAGACGCTAGACGACCTGAGACAAGAAGAACCTATCCTGTTTGTAACCATAATGTCGATTGTGTCGCCCATGCTGAAGGCTCACGAGTCCACTGACGATCAAAATATGAAGTTGGATAATTTTACTTTGGGCTTGATTTCACACCACATGATGCGCCTTGGCAACAAGTCCTTGGAGTTACTGAAGTCTTTACTAACCCTGTGTTTGTGGTATAATTTCCCCGAGTGGTCCAATAAGACAAGATACTACTTTTTCAATTACATCTGCTGTTACCTTATCAAAGACTTGGTGCCAGTAGGAAGACCTCGTTCATTGGCCATGATCATTAATAACAAGAACACTACTGCAGAGGACGAGGCGGCTGCCACCGATAGGTTCCTCCTCCAAAACGGGAGCTATTCTCGCTTGGTGATTCTAGTCTACTTTTCTGCTCTCAATATAAATATCTTTCTCCGGCAGCCCATCCAAAATCGATGGGGTTTACTGCACGAGCGAGCGAGCAACATTATGTCAATGTTTGAATCGGGCCCCGTTTCGATCTACGAGCCGGAAGAGGATGAAATTTTGTTAGTGTTTGGTGAGTTGAACCACGTATTAGAGAAGATACATGTGAAATTACACGAGGCGGAAGAGGAATCAACTAATTACAAGCATGGCCTGGCTTCTGAATCGCAAATAAAACTTTCCGAAACATTGCTCGATGAGTTACGAGAGATATTCGTAAGATTACCCAAGGAGAGGACGAGAGCATTGGCCTTTTACCACTCTGTTGAAGCATACTTGCATGAGTGGATGTTCGCCCGATTTATGACAAAATTCGAGGATCCTATTTCGATCAAAGAACTGCCCGCCATGGTGGCCGAGTCTTTCCGGGCACTTACACAATCCTGCCTAGACGCCATGCACGAATTTATCAAATTACCACCGGAGCTAATTGCCTCCTTGCCACTCTTTCACACTTCAAGAGTAATCTACACAGTTGGCATGCTGTTGTTACGGGTAAGGTACACAACTATAACCGTTCCTGCTTTTGCAAGTATGCGACCGCTCACTTTACCTGCCATTGACTTGGTAAACAAAATATCAGAATCTTTGGACAAAAGTGCGGCCATGTATCCATATAACAATTTCCTGTCCAAACTCAGGTATGTGGTGGCACTTTTTGTCCAAATCTATGCCAGTAAAGTCAAAACCTTTGTTGAGACCAAAAAGGGCGAAATAGATTTCTCTGTTTCACGAACCACTGAAATTGATAACAAAAATGTAGCTGCGCAAAACCAAAGTGCCGTTCCAAGATTACTGAATCCACTTTCTTCCGATGACGATCCTTCATTTAACAATCCGGCCTCTTCAGCATCGAGGACCTCCGACTTCAAAGAAGCCTACCCTGATGACCTGATAGATAGCCTAAGCTACCAAATGGCTGACATGAGCTCATTAGAGCTTGGTTTTACCGCTTTGAGTGGTGAATTTTGGACGGACGTTTTCTTCGACGGCATGCAATAGCGCCAATCAACCCTTTGTCCATGTAACATTATAAAAAGATAACGCCTAACTCTTAATAAACGTATGTACTACCGACCTCAGTTGATCATGGGGCCCAAAAATTCTTCAACTCGTTGGAGGAAGTTACGGTTGCGTATCTTTCGGGTACCCCGACCCCTCTTCTCGGCCTCCGATTCTGCGAAGTCAATGGGCGATAGCCAGTTGTGCACCACCGTTTTGATGTATATTTCGCCATACAAGTATCGAAGTACTTCAGAAAGATTCTCTCGCTTCAAATCACTGAGCAAAATGAACCAAAGGCCCGAAGCTGTGCACAGGACATGAGCTCTATACTTACCTGTGGCTATTGTCCTGATTTCGTTGTGTGGCCCCTGCCCTGCTAATTTTTGTGAAATTGATCGGAGGGAGAAGACCATGCCATATAAGAGCTTCGCAGTGTCTTCATTGAGCTTAGAGTTAATTGTTCCACTCGCATGGTTCGACTTCAATGTCCACTCGCGGTCGAATATACAATTACCTGTTCCAAGCAAGCGTCAGTTAGTAAAACAAAATCGACACTTTGTTGATGGCTCATAAAGTCAAAACCACGTTTGTTACATACAATGCTTGTCAAAGATCCAAAAGGAATATATCGCCATGATGAATTCGGGCTATGGCTATGGACCTCTGCTTTTTAGGATACATACTTTGTTATAAGCTTTGATTCAATATGTTTATATTGGGTCCAATCAATGTCAATGGGCCTACCAGCGTGCATGATGATAGTAACTAGGTCAAAAGCTCAATAAGTCCAATTCTTGGTTGTTAACTGCTGAAGGGGCCGCGGAAGTCCTTGCTGCTGCTCCTTCAAGTTCACCAAACTCGTCATCTTCATCATCATTCGCGTGATTATGTTTGGTTTCCAGGTTGTTGTCCACTGAGGAGGGCGTAGTATATGGGGCGGATGCTTCTTTCGTTTGCTTGGCGTTGGCAAATAGCGAGCCAAATGGATCAGCCTTCTTTTGAGCAACAGCGGGGACAACTTCACTGGTGGAGCGCGGAGTGGAGACCGCCGAAAATGAAACCAAATTATCCCGGTTATTGGAATTTGATACTTGAGGCGGTACGCTGGTATAAATGTCCAGAATTCCTTGCGAGCTGGCGGTTCTGGGCTGTTTCACGGGTGCTGCACTTTGGAAGTCAGCAAAATCGTCGTCCTCGTCAGGCGCGCCCATTGAAATCTCGGTCACTTCACCATTGCTAGCATAGCCACCATTTTTGGCTGCTGCGGATGAAGAGTCATCTCTGAATCCCTTGGACTCATTTTCTTGGCGAATGTCCTCGTCGTCGCTGTCAAAGTCTGCACTGACAGAGATGCCACGACTCGTGGATCTGCCGAAACCAGCTGTTTTGTTGATAGCAGAAGGGGGCAAATACGAAGAAGGAGCCCCTCCTGCAACGCCCTTGTATTTTTTAGCGGTTTCACGAGCTTTTTTACGTTCCGAGCGTATACTGGAGTCGTTTTCCAAAAGAGAAACTAGCTCCAGAGCCCTGTTCCTCACGTTGATTCCTTGGTCGCGGCCCTGGGAATCGGTATAGTGAAAACTTTCCAGCATTTTCACCAAGGATAAATTTGCACGTATATCATCGATAAATCTTTCAGCACCGTGCCGCACAAGATATTCTAGCAATTGCAGTGCTTTATAAATCTGCCGCCATTCGCTAGCTGTCTTTTCAGTAAACCGACGGAATATCATCCCTAACACTTCTTCACGCTCGCGGTAGTTGTAAGTACCCTGTGCAATCTGCTCCATTAGCGTGGAAGAAGCCCCCCATGGCTCATTGTTCGTAGCCTCCCGGACTTTTGCCTCCATCTCGGTGTAATTGAAAACTACATTCTGTGCTTTTCTGAAATACTTCTTGGCATCATAGAGACTTAAATTGCTCAATCCTTGATCCAAACTCATGTCTTTGGTTGCAATAATATTGGTCCAGTTGTCCCGGGAGATGCTCCAATTTTAAGCAATAAGAATCGGTTGGCAATCAAGATCTGGCCAACACCGTGAACCGTTGAACGGGCTTCACAATTTGGATACTCAACCTAAAATACCTGAAAAATAGGTACTATTAGTCGATTAGACGTAGTCTCCTTTTCTTGTCTTCCATCTGAAGGATCCTTTTGAACATATAAATCAAAGGCAGCATATACAAGTATGATAACATTAAGCTAGTATATAGTGATCCCATATTGGTGAAGACATGACACTTGACTTTAGGTAAACTTCAAACGAGCCATCAATTTGCCACTTGACAAACTTCTGGCTTTACGTGAGACCTAATGGAGTAGTCGACTGATTTTTTTTACAACTCACCGGCCTCCTCAACAACGATTTTTGCGCGAGGTCTGCCGGACATGGTTCCGTAGGACTCAATGACTTTGACTACTTCCATTCCCTTGGTAACTTCACCAAAAACAACGTGCTTGCCATCTAGCCAAGGACAAGGCACCGTCGTGATGAAAAACTGGGACCCGTTAGAGTTGGGACCGGCGTTAGCCATGGAAAGAAGGCCGGCCTTGTCGTGTCTCTTGGAAAAGTTCTCATCTTGGAACTTGTTTCCATAGATGGATTTACCGCCGTATCCGTTAGTTAAGTCAGTGTCCCCACCTTGCAGCATGAAGTTTGGAATTACTCTGTGGAAAGGAACGCCTTTGTAACCAAAACCCTTTTCGCCTGAACAAAGAGCTCTGAAGTTTTCAGCAGTCTTGGGAACGACCTCGTTGTAGAGCTCGAACTCAATTCTGTTTTGCTTGGTTCCATTGATGCTTGTGTCGAAAAAAACCTTCGAGCCCAATTGAACGTTTGAGGTGGAGAACATGCGCGATTGACGCAACAGAGAGCGGTTAGCGGTAGAAAACATTTTCAAACTAAATAAAAGACTTTCAATGAGGCTAAAGTTGTGCAAAGTAAACCTTTTCAGCGTTGTCTGCTCCAAGCTCATCTATCGAGTTATATGTACTTAATTATTTTCCACCTTCAGCCGACACCACGTGACTGTGTAATGTCACTCTGGGTGATCATGATAGTAAGCAGCTTAGGATGCCAGCAACTCCTTGACTAGACGCATTTGTTTGTGGAGTAAATGAAGCCATTCGAGCGTTTCCTGGGAACTGCCCCCGAGAACGGCCTCATGCAGTCCTGGTAGAACATCACCCTTATAACCCAGCAGCTTATCGGGCCCAAATATAGCGTGCTTCATCCAGTCTCTGTCCTTAAGCCCTCGGTCAGTCAGGAACAAACGATCTAGCCGTTTGAGCTTGGCGTTCAATTTGGTCAGATTGATGTAGATAGAGATTTTATTGTGAATCTTGTACCATGGATAGTCCCTCACGACTAGCTTGCGAAGTGAGGCAGTCTGATGGTCGAAAGCCAGACTCTCATGATTCACAATGTGCGTGATTAACGTCGAAAGATTTCGAGCTTTCTCCTGCATAAACTCGTTTCCGGTGAATGTTTGGTTCAACATTTCGTACCAAGTTTCATAGTAACGCCCAATGTCTTTAATGTAGTCGTGTACACTGAAGTTCACAACCTCGTTCTCACTCAGCTGCAGAACTGCCATCCCTGTGAAAATAGCCATGGTATTATGTAAGTGGTAGCCAGGATCTCCGTACTTTTCCATCCACGTATATGTGTCGTAGTTAGTGTGATACTGGTAAACAGCATCGTCGCGACCGTCGGCCACGAACTTAAAATTTGCCGACGGGATTCCCAGGTGGTTCTGGAAAACTGCAAAATCCGTACCAGATCCAAGTATACCTACATGGCCCTGTGATTGGCTCTCCCAGACGTCTAGTAACGTGTCGTCTGGCTTACCTGAGAAACGGGTGGATGCAGCGGACTTTCTCAATAGTTCTGATAACAATGGATTGGCTTCACATTTGAATTGGGAGCCAGAAATTGCGGTATCGAGATTAAAATACGTCAGAACTTGTTTTTGTAACCTCGATGCATGGTTTTCTCCATATTCAGTAGAGCCTAGCATTGCTGGTTCTTCACCGTCCCAGCTCACCAACTGAATGGTTCGCAGCGGCCTCCATCCCTTGGATACGAGCTCACTTAGGCCTCTAGCCACTTCCAGTAGTATACTACTGCCACTGTTAGGATCTCCTGCTCCCCCGACTGTCCACGAGTCCCTGTGATTTCCAATTATAATGGTGCTGCCTCCCAAGATACCGGGGATCTCGGCAATCACATCAGTAATTTCCTTAATTTTGTATTCTTGCTGATTGAAGACCCTAACTTGAACGTCAGGATCCGAAGGCCCACTGAAATACTCAAAGCCCTTTACATTACCCCCAACATCGAAAGCGATGCCCTTATTGTTCAAATGAGGCAAGAGCTTGGCGATATCACGTTGACTCATAGGGATCGATGGAATTGTTGGTATTTTGCCCATGGGTGATGTCCGTTTGGTATTCGGTGATTTGGAAGCGTACCCTGGAGTCGTAGGGTCACCTGGAAATTCAGTAAAGTACTCCACTGAGCCTCTCTGAAAGCCACTAGGGTTTCGGGCGGGTCCGTGTGGATATGCTTTGTAACCATTGGCCTCCGTGACATTTCCGTCATCAAAAGTGTCCGTGTACAAAATGACAGCAGAGGCGCCGTGGGCCTCGGCGTTTTTGACTTTGAGACCACGAAACATGGAGTCGTAGCGAATAATGTGAACCTTACCTTTCAAATCAATACCATGGTCCTTCAAAAGATCGTAGTCCTCTGACTTCCCGTAACCACAGTACACAAAACTTGCAGTCACATTTCCGTTGGCCGAATAACCATGGAAAGCCCTCACTGGATGAGGGCCAGAGCTGGATGGATCTTCGGCCACAAAGTCCTCCATCATTTCTGACTCAAACACGGTGTTTCCTCCAATAACTAAAGACATTCCAGTGTCTACCGGTGTATTGAGCCAAGGATAGTATTTCTCTAGTTTTAAAGAAAAACCGAGTGCTTTAAGCTCGTCCACCGTGTATTGTAGAGCATCTTCGTCACCCGTCAGATGCCTGTGCGAAGTATAGGTCCTCAGATGTTGTTGTGCGTGGTTTTCTCGTTGCAAGCTCTCGAGATATATGCGGTAAGTTTCTGCCTTTGTGAGTTTGCTGAAGTGGAGCCGTCGGAAATCCCGAGACAAAGACGTTCTAGGCAAAAATGCAAGTGTGAAACCCAGATATAATAGTGCTGTAGCCATAACTGCGTACATAAATTGCACTCGATGTCTCTTAACAGTATCATACCCAGTTTTTAGTCCATTGATTGTGTTGCTCCGACCGCGAGCAAAAATGGATGCAACAGAATTCTCCCTCGTTCTGCCATGATGAATCAATGGTTGTGATTCCTCGTTCCCATTCGTCGGATCCTCTGTGTTCATTTGTCGTCGACGTCAGTTATAGCGATGAGTTGTTTCTTTCATGGGAGCATGTTATTCCCTTAATAAACGAATACAATCGTAACTGGCGACCAAGTAAAACAAAAGTGGACCCACATTTAAGGTTTCCTGATAAGTATGATTCGCGAGACTGTTCTTAGCGATCAATTAACATGAACTGTTCTTTCCGGGGCCAACTATCTAAATTATTCATCAGTACCGTCATAGAGCTGATGTTTCCCCCTTTACGATTATTACACTTCGGTATTACGGGACTACACGTAGACGCATTAGCTGCCCGAATATTACAGTTTCACGCTCATATTGAGAGAAAGTGTCCGCATTGCCCAATCGTACATGTACTACACTGTCACGAAGCGGCGCATTATTTTGTTGTAAACCGAGGTCGTGACAGTGGTGTACGAAGTGATTAAGTCAAGTGTCAGTGAAACAAATGTAAGCTAGATCAAACGACAGTCCATGAAGGACCGACATCTCTTGCGATGACTTTTCCGGTTTACGACAGACTATTCGAGAAGATCTGCATTTAACTTTAAATTTGTATAAAGTCTGATTTTTTGATCCGTGAGAAAAACAACACGTATCTCAAATAATCAGGGAGAGCTAACTTGAGTTCCAGATACCTGATTTTAGTCAGATTGCAATGGTCATTGATAAATCGAGCAGAAAGGACATCACTTCATCGATTGGTAACGACCTCGACAAGAAGATATTAGTTTACTTGCCGATCAATGTCAAGAAACGTACCCACACAAATGCACGGTATACATCTTTACCGACGTTCAGAAGGAAAACTTGATTTTCAAAAATACAGCAAATAAGGGGGATAGTTTTTCGCCAAGAGGAAGCTTCTTTCTCTTCATATAACGTTGCATTCACAGTCAATAGTGTTGGATCGAGTATATGCAGTAACCTCCCCTCCTCCAGAAGAAAAAAATTATCCTTCATAATAATGGCTTGAGTTCGAGGGCCCGTTGCTCTCCTACCAATTCTGTAAGTGCTTCAGAACCCGGGAAAGGCTTATAGTCGGTATATTCAAAGCCTGGAACCACTACTTCGCTAATTAGCAAGCCATTATCAAATTCATCATTCGGAAGCAGAAAGCTGGCTTTCCAAACACCACCAGGAACAACCCATTGAGATACCTCGCCCTTTGAGTAGTCAAATCCAACTTTGAAACTTTTGACTGTGCCATCTGGGTATATCAAAACATATTGTCCCTTTCCGCGCTGCAAAATGTGAATATTACGACTAGTGTTCATGATCATCTTTGACACAGGTGCATCTGGCGTCAATAGGTAGTAAATAAGGGTCGAGTAATTGCGGTCCGATTTGTATTCCGGATCCGAGGAATTTGTGGGCATAACGCTAGCCTGCTTCTTTGCCTCTTCTTGATCCTGCTCGCTACCATACTTCAACACGAAGGGTGATCTATCGGTTTCACAAAAATATCCATTTTCGGCGTGTTTAACAAGTTTATAATGGTTTATAAACTCTTGAAGGGGGTGGGGAGGTTGCGTAGCTGGAAATCGTACGAATTGTGGGAATTCGATGTCAGCTTCTGGAGCACTATCGATCGTGGTCGACTTGAACAGGTCTGTCATACTCTCAAGGATAAGGAACTACTGCAAGCTTTAACCTTCAATGACCGATGCCGTAGCAATTCATCTAGCTAATAGCACGGAGTGCTTTTAATTCCAAAAATTCCCTTCCGTATATAAGTATATCAGGATAAAGTCTAAGCAACCAAAGTCTGTTCATTCGAAGTGCTGGATGCTATTTCCTCCTTCCGCTTCTTATCCTGATGCGAATCAATGACATTGGTTTCATTGGTTTCATTGGTTTCATTGGTTTCATTGGTTTCATGGGTCCGTTTCAAGGCTTCGACGACTCTTTTATCGCTAGTAACACCGTTTACTGGCCTAAAATAAGGTTGGCATCTCCAGTAAGGCACCTTTTTGTAAGAACCACCCCACAGTTCCAGCTTACCAGTGGTTACTGCATCCTGGATTTCAATATCCGGCTGTTGAAATATCTCTTGCACAACTTCTTCAACCTTAGAGACAACCTTCTTATCCCAGTCTTCGAACTCCGTCTTCGCATTCATCGAAGCCAAATTGGCTCTAATGTCTGTGTGCAAAGGCAAAAAGGGACGCAGAATCTTGAAAAAATGGGACTTCATTGCAATGCGCGACGCATTTGATCCCTCGCAGCTCTTGACGATCTCAAAATACTCCCTTAGTAATTTGTCTACACGAGGAAAAACTTTGTCCTTATCATTTGCATGGTCTGTATTGAAAACCCCAGGATTGTATAAATTCCCTTCAGCGCTCATCACTGCATCACAATGTATTTCATTCATGCATCTTGAAATATCTTCTGGATATAGAATGTTCCCGTTCGCAAAAAAAACTGTATCCTTCGGCAGGTTATCCCGCAGGTAGCGTATAATATCCCAGTCAGCTAAGCCTGTCTTCTGACCTTTTTGCTCGCGAAGACGACCATGGACCGTCAGGAATTGAGCTCCCGCATCCAAAACCATTTTGGCATACTCCAAAGTTTTCTCACGCTCAGGGAACACTCGTATTTTTGCTGTAACTGGTACATTCAAATTATCATGGAGTTTGCGAATGAGCTTGTGAATGAGGTCCCACTCTTCCATCAAGAAAGATCCGTAGCGACCCTTCTTGGCAATACCCTGTGGACAGCCCAAGTTGAGATCCACCGCGTCACATTTGTCTTCCACCAGCTTAGCGGCCGCCAAAAGGTACTCGGGATCATTAGCGCAGAATTGCACCACCAGTGGGCGATCTACATCATTACACCCATCTTGATTGCACCACATGTCGTTGCGATACTTCTCAGAAGTGGCAAAGTTTTTTGCGTGAAACATTGGCGTATAAGCCAGCGTGGCCCCATATCTCCTTGATAGGATTCTCCACGCAAGCTCAGATTGATCTACCATGGGGGCCACAATTTTGGTGGGCTTTCCAATTTTTTCGAAGAGAACTCTTCCAGTAAGTTTAGCATTTGGACTAGACACTAACGCCCCATTTTGAGCTGCATCACTCACAGTCATTGAATAGGCCCTTTTGATGATACCTGATAAACTGCACGAGGTAGTGTTCTTAAATCGTAACCTCCAAATCTTGAATGTTGGAAAGATGAGCGGATAAAGTCAAGTTATACTGATCAGAAAATGAGCTAATATCTCGATCAATACCTCCGCGCTAGACTTTGCGGTCAACTGTTATTCGTTTGGGTCTTAGCCTTATTATGGTTATGCTACTCATCGCGATGAAGATTTTCCACGGTGCAGTTGACATTTATTACTTTTTGGATCATTTCTCTTGGTCGGACGTCGTCTTCGACGACAGCCCATGGTTGGCCAGGTTGAAAATGGCTCTGGATTGTAAGGCATGAGCAAATAGTAAAGCGATTGGCCAGATGGGGGCATCTCCTAGGATTCGCACTCCCAGGTAAAGAGAGCGGGACGAGATTCTGGCCTTTAAAATTAAGTCCACTGTTTCTGCGATATCGGTATTCGGACTCATCGCTTTGCGCGCCAAATCGTCATCTAGAGCCTCAACGTCAAGGGCCCCATTTGCTTGTAGTCTCAGAAATTCCGCATATGATTGCATGTTATATCCTTTGGGCAGAAGGTGCTCTTCTATTTTTTTCAATATAGTCTCTGATTTTAGCCACAGCGTTCTGTCCACAGCTTTGAGAACTTCAGTAGATTGTCCATCGCGGTAATTACCAGCCCACATTTCAACACGTTTCAGATATTCCGCAATAATGAGAATTGAGGTAAAGATGCAAGTGATGGAAAAAATCGGAGTTCGGAGAGATGTTTTTTCGGCGTTTTTTACAATAAAGACAGTGTCCACCCAAAACTTGACGATGTTGAGAGCGTAGTCGGTGGCCTCTCGTAAAACTTCCCAATCGCGGTATTTTTCTAAGCATTCATTCATTCCCTCCCAATCTTTAAACCATATTTTTTTCATGATGTCAGTGATAGTTAAACATTTGCGTATCTTGGCAAAATTGAGAAGCGGTATGATCAACCTTAGTGAGGGATTAGAGTTGATAAACGCAATATTTCCCTCGTTAGCTATAATCACACCACCATTTTTTAGGTATAATGCTTCCCAATACTTGAGCAAAGATTCGATGATGGGCCGGCAATTCATGCGCCACTTGACGTCTAAGATCTGTTCATTTGTCTCTTGTCGCAGATTGTACTGCTCTATGAAAATTTTCTCATGGATCGAAATCAATAGAGAAAGTAATGTTTTAAAAGAGACCTTTTTATTCTCATAAAAGAACTGGTAACCATTTGTAAGGTAAATAAGACAGTTTTTATAACTCTCACCGCCGTTCGAGAGTTCAATTAGAGAGAATTTCGAGTCAAGTGAAATGTGGTAGCCTTGTAGAAGACTAGCCCACTGTTCAGGGCTCTCGCAGAAATAAAGATCTTCGCGGTAACAAGGAATACCACATTTTAAGTCAATCGAGTGAAAGCAGCAATCAAGCCCCACTAAAGAGTTGAAAAGATTGGATATAAGCAAAACTGTGTGACAAGTTCGTATCCTCGATTGAGCAAGCACAAAGTAATTGTAGTTGCGCTCGTTTTGTTCTGGTGACTCATATTCTTGCCTCTTTTTTTGCAACAGATGCGGATTATCTTGGTAATCAAGTATGTGGTCACTGTCAATTGGCGGAGTTAGGATTGTCTCCAGTGGCATATTCAATTGCGTCATTTTGATCAACTCTATCAGTGACCTAATTTGTGTGTTCATGATCAAGGTGAAAGACACATCATTGTTAAATATGCCGATAAAAATCAACAAAACCATGCTTTGTATGAGCCAAAGTGGGGATTTTTGATTATGTCCAACTGTCCTTTCCAAATATTCTCTGATACGGAATCGACAAATGTTGAATAACAGCAGAGCATGGGATGAGTGAAAACCGTAAAGTGCACCGATCATTGCAATAGACAACAAAAAGAAGTAACTATCAGCAGAGGGCCTGATTGAATGAAGGTGAATAAAGCCGAAATAGCGATGAAACTCATCCTGGTATAGATTCACATATGTGTTGAGCTCAGTTAAAGTTGGAAATTGATCAGCCGACAGATCATTCGATTTCAAGATATGATTCCTCAACTCCTCAGTAAAAAATTGTAGTCTAGTTCCTTTCCTCTTGCGTATGGACGTCCGCTCAGAATTTTCCGGCATTGGCGAGGTAAAATCGTTTTGGTTCTCCAAGATCTTTTTGAACAAATCAATTTGGCGCGATTTGAAAAACATGGGTAAGTCGCTTTTTCTGTGATACTTCTTGGATGGCCTTGGCGCACTCCTCGCTGCATTAAAGTTTAGATCCTCGAGACTTCCGTCGGCGAATTTTTCGATGAGACCAGGAATAAAAGCTACTTTTGACTTGTCTTCCATTTTTGAAAGTGGAGTGGCCGCATTAACGGCTGGTGTCGAATTTGTTGTTGTACCTTCAGAGTTAGAGTAAGGAAAACCAATTTCATTAAAATCATTCACGTCCACTTTGAAATTTCCGTCGACATGTGTATTGATGAACTGGGACAGCCAATGCTCGTGTCGATCCGAATGGGAGCCCGTTGGTTTTTGCCTAGAAGGGGGTGTATGCTCCGGGATTGAGTCAAGAGGTACGGGTTGCGGGATCTCAGAAGATGAGTCGTAGCTGAAGAAATCTAAACTCGAGTCTGTAGGAAGGTAGCCTGTAAAACCTCCTGAGCCACCGACCGATGATCCTATTTGCAGAAAATCCGAGAGCCACGGCGTCGTGGTAGCAAAGGCGGAGCGAATATCGGGAGTTGAACTGTGCTGATGACCCAGTGTGCCTGAAAGTCGGTCCTTTTCTTCAAAAGGTTGGGGTGGAAGAGTTTCAGGTGGTAGAGAATGATGCTGGTCCCTGTTGAGCGAATGATCGACAACAGCTTCTGGAAGCTCTAACAAAGATGGGAACGGCAGCATTTCGAGGTCCACGCCGCTCTCAAGTGCCTTTTCGACCAGCT
Source organism: Lachancea dasiensis (assembly GCA_900074725.1). Classification (NCBI taxonomy): domain Eukaryota; kingdom Fungi; phylum Ascomycota; class Saccharomycetes; order Saccharomycetales; family Saccharomycetaceae; genus Lachancea; species Lachancea dasiensis. The sequence continues at coordinate 686,041 of LT598460.1, forward strand.
CCTGGGCTGAAAGCTGCGGTGTTGAGAAGCCCACTTGGTGTGGAATATCGGGAATCGCGTTGTCTATGATACCAGGAGCGTCTTTGGCCTGGGTATACGTAATTGAACTGGCAGCTGAAAAAGAAGCATGCCTTTTGCGTTTGCGCTGCTTCTCAAGCAGGTCGCCGTGCTCTGACGGAGCATACGGAGAAGAGTTCACGGCAGTGGAAGATACAAAGGGACTATTATGTGCGGCCGACGAGACCGGTGTGATGTTGTTCTTGTGAGGCATCGGCAGCATGGTTTGCTTGTTACCGGTGATGGTTATGATGTGATCTTCATTCAAATGTTGTTTGGCATCTCGCGAAGCACCTTTCTGCACGGAGCCGGGCCGAGCAGAATCAGACCTAGAGCCGGAACCAGCGTCCATAACGGAAGAGTGCAATTTCTGTTGGTGTCGAAGAACCAGGTCGCGCCGCGCAAAACACCGGCCACAGAAAGCACACAGATATGGTTTTTCATTCGTGTGAGCCCGCTGATGACGCTTCAGATGCTCTTGACGGGCAAACCCTCGCGTGCAGATTGCACATAAAAAAGGACGGGGCCTGTCGGTCTTGATCGCACGCGATTTTTTTGGAATTGGCAGAGTTGCAGGAGTGGCAGACGCAGAATCAGAAGCAGAGTCAGAAGCAGAGGCGGGGCCAGACGGCACCGGCCCGCCAGGAGCACCGATCTCATTGTCCCCAGAGACTGCTTCAACAACACCCGTCGTATACAGTGACCCGCCAACTCCGGCCAGGGCCGACGTTGGACTTGCCGTGGCAGACATCGTGGAGCATGTCGAGGAGCCTACAGAGCTCGTGGTGGGTCCAGTGCCGGTCTCTACAGCCTGCTGTATGGGATCTCTGGACTTATAAAGCGCCATTTGGGAAGCCTCAGATAGTGCGTCTGGAATCGTGTCGTACGGGTTTTTTTTGTTGGCTGTGGGTGGACCTAAACAATCGACAGTATATCAGCAGCGATCAAAGGTGAAAACAGTGAGAATCCGGCTAGGATACCACACTAGTTGCGTTAATACAATACTAAGGTAATATATCAGCTTGCTGGCTTCATTTAGAGGCCCCTAACGCGAGGTTTCGCCCACTTAATTGCGGTGTTTCCTTTCAATTCGTGTAATCCAGAGATGCATGTCTGTTAGCGGCTTTAATTTTGCCCTAAGACAGTGTAAAGGAAAAAAAATTTTGATACTATGGACGACGAGCAGACGGGTTACCCAAAGAGAGGGAAAAAAAGAGTATAAAAGGCCGGGAAGAAGAGCTGTTTGTCGACTTGGATTTGGGCAGGTTTTTGATATCTCTTTTCCTTCTCTTCTTTTTTAGAAAACCATTAACTTTGTCCAAAAGTACTCCACCGCAATAGACAGTACGACGGCCGAGCCTAGATTTTTTGTGCGATTGCAGAACGCCGGGGATTGTTCTAATTCCTATGTTTTGTCAGTCCGGGATCCTAGGAATTTAACCACTCGTGCTAGCTTCGTGATAAGCGTGTGGAGAGATTGATTGCCATTCTATAAGAACCCGAGAGGACTGCAAACATGATGCTTGGGTGTCAGAGAATGGCGACATTGGTTACACGTAGAAGTGGAGACTGGCAGAGTCGGAATGGCATGGAGTGACGGGAGTACACCATCACTCTGAACGAGCGTGTAGTCGCTGTATATGTGTAGAGATAGAGAGTGGGACCAGCTTAGATGCTGGCGCCGGCGGATGGTCGAGGACCAAGCCTCGCGGGCGGGCGCTCCCTCCACCGTTGGAGGATGGGACGACGAGTAATTTGTAGAGGACTTGCCAATCGGTGGGTTTGGTACTCGGAGCCCCGGTGTGAACGTCGCAGCTGCGGTGTGAACGGCGTGCATGTAATGCGCCAGCGTGTCGCTGACCTGAGCTCGCATCGTTTCCGCTTGGTTTTTGGCCATGGCTGGTAATCGGCATTGTGACGCCGGAGTGGGTTGAAGAAAATTCGAAAACGAAATTTGTAGTGTACGCACTCGAGCGCTGAGGCATCGTGGCCAATCCATGTGCACCCTAGCCGGTAGTCTAATTTTCTTGACGTATCGGGGACGCCGCTGGCGTCCCACGCTGCTCACTTCTCAGCTAGACTACAAAGTAGCTGTGGTATACGAAGTACCCGGCCCCAAATGCAAACTAGCCTTCAGGTGATGCGTTGAGCTGAAACGTTTCAGCGTTTATGGGCGCACGATATCTCTGCTTAGGAGCCCTTTATGATTCTTTCGATGCCGAGGAACGCTTTCATTAATGCAACATCGTGCCATACCAAACCTAAATGCACCAGCAATTATCATCGTCTGTACCAGTCTCCCGCTCATACATGCTCCACTTGACCTCCCAAGTCTAGTCCCGGTGCAGCAACAGCGTCTCCTCAATAGGCCAGAAACGTGCGTTGACTACGGAACCATTGATCACAGAGTTTAACGAGATTTAATAAATACGCCACCTACTTACCTCCCAATAATTTATCCAACACTGAACACATACATCTAGCTCGAAGACTGTTCACGACGTGGCCGCGTATACTCTTTCCCAAAATTATCGGCACCAGCATTTTTCATGGGTAGCCTAACTTGACCCAACGAACATGCAGTTATTTTGTGCCAGCACAAAAATCAGTGCCATCGAGAATATTTCGAGCACAAAAGTGTCATTGATTCATGATACACCAGCGCTTAATACCTCTCCCAATGACCACGTATCGCCTACATGCCTCCCAGCGACACATACGTACGAAGCGACTGGCGCGCTACCAGTGCATATCTGCCAGCTGTCTGGTGGTTTGGCTCACCTGCCCACTGCCCGCACAGTCGCCCTTGCATTTTCCACAGCACTCTTTCCCTAGCTTAGCTTCTGCTTTCTGCCGTTGATGTTCTACCGCGGCCGTGCCTTTGGTATTTTCCACAGCAACAGTTTGAACTTCATTTGCCACCACTTCCGTCTCTCTCAGAATACTTGGCAAGGGCCGGTTATCGTGCTCTCTGGCGATGAGCGTATGGCATTCTGGGTCGTGCGACTTATGTTTTAGATAGATATAATTGTGCAAGGCCATTGTCCGGGATGATACCAAACTTCTCTCTGTCCTGTCCTCCCAAGCCTCCATCAAACAATGCCCAATGTCTACATTGTGCTTCTATTTAAGCGTTTATAACCTTTGTACGCGTGTGTGTCGTTCAGGGCCATACCAGTGGTGTTACTCGGATTTCAATCCCAGGTGGTCTGACATACCCGTTGAAAAAACTGCCTGGGCCCACAACATTGGCAGTGAATATGGTGGGCGACCTGGTAAGTGCCGCACGAGCGTTGACCTCGCATAGCTAAGGTCGATATACGAGTTGAACCATTGTCCCCGAGGGGTGACTGTGTGGTTTGATGGTGCACATTTTGTAGCTTATCTGCTCAGTGGTGTTGAATCTTGTAGATACGAATCGGAGCTGGATCAATCGGTTTCTCGGCGATTATCGAGAAATCGAGACCGCGTAGTGAGCAGCACGATTCGAACGCAGCAACTGTCTCTTCGTTTCTCACTGTTGCGGCTATAAGGGCAAAGTTTCCAGAATTTTGGTGAACAAGAGCCGTCACAAGACACTCGACCAGATGAGGGATGACAGAAGTGTCGTAGGTGACATCTGCAGCTAATATTAGATCCACATCAGGAATCTCGTCTTCCCCCCACCACAGTCGTCGGAATATGTATTTGTCCTGGGCAGTGTCAAGACCATTGAGCGCGAAATTATTGCGGGCACTTTGCTCGACTAGCGTAGAATCTCCGTCTGTTACATACAGCTTTTTAGTCTGCGACCCATGCAGTTTTGCCCAAGCAATACTTACTAGGCCAGTTCCTGCACCCAGCTCGAGAACCCGGTGTTTATGGCTGATATCTTCCAGCGCGGGTGGACTCTGCGCTAAGAACTCCGCCAGAAACAATGCGGCTTCCCAGGTCCGGAAGCCAGTAGTTCCCGAAGCACACAGCAACAGTGGCTGTTCCTGAACGTCAACGGCCAAGTTTCGGCTAAAAGTGTAGCGAATAATATCTTTGAACATCGGCGATGGAGCACCAACAGACAAGAATTCTACATACTGCTCGAAGACCCATTCGTTCAGTTCAATAGGTTCCTGGTTTAAAGTGGGGCGATGAACAACGCTCAAGTTCCGGTTGGCATCTTCATCGAACAAGTGTGTATTTTCCGAAAGTGCTTTTACAAGTTTCTTTGCATAAAACGGATTTCGAGACCGCACAAGTTCGAACTCCACAGTGAGCTCCTCGGGTACAATGCTCTCGGCTTTCGATAAAGCATCCAAAACTTCCGCCAGTGGTGCTCTCTGGTGGATGAGTTGATAGAATCTTTCCATTGGTGAGATCAGCCTGCTTAAGACCCATATGCGAACATCAGTTACGAAGTATTAACTTTAGCCTAAGGTGCGTAAGACAACAAACAAATGCACCATCTCTGTATTTTGTGTCCCAAGTTTTAACAAGACTGAAGTTACCACTGGGCAACGATTCAGGCTTGCTCTTTTGCCACTGGTCAGGTTCATATGGTCTCAGTCTTTTAGAATATTTAGTGTGAAATGCACGGTATATGTATGGCCCTGCTGGAGGGATGTGGAATTAGTTACCAAAAACGCGGATACGCTTAACACCACCATCTGGAATGATCGTGAGCTTGACGTGGGTTATGGAATCCTGTAAACCATTGACGTCGAACTGGTGCTCAAAATCTGGACCGGTCTGGGACTTGTCGACGATAACAAACCAGTTGGGATCGTCATGAGTAGGGGCCACCGAAGAATCGATGCCATGGACTGTGACATACTGAGGGAAGTTTCCTCTAAAATGGGCGGTATCTACAATAACGCTGGTAATGTTGGAGGTCCGTTTCCCTAGCTGGATGATGGCCCAATCGACGTGGTGTGGCACACGGGAGCGCTTGGTCTCCCATCCGTCAGACATATCGTAGCCCCGACCTGGTAACAGCAAATTATCGGCAGAACCGAAATGCTGATCGGACACACGCAGAGCTACCCCACCATTACAGGCCGAAGCAAGATCAATTGTGTCCAAACTCTTCAGAACCGCATCTGACGGAGGAACCACGCGGCCATAGAGCCTAAATCTCGCAATGCCGCCGTCCGGGTACATTTTAAGTTTGATGTGAGTGTATTTTGCATCCGTGGCCTGTGGACGCAGCATAAAATGCCTCTGGGAGGGCCCACACTCTTTCCTCTGGATGACTTCTTCCCAACGCGAATCGGTTTCTGCTAGGTGGCTCTCATTTTCGGCAAACAACGCCTCAACAGAGACTTCAGGCGCATGGTTCCCGTTAAAGAACGCAGTGTCCACTTCGCAACCCACGATATGCGCTGCAGCTACACCCATCTTGAGAATCACCCAATCGTACTCTTCGGTATTGTGACGACGCGTTTCCCAGCCATCGTACCACGCGCCCGAGTGCACAAACTTGGTGGCATCTCTGATGGGAGCTTTTGGTTCGATCAGGTTCTTGGCCTCAGCAAACCATTCATTTGAACAGCTTTCTACTGATCCGCCTAGTTTGCGGCCGATTACGTCGACGGCCATATGGTCGGCAGCCACTGTTGCTAAAAATTCGTCCGCTTGGTCCTGGGAGTAGTAGAGCATTTTATATGGTCGAATTGGTTCAATCACCGGTAATACACCAATACTGGAAGGAGTCTGGTCAATGCTTCGAGAAATCAATAATCAATATTATTATCGTCGTCAGCCGCGTTATCTCACACTGCTTATATACTGTAGGTCCCGTTCCATTGAGTGGGCTGTTATCCACCCTCTCCTTTAGTTTGTAGTGATTCGCCGATCCCTGGACGCTAATGCTCGCGGAGTTCACCGAAATGAAGTATAATCTCAAAATACCGGCTTAGGCCGAGTGGGATAACAGATACTACCGAATGGCGTATTAAGTCACCGAGGAGTAAGCAGGCTATATGGGAAAGGCGTAGAGGGCAGCGTCTCGAGTTGCAAGGGCCCCTACTGTGGTGCCCATTGTTCATCTTGGCCAGATGTGCAGACAATGTTAGAAGTCATAGAAATGTGTGGTGGCGGACCGTTGAGCTCCAAACGAATTTAATCATGTGCCAAATGTAGTCCTTTCTGCGGGCCAACCCGAGATAAGTCATGGCGAATGTTTCGAAGAGACGAATTGTGGGCGAATGAACTGCAGCAGCCAAGAAGGGTTGCTGGGATTGCTCCTTTGCGTCTCAAGTGCAAGAGTAGCAGCTCTCACAAATCACCATCAGCTGTGATCGGCGCGTGCGATGAGAGCATCGCGGCGTAAGCCATTGCAGTGTAAGCGTTCACGCTGTCAATAATAGAGCGCGGCGATCGGGCTCAAGCGTCACGTATTGTTACATACTATCGCTTAACAGCCCAAAGCTGAAGAAAACAGCATCACCTTGCGGCAATATTAGTATCTCGTATTCTGCTTGTATTCATCAACATAACATGTTGAGCCCAGAAATCATTGTTTTAGGCTTTAAGCACCACAAAAGCACCACAAAAGTACGGCTAACGAGCGCTATGCTTGCTCCCATGGTACAAGGCCGGCTATTGAGCTGATGGGGTATTTGAGATTCCCTGCTTTCCGTTTAGAAGTGACAAAGAAGGAGAATCCGCGGCTAACTACAAATGGGGTCAGGTTTCCAATGTCATGTCATAATGGTACAAAGTGATGTAGATCAACCAGGTGGGATTTATCTGTATTGGGTGTATTGGTCTGTAGCGCACCGTATCAGGCCATCTTCAATCTAGAACCACGCTTATAGCATGGGTGAGCTATCCATTACACGCCTGGAAGTTAACTAGAAATCTTTGCCTGTTGCGGAGCTATATATTTGGAGCTACCTATGTGAGCAGCAACACTCGATCACTGCTTGTGCGAGACGCATTCAGAAATGGTTTGCTTCTAGCACCCACATTTAGCACTTCCATCTTTATCTCAGTTTTTGAGTCGTTTCAGGACTTCGAGAAGCTTGTAGGATGATGGCCAATCGATTGTGAAATTGATCAAAAAAGTCAGAAAAACGGAAAGACTCGATCTAATCTGTCAATTAGCAGTGGTGGCTTTAAGGCACTATGTTGACGCTGTGTACTGAATTGCCCAAATCATGCACCAGATTTCGTGACTTCAGCAACTGGCAAAAGGATGTGCTTGGTGAAACCGCCGCGATACCTGCTTGAACCAACCTTGCATTAAGCTATTTGAATCGAGTCCCGTAAAGTTTCTTTGGAGAAGACAGCATAGTGGCGTCATTCCGTGGGGAAGGAAATAAGATAAAAGCAGTTGATCAGATAAACAAGTGGCAGAATCCGGTGGATGCATCCATTAGAGCTGCCATAATTTGCATAAGTCAGCAACGACCGAACCACACAAATAACGCCATGATGTTCGTCCCCAGCCGTGGATACATGCTTAGGCAGCCCATCAACCCATGTGTCATCACTATGTACTAGTATGACGCTACTCGGCGACACAGTTTCCGCCAGCTTTTCCTGCCGTCCACCTAGTGATCACTGATCCATTTCAACAGCTGTTCCGAACATGCTACAGATACCAGGAGTACCATCACCCAACACCTCCATCCAGGAAAGAAGGCTTTATCGAGAGCATCGGTAATCACTGTGTACGTAAGGGATTGAAGGTCCTGTCTATCATCAAAACATGGCTTTCCCGTGTGTTGCCCAGCATATTTCTAGGTACGATGGGAAGGAGGCTCAACTGCATTACAAGCGCATTCCCGCTCCGCCGCGAATAATCGCATTGAAGTCAGGTTTGATTAAACGCCAAGTATCATCCTCACCTCTTACGATCCAATCAGCTGGCCAGGCCGGTTCCCTACAAAAAATTTTGAGATTAATACTAGTTTGCCAAATAAAGTCCTTAGTCTTGAGACGTAACTCGTAAGCAACACAGGTTTGAGCTCACATTTTCCATCAATTGTGCAATTGCTTCGCTAAAGTAATGTTCAAGAGATTTTCCACTCCTATTTTGAAGCCATACTGGCCATTTTTCGTAGGCGGAGTTGCCGTTTACTGGGCTGTTGGCAAAGCCGCTAGCGCTTCTGCTCAAACCTCTGAATTCATCAATGATCCCAGAAACCCACGTTTCGCCAGGGGCGAAAAGCCTGTGGAGTTGAAATAAACTCGAGAATGCCATTCAGGGTTTCTTACGAGAGTTTATAACTAAATGAACAAGCCCGGGCCGGAAATTTGATTGCGCGATACGGCAGTCTCTTTCTTAGCTCTTTTAATGACAGATTGTATATATATTCAAGCACGTACAATTCAAATCAATACACACTTCGGTTAAGATTCACCTTGAACATGCATTCTCTCAGGGTCCGGCTTTCGTGGCCTTGGCAATCGCCTCTGAGAAAGCCTTTTTAAGCGCCTCCGAGTCTTCAAGCCCCACACTGACTCTCACTAGCGCCCTTTCTACACCGTAACGTTTGACTTCTTCTAGTTCTTGGTAGTGTGCCAATATCGCGTAGGGACACGCCAGCGTAAAATTCGTCCCTAAAGAAGGGCCCTTACAGAGATTCAAGGAATCGAAAAACACTTGCGCTTGGGACTCGGAATAAAAGGTGAGTGAAAAGAGCCCACCATAGCCTCCTTTCCTACATTTTATAGCGTCAAAGTTTTTCTTTGTTTCCTCCGAAGTTAAACTCGGGTAAAATATCTTCTTGAACAATTTGCCCTCTTCAGGGATCAAAACGTCCTCCAAAAGTTGCTTAGTGTTTTCATTGATAGTTAATGTCCTTGTAACAAAGTCTCGCGAATTGCGTTCAAGATATATCACGTCTTCGCACCACAGCAAGTCTTCAAAGTCGCCATTTTGGAAAAATTGCTGAGCGAAGGAGTACAGTGGTGATCTAGGATTGAGGACCAAGGAACCTGCCATAACATTTGAGTCACCACTAAAGATCTTGGTGAGTGAAGAGCATACTATATCGGCGTGAGGTAAAACGTCTATGTTAACAAAGCCCCCTGCAGTCTCGTCGACCACAATATAGAACCCATACGCGTTGGCTAACTCTCGCAATTGCTCTAAGTTGCCCATTTTGAGCAATGGATTTGAAGGTGCTTCTATGAAAACCGCTAAAACCTGCTCGCCAGAATGGAGAATTTCTTTAAGTTGATTCATAGACTTTTCATCTCCGTCTCCAAGAAAATGTGTATGGTTAAACTTTCGCAAAATAGACAACGTATCAGTATAAGGAAAACCAAACATGACTGTTTTCTTGTATGGGTCTCCATATCCCACAACGTCGGAAACTCCAGAATTGGGCGGACTTATGACCTCTTGGCGATCTGGCTGCGTGATTGTTCTTCGGCGCACACGGCACACATCCAACGATAACAGAAGTCTATGTGCAGTAAAAATCGATGCCATTCCACTGGGGAAAAGGTGAATATCGCGCTCAGCAATGAGATGCAATCGTTCATCTAAAGATGGCGGGTTTGATTGATGTTCCTCCTGCTGAATAACTTCCGCTGGTATGGTAGAATTATCTGAGATGACCGTTGTAGCGTTCCTGCTGTCTTCTGCATCGGGCCGTATCGTGAGTTCTTGCATTTGGGTGGTCTCGTCCTCTTCGTCATCGACTTCAACTACTTTGCGGGCAATTCTTCTTTTTATCACAAGCTTTGCATTCTCAGCAGAGGAGAAATCCAGATTTCTCCCAAACCGTTTTTCAACAAACTCCTCCTTATCTTTAAAATCCGTGCTACCCACCTCGGCAGTGTTAAGAGAGCCTCTGCGGGAGTTCGACTGCTTTTCGAGCAAAGCCAATTCTTGCAAAACGTATTCGGCCATTCTGCTACTAACAATCTCGCCTGTATGCTGCCAGTATTGTTTGAGTAGCCCGAAGCTATCCTTAGGCGTGAATACAACTGCTATTTTGCATTCCCGCCTCCACAAACGTTCTTCTTCATTGGCCGGAGGTTGGGTAGCTAGCTGTAAGATTCTCACACGGGCCGATTTGTCACCCTTTACTCTGACAAATTCCCTACATCTTTTAGCTACCTGATAGCTTGGAAAGACCAAGCAAGTCTCATCTTCTTTCGCAAACTTGGCTGTCAAGTTGTTGCAAAGCTGCTGAATTGACTTGTGAATAAAAAACCTAGGATAGCCCGTGGTCATAGAATCCACGACATTCTGATCGCCCTCTTCGTACCCAATGTTCGAGTCCCACGTTGGCAAGCAAACAGAAACTGCGTGCTTGGTATTTGGAGGAATCGATTCCCCCACTTTTGTGGAAATCATCATTTACACTCACTATTCAGACGATAATCCTCCGTCCCTTTATGATACTGGGCCAATATTAAACCAGGGTTGATTCTCCAAGAGCGCACTTGTAAGTTGCCTACTCAATGAAGCGCTGGGAGTAGGACAATGGTCAGTTGGGCCCAGCTAGGACTTCTATATATTGCTAAAACGGTGTTCTTCTTTGAGAGTACATTATGGAGAATTGACTAACTTTAATTAAAGATGGAAAAAGTTCCACAAGCCTAGAAATTTCGATGGACGACATCAAATTGGTGAGTAACAGGTTTCATTTATCTTTGAATCAATCATTAAGTAGCACGAAATTTCTCCGATAACTGCACCGCGTACGCTGAAATCATTTGAACCCTCGGCGCGTTTTACCATAGCTTCCATATATCTGGGTTGAATCATTTGGTTATATGTTATCACTTTGAGAAAAGTCCCAAAACTCACTTCAGCGAATTGCTTGGCATTACTATTAACCATTTAGAGGAAGCGGAGAGGAAATACTTCTTTTTATACTGGTTTCCGATTGTTCTTGCTTAATTTCCCACAAATCTGAAGTTTTAGCACAAGCAAGGCCCGATTAAATATGCTGATAGTAAAGAGCTTGATAGGATTGGTGACAGCGGTTGCCACCTACAGAATGTTTTTTGCCAGCCAAGAGAACTCCGCAGAATACAGAAGGAATCAGATCGAATCGGTATTTTTGCAATCTTGGCGAGACTATTGCAAGCATGGTTGGGACGCAGACGTGTACAAGCCCGTCTCCAAGGAAAAGTCCAATATGTACGGCTCTACCGACAAACCGTTGGGTTGGATCATAGTGGACTCCATTGATTCTATTCTAATTATGTACAACTCCAGCACGGCAAATAAGGCGCAATTTGAAGAGGAATTTTTGCGTGTCGAAGAATGGGTCACAACGAAACTGGATTACGACATAGACGTTCATGTCTCGCTATTCGAAACCACCATCCGCATGTTGGGCGGTCTTCTGTCTGCCTACCACCTGTCGAAAGAAATGAACATTGGTAATTCTAGCGTGTTCTTGGAAAAAGCTATTGACCTGGCCGACAGAATGATGCCAGCGTTCGACAACACCCCAACAGGAATTCCATATTCAAGCATCAATTTGCATACGGGCGCTTCCGAGCGAAACCATGCCGATAATGGTGCATCGTCCACCGCTGAATTCACAACGTTGCAACTGGAGTTCAAATACCTAAGCATAATCACCGGTGACACAAAATATTGGAGTGCTGTGGAAAAAGTATACAGACCGCTATATGAAAGTAATCGCCTGCTTGGGCATTATGGGGGGCTAGCTCCAATCTATGTCTATCCGGACAACGCAAAATTCAGAGGAAACAATATCAGATTGGGTTCGCGGGGCGATTCGTTTTATGAGTATTTGCTGAAACAGTACTTGCAAACCCGAGAAACTCTATATTATGTGCTTTACCGAGCGTCGATGGAAGGCGTCAAACAACATCTGGTATCCAAATCGCACCCCAGCAACTTAGTATACATAGGTGAGAAGGAATATGGTTTGAGAGGTCCCTTATCACCTAAGATGGACCACCTGGTGTGCTTTATGGGGGGACTTTTGGCGATGGGTGCAACCGAAGGCTTGCATATATCTGACGCTAGACAACAACCTTTTTGGAGCACCCAGAGGGACGAAGATTGGGCATTGGCGCAGGATCTCACGTATACGTGCTACCAGATGTACCACCAAATTCCATCGGGCCTCGCACCTGAGATTGTAGTGTTCAATGACCAAAGTCAGCGAAAGTCCGGTACACGCCAATGGTGGAAGTCATCCAACGGTGATTTCTATGTGAAGCCCGCAGATGCTCATAATCTGCAGAGGCCCGAGACTGTTGAGTCCATCATGTTTCTCTATCACTTGACGAAAGACCAGAAATACCGCGATTGGGGATGGGAGATTTTCAAGTCTTTCCGCAAACACTCCTCGCTATCTTGTAAATCTTCTGACCATGATTGCGCTTACACATGTATGGGCAATGTTTTGGCAGATCCGCCCACCATCGCGGATAGTGTCGAAAGCTTCTGGTTTGCAGAGACGCTCAAATACCTCCACCTGCTATTCCAAGATGATGTTGATCTCACCAAGGTTGTCTTCAACACAGAAGCTCATCCGTTTCCTGTCGTGAAAAGCCTGAACCTGCGGAACTAGACGGAGCGCACATATTGTCGGCCCCAAAGTAGAGTGAATAGTTGCATTTACCTATATAAAGAATACCCACGTATCTGGAACAAAGCCGGATATTTTTCTTGTATCCTTTACATTATCGGGAGCGGTCTATCTTTGAAGGTTATCTTATACCGTATTACATCTTGTAGCTTGACAAGGCCCGTTGAGTGTTCAAACTTTAGGAGACCCAGTGGGGTTTCGAGCTTTACGACGGATCCTAACAGCCGTTGTTTTTCGCCAACAAGCATGGTGGCCTGGGTAGACCCTTCCTCGAGTTGAAGAAGGCCGAATTGAACTATGTTTTCGTTGTTATGTACGCCAAATTTCTTGCCCACATCATTAGCGGGCGGAACCAAAGGATACTCAAGTTCACCTTGAATTTCAAGTAGCGTGTTTCCCAACCGTGTTGGTATAGACACAGTCTCACTATTTTCGAAAAGGGATTTGAGCTGGGACACCGAGATTTCCACGCTAGGCATTTTTGATGTATCTCTTCCAAGATCAACAACATACAGTAGATGATGATGATATGAGCATTGAAATTTATAAAGTTAAGGTCTAAAAGAGACGGAAAACTAAACAAACACCTCTTCACAAGAACTGGCCATCGATGCTTGGCGAAGTCATGGGCTTGTTTCGGGCTCAAAGTCAAGAGAGCGTCATAAAGCAATACACCCACGATCTAACTTCAATCACATCCAAAATTCACCAACTAGACCAGTCTCTAAAAAAAAAGGACTCCAGCAAAGCCAAATGGCTCAGGAGATGGTATCTTCAAGGTACAAGTTTTTTGGTGTTACTGAATGCGGCCCTTTACGTTCGATTGGCCGACAAACATCTCATCTTTGCATCTATCATCGTGTCTGTCTTAATGTTGGTAGCAATGAAATGGGGAACAGAGAAATGGTATGCGTTCTTCACACAACGGACGCTGCGAAGGATGGACCAACTGCGGGCTGATCACCAGGAAAAGCTGGAGGCGTTGAAGCGAAAAACCCATTTTTACTCTACAAATTCGTTAATTCAGAGATTTTCGTCGGGTGAACACCAGGCAGAGGACGCAGTGACGTTGATGGATGAAGAGATGAAAACCAAGTATGAGGAACTCAACAAGCTAAGGGACGAGCTGAGCACTTTTCAAAAGCAAGGAAACTCTCCAGAGTCGCAGGTCCAGAGAGATAAATGGTTTGACAAGGTGTTAGACGTCATTTCGGGTGGTGATGTTAACACAGAGCCTCAGATGAAACCCGTGGTTTGCAACAAATGTCAGAAGCACACCGGCAGCTACACGGTACCTGGTCTGCCGCTGCAATATGTGTGTCCCTTATGTAATTGGCGGTTCAATAGTGATGAGGACACAAGGCCAGAAACTCGTGAAAAGATGGGGGAAGAAAACCCAGCCGTTTTGCCAGCTAGTCCCAAAGACAAGGTTCGGATCACTACAGAGGAATCATGACAAATTGAACACTTAAAAAGCCTAAATACAAAGAAGTACGTCGAAATATGTGCACAATTTTTTTCGCTAGTGAATCAACTCGCCGTCTTAAGACAAAGACATGATGGCATTGACAATGTCAGAGTTGTTGTCACGCAAAGCCTTGACGGCCTTGGCTCTAGAGCAGTTGGCTTGCTGGACCACCAATTCGATGTCATCCTGGTTCAAGCCGCTTTCGTCGGCGGATTCGGAGTCTTCTTCTTTCACTTCCGACAACTTGTTTTCCTTGGCGGCAGCGAGCATGTCGTTTTGAATGGATTGGGGGTCCTTGGAGATGGCGTCAGCACCAGCTGGGGCAACACCCTCGCCTTGTCCTTCACCGGCCAATTGAGCTTCTTGTTGAGCCTGGGCCAATCTTTGAGGGAAGTCGTCGATCTTGGCCTCGCCGAAGACGACGAAGTTACCACCGTGCGATCTGTAGACCTCTGGCTTTTCAATGGCGTAGATCTGGTTGTTCTTCTTTCTGAAGGTGACACGAGAGATGCCAGGAACTTGTTTTAGACCCAATTGGCTAATGAGTTCTCTAGCTTTTTGCTCGTTCTTGGCGAAAATGGAAACGTTGGCGTTGGCTGGAATTTCAGACATAGTTGGTACTGGTGTGGTATTACAGAAATGTGCAATTGAGTCTGTTCGGAACTGATATGTAGAGAGCACAATCGGTGAAAAATGTTCAAAGTTTTCATCTTCATTTGCCATTGTACTGTGAGCTCATTCGTATATAGCGACCAGCGTACTGCTCGTGCCAAATTACTTCAGTGTAAAAGTAGCCAAGCTCTGCCTCGGTGTATTCATTCCAGCAGATTGTTCACCAGCTAGGCCTTCACCCTTCGCAAAGCTGTCTTAATCAATCTACCGGAGCTGTTGGTTTGGCCTGTACCATTCTTTTTTAGGCGTCACGATAAAGTATAGTGATCAACCCAGAGTCTGATGTGCAATCGAGTCAGTCTAGAGGGGTCGTGAACTAGCCACACAACGGAATGCTGAGACGTGGTGACCGATATAACGACAGAGTATCTAAATGCACACATTGCGACAAAAGGATCCCTTCAAATTTCTATGACGTGAAGATTGGGAAATTCATTCTTGGCTACAGAAACAATAAAAGTGTGGGAGAGCTAGGTTCGTGTATTCTTGGAAAGTAACTGCGTTTTCTTTTCAACAGAATGAGACTGATCTTAATTATATAATCTCCCGATGCACCTTTTCGCGCTTCCTCAGACTTGTAATTAACTAGTGCTATCGAAAAGTAGAGAAAACCGATTCAGTGCTTGCTTCACACTGTGGGCAATGTCTATTCTATGCCGAACAGCCAATCCTTCCTTGATTCTTTTGTAGGTATCGAAGTTCTGTAACGAAGGCTAAAATAGCCAACTTTGAACTCACCACGAAGAGAATATCCGACAGCTGCCAAGTAGTCCTCTTCCGTCTCACTGTATGACGGAAACTGCTCTCAGTTTCCTTTTCTCGAAATATTTCGAAGTTTATCGACTGCGTCGACGATTATTGCTTCTTTCGCGCGTGTGCATATCTATCAAAGTTCCCGCAGAGTTACACAGTGGGTAAAAGATTACAAAATAATAAGCAAATGGTCATTTTCTGGGGCATCGTCCAACCTACCAAACCGCTTTGCGCAGACTCGTCATGTAGCGCTTTCTTGTGATGACGTATCACTTTGTACAATAATGTCTTGATGTCAGTATATGTCGTGATACAATTTGGCTTAATATTTACTGACAAATAGGCGAAATCACACTTAGTTCTCTCTCTCTCTACGACCAGCTATCAGCCAGCATGGAGTTTCCATTAGTTGTGCTTATACTTGAACTTCCCGCTGAGCCTATATCTGAATTGTCCTTTATACACCATCTGACACCTTGAGGTTTCCTATCCTAATTCGACATTACACAGTTTCACACCTGCCGGTGCAGAAACACCCTGAAAAAAGCGTGCTCGTATAGGTTCCGTAATATAACAAAAGGGCTTGAATTTAATCCGTAAATGCATAGATAAGTTACGGTTGTAAATCTAATGCTATAACAAAAAAATGCGAATTCTGTGGATCGAACACAGGACCTCCAGATTTCAGCGACCGAAGTGTTCTTCAGTCTGGCGCTCTCCCAACTGAGCTAAATCCGCTGTTAATAAGGACATATATTTACAAACTAAAACATACTGACAGCTACAACATGTGTGGTGAGCTTTGTAAGCCAATAGTTGAAGACGGCTGTGCGTTGAGCTACTATCCCTTCTAATCAATCCCGAAAGTCTTTGGTGAGCACCACCCCTATGGAATTCTCTCTCGAGGCACTGCTGGGTTCTCAGGAGTCGTGACGGTACACTCTGTTTATCTCATGGTGCTTGTTTTCCTTGGTGGATCAACTACCCACTTGAAGTGAGCACGTGCTACCGAACCGCTATAGTAGCTCGAACTCCGCTGTGATCCATGCTGTAAGCATCAAACTGACTTCTACTTATATAATCAGACCCACCATCAAAGATCTATGTAGCTCTAAAAATTAGCATCGAAGCTAAACGGGGTGACATTTTTCCATTCTTTTGGCGACTTTTGATTATAGTTTGGGCTTCACAATGACGCAGTTGTACTTAAGAGTCGCTTTCTTGGCCTTTGTCGTGATACGATCGGGCTTCATATATATATGATATATAGATCAAATCACGCTTAGTTCTCTTTACCTATGAATAGCTACCAACTATCAAGTAGTTTCCATTAGCTCTACCCATACATGAGTTTCCAGTTGAGCTCAGACCTCCGTTGAGAACTCCTTCTCATTCCAAAGACATTAGTCCTGATAATATATTGTGACGTTATAAACATAGATTTTCCAAAAACTTGTAGACCTCAAAGAAGGGTTTGGACTTGATGATGCCGCCAATCACATCAATCTAGATTAAAAGTAGTACTTAATTTCATATAAAACTTTTTGGCTTCAGGTGGATTCATACTGAAGTAAATATATGCTACTTTCTGTGGTTTCGGCCGTTTCCAAAGAGTAGAGGTGATCGATTTTCAAAGACAATTCAATGTTGTAAAATAATCTAAATCATCATGGTATCGCTCATGGCAATCACAAATACCATGCACCAGATGACTTATGTTACTGATTTCGTGAACAATTTTTAAATATCGGAAGTTACTCGAGTAGGGAGACACGAAACGAGGAATGGCATGAAGCACTCAACCTCACAGCCAATTACAAAGATGAACTTCTCAGCGGTCTGTTGTCAAGCACCGGCTTCTTTAGCAGGATAAATTGTGGATGATGTTGAAGATAGTTAAAAAACGTGACCTGCACCCTCATTTCAAAACAGAGAACTTGGTCTAATTCTGTAGATCAACGGTCTTTACGAGGCCCTGAAGCGATATTCACATCATAGGGCCGTCAGTCACTCAGATTAAAATAAATTAGGACCAAGATCTACAGTCTGTTTGGTGAAAAGTCACACGGCGCAATTGACCTTTCGCGCGCAATATTTGCTATAATAATCACCCGAATACAAACCTTTGTTAGCAGCATTGGAGGCGCGGAAAGGTTTTGACTATGCACAGGTTCGCTTTAGCCAAGAAAACTATCCCCCAATGGAATGGAAAACTCTCAAGAAGCTCCTGGAATGCCGCTGACAGGTTACTCGTGCGAAATTTTGGGCTAAGCTCTTCGATTTCAACACAACGTATCTCAATACGATGGAACGCTCAAAGGGATTTCTCAGGATCTCTCAGTAGTTCGAATAAAATGAAGGAGGCAAAAAATGCAAGCCACTCGAAGCTAATACATGAAAAGCTCAAAGTAGCAACCAGGGCTCCCCCACATGCCTTCAAGCTTATAACCGAAAGGGACAGACTGCTAGTGCAGGCCACGAGCATGCTCCAAAGGCTCAAAATAAACCTGAAGTGGACTCTCACGAGATCTATGAAGCCATTCAACTCTGACGACATAAGTGCTTTCATATCGTGGGTTCTCGTAAGTAACGTGATACTGATCATTTTGGGGACTACCACATTTGCATCGCTGATCATTTATTTGGTCAACACCGTTTTAGCCCAAGAGTACGTGGCGACTCAGGTCGGAAACCTTTTAACCAAAAATAGTTCGGTTTCAGTGGTTTTCGAGAATGCCATAGTACCGAATTGGTCGTCGGGCAAGATTTG
This sequence comes from Lachancea dasiensis, assembly GCA_900074725.1. Taxonomy (NCBI): domain Eukaryota; kingdom Fungi; phylum Ascomycota; class Saccharomycetes; order Saccharomycetales; family Saccharomycetaceae; genus Lachancea; species Lachancea dasiensis. The sequence goes on from LT598460.1 coordinate 704,276, forward strand.
TTTTAATAAGGTTTTCGTTTCTCGCAGGCCGAAGTTGTCTCACAGTTTCACAAAAGGGTCCCAAAATGAGGCTGCAGAAAGGGCCAAACTCGCTATTACGGAGCAGCTGCTTGTTAGTAGAGAGGATTTCGATGACGGTAATTACGCACAATTCGATTTAACGATGGAGAAAGTTGAAATATCATTGAGTTTCAATAAGTGGATTAATGGGAGAGGTATTCTAGACGAGGTGACCATAAACGGCTTACGTGGGGTTGTTGATAGGACTCACGTTATATGGAAGGAAAACGACGATGCTAGAAACTATCTTAATGTCCATCAACCTGGGGACTTTGAGATATCTAGGTTCGAAATGAATGATGTTTTATTTACGCTATACCAGCCTAATGGGTTCAGACCTTTTCAAGTGAGCATTTTCAACTGTGAGCTGCCGCAGCTACGAAAGCACTGGTTATTTTTTGATTTTTTGAATGCCAACAACATTAGTGGTACTTACGATAACTCATTGTTTTCGATACACAGGAAGTACAAAGCAGACGACTCCCAGATGAACAAGTCCTCTCCGTGGAAAAAAGTTACGCGTATGCGAGTGGACAACTTAAATATTGACCATTTGAATGCTGGCATTGAAGGACCATTTGGCTGGATCACGGAGGGCCAAGTGGATATGATTGGCGATATTTTGCTACCGGATAAAGATCCCGATGCCTCGCAAATGAGCGAGATGTTTACAGTCATCGGACAGCGTTTGCTTAAAGAGGCTCGTCGCCATTCGTCGATCTTACTCCCAGAACCATTTCAGCTTCCGCAACAGAAAAATATTGACCCACAGCAGTATTTTATCATGGACTACTTCTTAAGGCTTCACAATGTTACAGCAGAAGTCCCGCTCTTTGACAATGCTTTGAGTTACATCAATAGCGCGCTGATAAGACCCATTGTTGGTTACATTAACTCTAGAAGGACCTATATTCCTATTAGATGTCAAGTTGTCAAAGATTTGTCAGATTTTGAAGGGTCCTGGACAATATACGACTGCAAATTAATGGATGACCTTAGTGCTGAGGTTTATGATGCTTTCGCGGATTACGTGGCGGACGATGATCGTAAGTCACTTCGTTTGAAGAGGATTGGGTTTTGGTCTCTACAGCTGATGGCTCAGCTGGTCTTACTGAGTTTGGGATCGATCGCTTGAACTGGCAATTTCTGTGGCCCAAGGGTGTGATCAGCTACTCAGGAAATATCACCATGTATGTGGCTACTCTGTCCTCCAAGTGCTGTCCACTTGACTGACGTTGCAGTGCAAGAGATGCAGTCTATGTAAATACATTGATGAGTGGCACCCGCCTGTATCTTTTATCTGAACAACGTATTTTATTGCATATACGGAGTAACGATTCATCTGAAAGAGGTCGACAACTCTAAGCCTTGCACAATGTAGATAGAAGTAAAGAGGTACGATCTGTCTCAAAATAATATTAGGATGGGCAAGGTTAAATAAGTGCATTGGGGTGATGGATTATCAACATCGTTATTTCCCGCTGACTACGACAAATGCCTATTTTACTAATGGGAATATACGAAGGACCAATGCTGAATGCTTGTTTGATACACTGCACTATTATTTTCTAGTACTTTGTTGTCCCGCTAGGAAAGCTCTTAAAAAGTCAGTACTCATACATAAACGTGTGATCCAGCATAAGCAAAAGATCAAAGAATTGAGATAGCTTGGACTCGGAATTAGACATCGTCAACCTGGGCTGCTAATCCTCTCGCAAAGGCTGAAGAAAATTCAGACCCAACTGAAAAATACAGGTTTTCTAAGTGTTGACTTGACTTGACTCTTATGACAAGGTACCAGCGTGGCAGGTCATGAAAGCCATGCGTGAGGTCAGTAAAAGCATCTTTCCGTGTACAAGAATAAAGTCTCAAGTGTGGGAATAATTCTCAGTCCACACCCCCATACCCAGCAATACAATTGCGATGCGAGCTGGCCTCAATCATGAGAAAAGGAGTCAGCGCACTAGAATTTGAGTACGAACTATATCATGTGTGGGATTATTCCTCCTTGATGTCTGCCCTACATGAAAGAGGTTTGATTATCTCCCACCCGGTTGTCTTCAACAAGGTATATCCTATCTTCCTCCCACTTATTCCTGCCAAAAATGGTCTTCTATGGGGGGCTAACCCAAGAAGGTGTGGAAATACCCTGGTGGTCACTTCCCGTTGACAGAATATCTCTTTTGCGGAAGACAAACTGCTTGAATGTAGTGAGATTCATTGTAACATTGAGTGAGCCATTGGATCTAATGGACCTATAAAAGTCAGGAAAAGGATGGGTAGATCTTAGACGCTGGGCTTGATTGGGGACTAATTCACTTTATTAAGTGTTCAGAGTTCACATTTCCGCGACTCAAATTTTAGAATGGCGCTTTGAAACAGGGAATTAAGAGAGAAGCGCTCCTAGTTCTGCAGAACTAAAGAAACAGCAGCGGGCTAAGAAGTGTGGGTGAATACTCCTTCCAGACTCCAGCCTTACCACGTCCCTGAGCAGAGCCCAGAAATGGTAGTCATGTTACACGGGAGCGTCGTTCCTATGTCTTCTGTAGTAGAAAAGGTGCGAACTTGGGCGTCCCACAAAGCACAACTGATCAAAGGGTAAAGGCGTCTGTGACCAACACAGCGGTTTGCTGATTCAATATGCATGATCGTTCTTCTTTACAAAGCAGGCTTCTATTTGGCATACCCGTGGCGCTCGTCGCAGGCCTTTTAACCCAACTTCAAGTCCCAATTCCAACATGGCTTCATTTGACCGACCACGAAAGACCGCCAGTGAGCAGTGCCATTTCTCCCAAACATATGAACTCCTATGACCTTGTCCACATATGCCACTGTCCAGAGCGCTCCCTTGAGTGGCGTGATGTATCTAGGTTTTTACTGCATCAACTACACTTCGTAACGACTGATTGGGCATCGTTAGCCATGAATCTGCTCTTTGCTTTGAACGTGCTAATGTGGATTGCGCAGTGGTTGGCAAGCTGGAAAAAGGCCAAGAACCTTTTGCATGAGGAGCCAACAGCGACCACCCTGGATAGCACTTTCCAAGATGAACGTTGCGCCGCACTGTACACCGCCAAAGAAAGAGCTCTGCTGCAGTTTCAAAAACTGAATTCGCAGCCGCCTCATTTTGTTTATGGATTCGAGGATCCTTGGGACTGCGATCCGGATGAGTTGCTACCTCCACTACGAAGCAAGGGTACAGAAAGCGTGGAAACACTGCATCCGAGCTCAAGGCCGAAATCCTTATCCTCAACCCAGACACCAATTACTGGAAAAACGTTGGGAAAAGCCGTTCCAACCGGTGCAAACACAAACCAGAACCCCGCCATGAATGTGCATTCTTCGAGTATCCGTACAGTGGTTTCCCGTTCATCACTTACGCCTGACCGCCACTCCGAACCGCCTATCAAGCCGTCATGTCACACGTCTTCCAAATTGAAATTCCATGCCGTGACAGTTCCTAGCACTCCTATTCACCTAGAGCGATCCAGCCCCGAGAAAAAACCATTGGTTTCTACAGTGGAACAGTCCACCGAATTGTCTTTACCGGAATCTCTTGCGGCATCGCAGGACTCGTCATCAACAAGTTCTCATGCGAAAAATCAAACTCTAACCCCCGAAAACTTACCTCTATCATTTCACCAGCCCTCGCCTGCTAAGTCTACTATCTTGAAGACAGAACTGACTCAAGAGCAAGTCTACTCTCAACCATTTATCTACTGAGCATTTTAAGGTCATCAAGTTCCTCGTGATCTGCACAGGCCGGCACTAAAATTTTTGGTTCATTTCAGCTGAGTAGCGGAAAGGCTAATGGAAAAAAATACGGTGAGATGAACTCATCTCTTGATCTTCACACATTTGATCTTGAGAAATCATACTCAAACCCGAGCATGGATCCTTCAGAATTATGGCAGTGTTTTGCCCGGACTTTAGACCATGATCACAACGTTCGTTCTCAAGCGGAAGCTCAACTGAAACTTGCGGGAAAAGCTCCAGGATTTCTGGGAGCATGTCTGGACATCATATCCGCGGCTGATATACCAGAAAATATCAAATTATCGGCATCCTTGTACTTCAAGAACAAGATTTTGTACGGATGGAGTGACAGACAGAGCAGCAGAAACGAGCTCCTGGACGTTGTGGTGGACAACGACGAAAAGCCAGTAGTCAAAGATATGTTTGTGAAAGCGTTGCTGCAATCGTCAATCTACTCTCCCAATTGCATTAGATTACTACAACCAGCTCTTAGAACGATCGTCTCGGAGGATTATCCGAAGAAGCAGTGGAATTCGCTTCTGGAAAGTTCGTTCGAGCTGTTGGGGTCCAATGACGTGAATTCGGCTCATGTTGGACTGCTGTGCCTGAGTGAGGTGTTCAGAACCTTCAGGTGGAAAGAAAATGACTCTAGACAAGACTTGGAACACATGATCATGCAGCACTTTCCTCCGCTGCTTGAATTTACATCTACCACGCTTTTGGATGGCGGCAAAAACATCGATAACCCAAAAATTGGAGACATGGTGAAGCTGGTTTTGAAAATTTACAAGTTTGTAACATACCACGACTTGCCCTTCACCCTACAACGGCCCGAAAGCTTTATTCCGTGGGCTAATTTGCATGTTGCAATCATTCAGCAACCATTGTCAACTCAAACCATTGCGTCTCTCGAACCTAACAGTCGAAAGGTTCAACCCTGGGTAAAGGCCAAGAAGTGGGCCTACGCCAATATGTCAAGACTTTTTCAAAGGTACGCATCGACTTCATTGTCGCGGAAGTTTGCGTATGATGACTTTAAGATGCTGTTTTTACAAGAGTTTTTACCACAGCTACTGCAGCTATATTTTCAGCAAATTGAGCAATGGAGTAGCGGATCTGTGTGGCTGAGCGACGAGGCCATTCATCATATCTTAGGCTTTTTTGAGCAAGCTGTTGTTCAAAAAGCTACATGGCCTTTGATCAAACCTTACTACTCTATAATTTTGGAGCATGTAATTTTCCCATTGCTCTGCCCAACAGAGGATACGCTAGAGACATTTGACTCTGACCCTCAAGAATATATTCACAGAAATCTCGAAACTTGGGATGATGACTATTCTCCTGACTTTGCAGCCCTATCGTTGCTTTCTACCTGCGTGGCTAAACGCGGTAAATCCACATTGCAACCAACTGTGTATTTTGTGACCGAAAAACTGAACAATGGCATAACGAATCCTGCCAAAATATTTGAATGCGAGTCTTCTTTGAGAATTCTTTCGAATATTTTGGATCGCTTATGCCACAAAAGCTCTCCATTTGTGAACGACGTGGAAAACTTACTTGGATCACTTGTTTTTCCTTTCTTCCAGTCTTCCCATCAGTTTTTGAAAGCTCGTGTATGCGAAATATGTTCTAAGCTGGGAGATCAGCAGTTTAAAAGTGAAAAGACTCTTCAGACCATTTACAATGGTATAATTACATGTTTCATGGAGGACAACGACTGCTTACCAGTAGAGCTACTTGCGGCTCTCGCGGTTCAGGCGTTTATCCACGTTCCTGAATTTCAGGGTCCAATATCCTCGAGTGTTGTGCCAATGACACAGAAACTACTCCGCATTTCTAATGAAATTGAGTCTGATGCTGTGTCTGGTGTCTTACAGGAGTTTGTAGAGTGTTTTTCTGAGCAGCTACAACCCTTTGGTATTGAACTCATGAACGATTTGGTCCAGCAGTTTTTGAAGTTGGCCATAGAGCTCAACGACTCGTCAAATTTTGACATCAATGACATCAACGACTATAACAATGTACCTGATGATACGGATAAGCAGATGGCCGCTCTTGGTATACTGTCGACATCAATTTCGATCTTACTCTCATTCGAAAACTCTCACGAAATTGTGAAGAATCTTGAACAATCATTTTACCCCGCAGCAGAGTTTATACTGAAGAATGGTATGGAGGATTTTTATCGCGAAGTATGCGAGTTTTTGGAAAACTCCACTTTTCTGCTCAGAGATGTTACACCTTTTTCGTGGAAGATACTAGAGCTGATTGGCGAGTGTAACAGAAAGGAGGAAAGCATGGTAGCATTTTACTTGGAAGACTTCATGCTTGCTTTTAACAACTATTTGGTTTATGGACAAGAAGAACTGCGTAAGAATTCTTTCTATTCGAATATCTTATTCGAAGTTTATTGCAAAGCTGTCGCCAACGAAGACAACACGCTCGATGATATGGTACATATATTCGAATTATCGCAGAAAATAGTGCTTGCTCTCGGTTCAAGTACGAATAATGTACTTTATGAGAAGCTGCTGGGGGACGCATTAACATCCATCAAAAATGAGGCAAACGATCTAAAGAAGAACATAACGTTTGCAGTCACTTCTTTCAACGTGGTGATTGCCTGCTTCGCTTGCGATCCTTGGGTCACATTACAGTATATGATCTCCCAGAGCGCTCTGGAGTCGTTCATTAGCTTGTGGTTTGAATATCTCATTCCCAACTACAAGCGGGTATACGATATCAAGTTATCTATCATGGCTCTTTTGAGCATTGTTAGCGATGTGGCCGCTGCCGACATCCAGGCCATATCTTTTGAAGTCGTAGTGACCAAGTCAAGCTCTTTGATTATCAGTCTGTTGACCGTTTTTCCCCAGGCCCTGAAGACGCTTGAAGAGAAGCGCAAAACATACTCTGCAGAAGAGTTTGGCCGCAACTCTGCAGAGGACGCCGATTGGCAAGATTTCCAAGACTACGGCGATGGAGGCGACGACGAAGATGAAGAAGATGATTTCGAGGGCAATGAGGAGCAATACCTCGAACTCTTAAATAAGCGAGCTCAGGGCCTTGAGTTTGTCGACGGAAACACTGATATTTTTGATAGCGGCGACAGTTTCGAGGACCTTGAAGAAGATCCTCTCTCTGGCTCTGTTATTGACAATGTTAACGTTTATCAAGTCCTTAACTCAGTTCTGACATCTCTGCAGAGCGACGAAGCCAAGTACCGAATGTTTACGGCCGAATGGTCGCCAGAAGATCAAAAAACCTACTCGGGTCTAATGAATCTTTAAGTTCTCGAGATCAAGGATGAAATAAGCTTGGGCCAACACAATCTGAGTGCTCTCTCAAGGTTTTGATGATCGATTTACTGCTGCTCGCCATGTGTCGATAATCCATGGTGATCTTTTGCGGGTAACATTTTCTTATAGAAAATTTTCAATATTGAAAAATTCAATATACAACCATCAGTTCGCTCATCTGAGCTCATCGCCAACAGCTATAATTGAAGAGGTTAGCCAGAGAAAGGTTTCAGCCTCTTGGTTTATTGGCCTACCATGATTTCCGATAGCGACATCATTGCTACCTTCTCTCCAGATTCACAGACGTTTGCCTTCAGATCGAATGGGCTACAAAGAAAATATGTGGACTTGTATCCATTGAGCGAGGCAAGCGATTACAAGGTGACAAGTTCACTTGTCAATCACATCGACTATGAGAGTGGAGACTTGAAGCTAGAGGACTTGAAGTTTACGACATGGTGCTTGAGCAGCGTCGAAAAAAACGAATTATTTTCGGGGAAAACGAAACGTAGATATTCCGAGAGTGAAGTGGATGGCAAGCTAACCGAGGCCTACTTCGTCAATGCTTTTAGCGGTGGAAAAATAGTTGTGTTTTCTACCTCAGGGAGTGAAATCGCCAATATCATTCAGAATAAGCGCGAGATTCTTGGCATGGAAGCTTCAGGCGCCTCAATATGGATCGTGGATGATGAAAAAGTTGTGAAACAGTTCGATTACAAGTCTTCAAAACCTTCAAAGACCTTTCACCTCGTGGACGGCAAGTCTGACGAGATTACCAATTTTCAAGTACTGGAGTGGCAAGACAAAGTACTACTCGCTGTGTTCACGCCGACGAACCTTTATATTGTGGATCCTTCTAAGAGGCGACCTTCCACGGTTGTTAATATGGATCTTCCTAATGGCAGGTGTTGCGTTCTGGGATCTGACAGTCAGTTAGTGGTCGCCGGGATGGAAGGTATTCACATTGTTGAATTGCAAAGTGGCAAATCCGTGTCTAAGTGGCCTTTTCAGGCAACAAAACTAAAGTATCTGAACGGAAGAGTGTATGCGCTATCTGTTGAAGGTTTTGTGTCTGTATTCCAAGTAGGAGAGCAAAAAGAAATTTGCTCGATCCAATGTCAGCACTCTGAAATTCTCCAATTCACTTTTGTGAAGTCTAGCATAATCATCGCATGGCTCAATGTAAACGAGCCCAAATTCGAACATATAACGACCGAACAAATTGGTCACAACAAAGAAATCATCTTTCGCCAAGAGGAGGAGGTTGTTTCAGCGTCAACTATAGACACCGGCGTCGAACCCACCGCGCTCTTGAAGAAAGACTTGCTCAAAGTAGGTCAGTCAGGGGATGTTCACGAAGATATCGTGAGTGTGTTTCTTCAACAACTGGACGGAAAGGACAACGAATCCACTTTGCTCCAAACACTAAGCTCAGACTTGTGGACTGATCGGCAAATTAAAGAAATGGTCAATGGTAGACTTAGCGACGACCATATCAATAAAATCTTCGCCGTTATATCAAACGAAATTGCGCGCAATGCCTGGGCAACTCTCCCTTCCTGTGCCCTTTGGTTCAAGTGGCTGCTTACGCTTCGTCATGGAACCGTAATTAACGCTAGCGACAGTCGTTCAAGCAAGAAGGCGAAACAGATTCGGGCATCTTTGAGAGCGAGCAGCGACGTTTATTCTTTGTTATTGTCGATGAAAGGCAAACTCGAAATGTTAAGCGAGCAAGCTAAACTTCGGGAGGAGTTTGCCAGTATGTCACTCGATTCTAAGGCCTTGGACGGCGGTATCAACGGTATAGAGGGTGACCAACAGGCCGTGGAACCGATCTACGTCAACGGGGAAGGTGACGAATATGTCGATGCTCTAGACTATGCTGGCTCGGCAACTAAGGTCAGCAGTGACAAGTAATTTTGCATCCATACAGCTTAACTGTCTTGGTAAACCGGATTGATTCATGGCAGCTCACTGTAACACTCCCCTGTACATTAAATATAAGAGCTACATATCACCATTTAAAGTAGTTTGAGATCGATTCACGGTCTTACGAATAATATTTTGGATTTCGTTTCCTCTAGTCAAATGTTTCCATGCCTCTTCCGCTGAGTATAAAATTTTTCGAGCGATGAGCATCAAATCTCGGCGTCAAAAAAATATGTCAATCTGTTAACTAGACACACCAACCAACCATACTTCAAGCTTGGCGAGTTATACTCTGGAATAGTTTCAAAATGGGTGGAACTGTCGAAGATGTTCAGAAAATGTATATTTCTTACAATAATATCCACAAATGCTGTCAAAGAGTGGCTGCTGGCATCATGGCCAAAGGAGAGAGACCAGATGTCATTATCGCCATTACAGGTGGGGGAATGATCCCCGCCAGAATCATTAGATCGTTTTTGAAGAGCCGCGGTCAAAAGAACATCCCCATCCAGGCCATCGGACTGTCCCTGTACGAAGACATGGGCCTCGACGACCAGGTTGAGTCGATCGGAAAAGAGGTCATCAGAACGCAATGGCTCGACTTTGGCTCTCTGGAACAACATTTTGATTCCCTCATTGGTAAACGGGTGCTTATTGTCGACGAAGTCGACGACACCAGAACTACTCTCCACTACGCGGTTACTGAGTTGGAACAAGAGGTGAGAAGTCAACAAATTAAATTAAACAGAATCGAGGAGAAGACCATTTTCTCTATTTTCGTGCTTCACAACAAAGATAAACCCAAGAAGGCGTCCTTGCCTGAGGAGATGATGAGCGAGGATCGTTACCTGGCGGCGGAGACGGTTCCTGATGTATGGCTGTGCTATCCATGGGAGGCCATGGACATTGAAGAGCACACCGAGCTTGCCATCAAACAGGGGAATAACTGATTGTTTCCACGCGTCCCATCATTGTATAATGAACTCTAGTAAATTTAATTGTCTCATCACCTTACCTGTTCTTGCAATTCTACCATTTGCTGAACTTGCATTTGCATCATCTCCTTCAAATCATCAACGTCGTTTTCTAATTCGTCGACGCGCTCTGTACGTTCCTTCAAAAGCTTTGTGGTCGCTTCCAACTCTTCCTCCAACTTTTTTGCGCGCTCGCAAGATTCTTTGAGTTGGCCCTTTACTTCAGTCGCCTTTTCATTCTCCTCCATAAGTTGGAAGATCGTATTGTTAACCTCCTGTTTTTCTTTCCAAAGCCTATCGTGCGATGCCTGAAGTGACGAAAGTTCCGTCTCAAGTCTCCTAATTTGACCACCTAGCCTTCCTACCATTTGAGCGTTCAACTGAGTACTTTGCTGACTTTGAGTTAAGTTTCGCTGTTGCTGTGAAGACGCGTAATCTAGCGAAGCCATACTACTCTTCCTCAAGAACATTGGCGACTCAGCTCCATCACCGGGCAGCAGCTCATCTATATCAAATGGATACTTATTGCTGGTCACTTCTGCTTCTTCAGCGTACGAACTGTCCATATTTTGCAAGTTTTGCAGCTCCCATTTAGATATTTTGTCGAGATTCTCCTGAACTCCCATAAAAGGCTCTTTGTTTTCATTGGTCACAGAAGCCACCTCCGACGTCGCATTTGATTGAGACACTGGGTTTATCAAACGAGATTCAAGTTCACCTTTACTAATCCTAAACTTCTCTTGCCAGAGCTTAGCATCATCTCGAGCATTATCAAGGTTGTCGGTTAGTGTCGAAACTTCTTTGTTGAGAGCAGCTATCTCCTCAGTCAAGAGCTTCTGCTTTTGTTCCAACTCGTGAAGGCGAGGCCGCAAGTGATTATTCTCATCTAAGGTGGCAGCGAGCTGACGATCCGATGCATGGTGGGACTCTTGCAGTTCCTCGTACTTCCTTTCGGAATCCACCAGTTTTCGTCGCAATGCAGATTCCATTTTGGCCGCTTCATCGGCGCTAACTTCAAGACGAGCTTTAAGTTCCTTAATTTGTGTCATTAAATCATTTTGTGTGCTCGAAACCAGCTGGTCAGAGTTTTTCGGACTCTTACTTAACAAAATCCTTAGCTCTTCCAACGATAGCTCTAGTCTCGAGATTTCCCCTTTTGAAGTCTCACTCAACTCTTCATACTTCATTGTTGACTTCATGTTGAGAGTCTCGAGTTGGTCGCGGAGCCGCTGTTTTTGCAACTCCAAGGATTTATTTGTTTCTTGTGCCATCTCTAGTTCTCTCTGCACTGTAGCTAACTCTCCATACTTTAATTTATCATGGCTAGCCCTAGCGTCGTTGCGTTCTTTAGTGAGATTTTCGCTTATTTCTATCGATTTGTTGAATCTGGAAGTCAAATCTTTGAGCTCAGATGACAAAGCACCCAATTTTTGTTTCCCTTCATCGAGCTCCTTCTTGCAGCGCTGCGACTCAAATTCTGTGTTGTTAAGCTTCTCTCTTAGGCTCTTTATCGTTGTAGTATGTCGCAATTCCAATTTCGATAAACTTTCACCTTCTGCCCGGAGTTCGCCTATAATGGAATCTTTTTCCTTGATTAATTTGATTAGACTGCTGTCACTGTGCTCTTTTTGTACTTGGCTTTTCTCGTGGGGCCTCTCACTTTTGGCTTCTCGAACAAGATGAGGCTTCAAAGCCTGAAGTAACTCTAGAACGGTCATCTTGTCGTAATTCGACGGCAAGATATCGGCGATGTCCTCTATACCTTCAACCGGGCCTGTTGCATCATCATTTCCACCGAACGTTTCCTTGGACGTCCCGTCACCTGCCTTTAAATTTGATTCTTCGTCATCAACGTTGGTTTCAAGCCCAACTGTTAGTGGCGATGGAGAGTCCAGCTTTTTACCCTTTTTCCGAGACTTGGCTCGCGCGGCCAATGAGAGTCTCTCCTCGATGGAGAGCTTCTTGCTACTATTAGTAGTCATTGACTCGAAGCGTAGTCGTTAGGTAAAAGACTTTTGGACCGGTCTTATACCACTGTGTAAACTAAGCTCTCTAATCTCTGATCAAAACCGTTAGCATCACAATTAATTAACAATGTGATGATTGAGATTCGAACTCAAGATCAATTGAAGATAAATATATCTGACCATCACGCCAAATTAGGGGGACGCGCAGAACAATTAGTCTCAGAGACAGTATCCCGGTCACATGACCTGAGGGTAGTATTCTAGCTGTCCTCACTTTAGAATGATTCTGTCGATATCCCAGCACTGATGACCGCACTGAAGTGGTTAGTGCTGGAATTACCTTGTTGAGATTATCGCGCCGTGCTAACAGAGCTCGTTTGTTGTCAATCAAAATCGAACAGAATTCAAGGCTACTTTGTACACAGACCGGGAAAATGCAAATACTACCGTCGTGCTGAAGGACTGTAAGCCATTCCAAACTGAGTAGCCGAGATCGACCATAGAATTCATTCTTGGCGGGGCGCGCCAAAACGTCACTTCTGGCAGTTTAGTGGTGGCATACTTTTTGGTCGAATGGCTAGTTTCTATTTGAAACAAGCAAAATACTTACATGAATAATGAGAACGTCAGCTGTCCACATCAAGCCGTAGTAGCCAGTTAGTAAACTTCCATTTCCTCGTCTCTGCTGTCATACAAATAGTCCAGCAGAAATCTGTCATCCACGTATACAGTGACTGACAAATTTCGATGCTCATCGCCAGGCATAGCGGAAAATCAAAAACACACTCTCTACCACTGAACCGCAGCACAAGTCTTATATACTAGATCACCCATCTTGGTCATTTAACCGCATGATGGACCAAGAATTTCCATTATCGAAGGTCGCGAAGACTTTGGAGTCTGCCTCTGGGTACGAATTTCAAGTTCTTCTGAAGACAATCTCGTCGCCCAAGTACGCTGACGAAAAACTTTTGAAATCTGATTTGGCAGTGCTTGTGGCCAAGATCCTGAAGCTGTTGCGTTCTAGTGACGATTATGAGGTTTGGAGAGGCTGCCATCTCGCAGACGTTCTCTGCGCATATAATCCGGTTGTTTTGTGCTCTCAAGCAAACGTCCTCCTTACAGCTCTTTTCAACAAACTAGAACAAAAAGCAGGCTATTATAGAACTACTGTTTCGACTCCTCAGGGAAAAGTTTTGTTGAGCACATTGGTGAGGTCGGTCGATATTTTAATGGATTTAATACGGGGAAAACCTGCTCTAACTCGTGAAGTCCTCACTCCACGGCTACCAGCAATCATATCCATTCTCGTAACGCTATCTCAATTCGAACCAGCACTGTGCTGCCCCATTTTGAAGAAGCTATTAAGAAAGAACCCTACTACATTCAGGCCTCACGTCAACAAATTCAAAAATGTTCTTGTAAACTTGATGGTAAAGGACTATCATCATTTCGATGCTGCTACAAGAAGAAGCATAGTCGACAATTATGCTCTGTTGAATTTAGTAAAACAAAACACCGGTCCTAAAGACGAAAGCAAGAGCCACCAAAAGTCATTTGCAGATGAACAGTGGAGACACGGCTTTATGGCTGTTCTGTACAGCTTCAAGCCAATTGTCAATCTTTGTGGTGAAATTCTGGATTTTAGTGCTGATAGAGATATGCAGGGCCTAATTCAAAGATTACCGTTCCCCAGCAACGAGAAGTTTGAAGAATTTCTGCCCTCAGTGAATGTGGATCTGAACAAGCCATTAACTTTGTGGGCAATTGCCGAGAGGGTTGGTCTTTTGTGTGATCTGACAGCTGCGTTTATTACCCAGCCAACCCAGTTCCGCATCAGAATTCCTTTTGGGGGATTGGTCGCTATCACAGAAGCTCTTTTAAGTCTTACTACCAATTACTTGCCTTTACAACGCACTTTACGTCGGGATGCGGAGCTCACCTCAACAGTTCGGATGTTTTTACCGACACTACAAGCTAGTGCTATCTCCTTACTTGGTCAAATTTCTAAAACGTATGGCAAGAATGTCCTTTCCTACACCACTTCAATCTTATCCTCGCTTGAACTTTTCATCCCGACAGGAAAAGGCTCTACAGTGATTGATTTTGACAAAGTTGATACTCTAAGGAGCTCATTTTTTGATCTTTTCGGTGTTGTTGACCTATTTTTGGCCCACCTCGGACATTCATTCAGCGAGACCACCTTGTTCAGTAAACTTGTCAGCATCGCATTACATTTGACTAGAGACTCAATGCCATTGAAGTACATATTTCAACAGCATAATACAACTAACAACAAAAATATGCCAAAATCTAAGAAAGCCGCCAAGCAAAACACAGGGTCAATGTCGGATGTGTATTCACACCCTCTGTCCTTCGTCAATAAAAATTCTCTGAGAAGCTTTGATCTTTTGAATAGTTTTCTCACAAGAATTGTATTGAATTTGAAACTGCCCTCAGCAGAACAAATCAAAATTACAAAATATGCCATCACTACTGCCGTTAAACTGCAAAAGGAGCTTGGCCATCTTCCCGAGACTTTTGTAAGTCTGTTGCGTGCTATAGTAGTACATCCCGGTTACGAAAAAATATCCATTCTTCCAATTGCTGTCAATCTCGTTAAGACTCAGGGCGACGAACTTTTTGACATCTTTTGCAACCCAAGGTTGCCGTTTGGATCGATTCAAACAACCCGGAAAGAGGAGGCATCAACAGATTATGAAGATGCCGAAGTTCATGGCCCTGAAAGTTTGAAGACGAATGACCCTGCCATGCTAGAGCCATCTACTGGCTCGGAAGACATAGCAGAGGAGGTTGAACTTGAGGGAACAAAGAAACTTGGGCAATTTGAAGCCTCGAGAACTAGCATGGCTGCCAACATTGAGCGCATTGCTAAAGAAGAGCCCGGAAAAATCATGAGAAAAAGGGCAACTGAAGTTGAAGTACATGGTCCTGAAACTAAAATCCATAAGACAGACACTGACGTGGGCATCGAAGTCGATGAGATTAAAGAGCCCAATAGCACAGGGGTAACGCTTATTCCCGTAGAAGTCCAAGAGGAAAAGGAAGTGATTATAGACGTCCACGAAAGTGACGGCGATGACGGCGACGACGGCTCTGACTTTGAAATACCGGCCATAGATCTCAGTGACGATGACGAGTGAACCTACCCACATCAAAACTCTTCCGAAAAATCCTGGAGTTTGACAGTGGCTCCGTCTTCCGATGTACTTACCAATTTAGCCTTAAGTAAAAGTCGATATAGTCCGGACGACGGTCCTTGGAAGTTCTTCATATAAACCACTCCACTTTTCTTTATCATGTGCGTTAGTGTGGCACGCATTTCACTGGCGATCGCCTGCGGATCTGCATCTGGTGGACACAGGTCTACGGCAACAAATCTCCCCACGAGAAGATTAAGGATGTCCCACAGCTTGTTATTTTGAGTTTCGATCGAGTCGGTAATCTCTGGTCGAGCATCATTTTCATCGTTCGAGGCCCTCTGATGACGCATCTCGCCTGTTAACCTCGCACTCAAGAGCTCCAATAAGGTGGCCAGTCCCTGGTTAAGAGACTCTTGTATCTCAAGCACCTGTTGCAGCATCGTGAGCGACTGGGACTCATTGGACTCCAAGAACTGCCGATTTAAATTCAAACGGTTTCTGTTCTCGCAGAACGCGAGACTCACACCCACTGGGTCTGACCTATCTGGGAAGAACATGGGGCGTTTCAAGAACTCTTCCCAGAGCTTTGGTTCTTCATTTGAACCACTGTCTGGCTCCCTTTCCCTCAATTCTGCTAACAGCTCTGTCGTCTGCTGAAGAAAGTACTCTTTATTTTCAATTTCTCGGATCAAACTCCGTTTGTAAATAGCTAGCTGGCCCTCATCATCCATAACCTCTATTACAGCGTTCAGTCGAAGAATAGGCCTCGAAATGGCTCCTTGACTCTGTCGATTGATGTCCAATTGAGCATTATTATTGATGAATTGGGTGATTGATGTGTTTGTATCCGTATACAGTGCCAATAATACGTATTAAATTAACATTTGAACGATACAACGAGTATACCGTCCAAAGTCTATGACTCTGAGCCCCAGTCCTGCGAAAACATACCTAGTCCGCTTGTCACCAAAAATGTCTTCAATCACTCAAAATGATTTAGCCAGCCTTGACGATGGCTCCAAGAAAGAGATCATGAACTTCTTAGAATCTGAAAACTCCAAACAGAAAGTTCAAATGTCAATTCATCAATTCACCAATGTTTGCTTCAAACAATGCGCTACCAATGTGAATAACGGCAATCTAAGCTCTCAAGAAGAAGGTTGTTTGAAAAACTGCGTCAATAGGTTTTTGGATACCAATATCCGTATTGTCAAGGGCCTGCAGAGCATCCAGTAGGTTTGCCCACAACCTGGGTCATGTAAATATATATATGTTAATCGTTTTTCTCTGCATCAGTGCAACGACGTCTAATAAGCAACTGGATTGGGCTTGAGTTGCTGTTCCTTGCGATAATCAAATATTGAGTTTGCCCCACGAAAGCTTTCCACTCAGTTGTTCTCGTTCTTCTTGTTCCCACTCGCACCCTCTAGACTTCAGCAGAAGCACAAATTCATGAAAAGATAACGCAGTTTTATCGTCGAGAGTTCCTTCTGAATGGCACTTCTCACTCAAGATTAATACACAGCCCAAGAAGTCATACTTGTGAGCGGCCACTCGCTCTTCGGGGCAAGCTATCACGACTTTTGTCAAAGTTGCTGTTATTTGGTGTACTAGTGGCATGAACAGCGTAACAAAGGCGTTGCGGACCAAGTGCTCGCCTATAACGTAGATCAATCGTTGCATATGCGCCACCGACTTGGGCCCTAAAATATCAATCGTGGAGTCTACGATTTTCAAGACCTTAACCGTCAAATCTGTATACTCCACTGCTATGCGAGGAAGTGTTGCCTGAAGTATGGTCTCAGATAGAAATTTATGGACAAATCGGTGATACTGAGTGGGATCGTAAGCAAATTGCACTTGGTACAAGGCAAGAAGCGTGGAGGACACAGTTTCCCAGATTTTCCCGCTAAGCTCAGGGTCAGTTGACGGTGGGAAATGATACCAGAGGGATAGAAGTATCGGCTCGAAGAGTTTGAAAAGACCAGATCCCGCGAAGTTGAATTGCGCTGTATGGGTCACGTCAACCGTTTGTGTCAAGAACTGTCGCAGCAAAACAACGCCTTGCAGTTTGATACCCTCCAGCTCCGACGTATCGTCCAATATATTCAAAATACCAGGCGTTATCCACCACAAATTCGACGATATCTCGCCATGCTCAAGTTGCCCAAGAACGACATAAAATAACGGTATGGATCTCTTCCCACCTTGTGCGGCCCATTCTGATCTCACTTTATCGTCTGTAAAACTGAAACCCCTCTGTGGTTTGAGCATAAACGTCTCTTCAGACTTGAGCCTCCCCTGCGCAGAGATTTTCTCGCGTTTTATCTGCATAAGCATGGCTCGCAAATCGTGCACAATTGTAGAGAGGCGCTCTTTATTAGTAGCCCTTTTAATATCATCAAGAACCTTTTTCCTTAGCTCAATCGTATAGGTAGAGTTCAAACAGTAGTAGCTCAAGCATTTCACAGTATTGACGACCTCCTCTTCTGTTAAATCATTATGATGGCTAGCCAAGCTACTGGATGCTTCCAAAAGCTCTTCTGTCGAGGGTAAAAATTCGTACGAATCTTGAACACCACATCTAAACTTGTGGAGCTTTTGAATGGGCTCCATTGAAGTTAGGATTTATTTTATAAGTTGGTGAGTATTTCTAAGTATCAACCAAGCGATGAGATGATGATATTAACCTTTAGAATATTTAAAATAATACAAATGATATGTCCACTTGAACCAACGTAATCAGTACTATCGCGCCGACTAGCGAGTAAACGTATCTGATGTTCAGGCCTAGAATTAGCTCGCTGGCTAGATTTAAGAGAGCTGTTCATCAGTTTAAAATTTCAGATGAGGTGAAAGATGCCTTATCAACAGGTAAGCCTGTTGTGTCATTGGAATCCACAATTATCACACATGGATTGCCATATCCACAGAATCTGGAAATGGCCAGAAGCGTGGAATCGAAAATTCGGGAACATGGTGCAATTCCGGCGACAATCGCATTCATGGACGGTACACCCAAAGTGGGCATCGAATCGTGGGAAATAGAAAGATTGGCCAACGCTGCTGGATCTGGCAACATCAACAAGGTGTCTAGAAGAGATATGGCATACACAATGGCCAATAAACTTTTGGGAGGCACCACCATTTCGAGCACTATGATTCTTTCACAGTTGGCGGGAATCAAGGTTTTCGCTACAGGCGGTTTGGGCGGGGTTCACAGGGGAGCGGAAGTGACAATGGACGTTAGTGCTGATCTCGAGGAACTGGGTAGAACACCCGTAGCAGTGGTATGTGCTGGTCCGAAGGCGATCTTGGATATCGAGAAAACAATGGAGTATCTCGAAACTAAAGGTTGTTTGGTTGCGACCATGGGAACACCTGGATCTAACGTGCCGGGATTTTATACCAGAGACTCGGGTGTGAAGTCACCATACAACTTCGAAACTTTTGAGCAAGCTGCTCAAATAATACATGCCGGCAGGCAGCTGGGCCTCGACTCCGGTTATCTAATGTGTATCCCACCTCCTGTACAAGTAGCACTAGACGATACCCTCATAAGTGGGATTATAGAGGGGGCTACATCCAAAGCCAACAACCTAGGTATTCGAGGCAAAGAACTGACACCTTTTCTGCTAAGCGAAATTGCGCGTGAAACCCAGGGTGCCTCAGTTACAAGCAACATACAATTTGTATTGAACAATGCTCGTGCTGGTGCTCATATCGCCTCGGCCCTTTCAAGATTGAAAAATCAAGGTCATCCTTACAGTGGGTTACAGCCGTCACAAGTTCTGGTGAAATCTAAGACTCAAAGTGGTCCGGATACGAACACTACCGTTGTTGTTGGTGCAGTGGCCTTAGACACTCAATGTTCCATTGATAGCCGTGTGCGTATGAACGACTCTAATCCTGGAAGGGTAGAGTCTGCGATCGGAGGAGTAGGTTATAACGTTGCCTTGGCAGCCCATTGGTCCAATCGATATCCTACAATTACAACGAAGCTCTTGACAAGTGTTGGAAACGACTTAGCCGCATCTTCTATCCTCAAAGACCTGAAACTGCCATCGGATACTATACACATCGATCAAGAGAACCCAACTGCACAATATGTTTCTATACATTCTAAAAATGGAGAGCTTGTAGTTGCCTGTGCGGATATGGATATAATCACCAAATTACCTGATGCATTCCTAATCAAACAACTCCAGACTTTGAAACCAAATGTCGTAGTTGTGGATGCAAACGTGTCTGTTGGTACACTACAACAGTTAGTAACTTTAGAGCGCGAGTTACAATTTAAGCTGATATTCGAGCCTACCTCCGGCTCGAAGGCCAGAAAGTTGAGTTTACTAAAAAATCTTCGACCCTTTCCTGACAATTCGTTTTTCCTCATCACACCAACTCGCTCAGAGCTAGAGAGCATCTTCACCTCTTTTGAAAGTGAAGGTAAATTCGACGTAGATCAATGGTTTCCTATCTTAGATGCCCTTCAAATTGATGCTGCTATGAGGGCTAAAAACGCTGTGGCTTTCGAGAAAGGGCTGTTTTACGCGAAGCAACAAGGCATCTTTCACATGGCATGCAACCTACTGCCATATTTCCCCAGAATTGCGGTAAAGGACGGCGCCAACGGACTTTTCGTTTTCACTCTCAAAGAAGATATCGGAGAACAGCATAACAGAGAGTCTCTTGCAAACGCATCTTTTGCTACAAAGGGCTTAAGCTTGAAAGGAAAATCTGTGGGCATGATGTTTGAACACTACGAAGTGCCCCTAAAAAGTGTCTGCGTGAAAAATGTGAGCGGTGCAGGAGACACTTTGCTGGGAGTTTTGTCTAATGAAATCTGCCATCAAGGCGACATATTCAATAAAACTGCTTCTATCAGGCGGGCGTGTATGGATCGAGCCCAAAGTGGTGCCAGGCTGAGTGTAGAAGATTATGGCACCGTTAGCATAAAGCTCAAAGAGCTTGCCTAAGTATCTTGCGGATGTACATTATTTCAAACTAGATTCAATACACTGATGGCTAAATTCATACTAGCGTCTTTACCCTGGAAACAAAGGAGTCTCTCGTTGCAGGGCTCAGTGGCTTCTTCCCACTAAGATATTGGCTAAATAAGAGGCGCCCGATCATTGGCTCCTCGATTGAACCTAGCAAGAATTTTTCATTGGACTTGCGTGAAGCGTAGAACAATTGCAAGGAACCATTTATCTGAAGTTCAATCAACAGGTCGTCATTCTTGGGAACAGAACCCTTTCTGGTAAAGGCATCTCTTAATTCCTGAATACCGCTAGATACGGCTTCCTGGTTAATCTTTGCATCTGGATGGTTGAGAATAGATTTGATAAGACCGTCTTTCAAGTGATTAAAATCCGTGTTTCTAATAGGTGTAATCTTTGCCATCATCCTTACACCACCATCAATTAGATTATTGATTAATGCTCTTGATTTAGTGGGATCTTTGAGAGCTAGTTCGATATTTTCGGCATGGGAGTTAGAAATGTCGGTGTCCAAGAACGCGTTCGACATATAGCTTGTACTTAAGATTTCGGGAATCAAACCCAAATCTTCGCTGGCTACATATATCCCCAACGCATATACCTTGAAGTTGATGAAAGTCACTGAGCGGGCCCCAAATCCCAGAAGCGTGTAGTTAGTGGTAAATGGGAATTCGGGCGGTCCCAATCTTGTTGGAAATGGAGAAACTGCATTGTCTATCTGCACTGACGCATCTTCTTCCGAAGGGCCTGTATCGTTTCCAATAAGCCGCTGCTGCCATGCAAAGTAGCCCAATGTCGCACTCGTTGCTCCTAAAGCGAGTGTAGTCTTCCAAAAAGTGTGCTGGGGCCCCGTTGGGAAATGCTGAACAGTAAGAAATCTCCGAGAGCTCAACCGGCGAGGTTGAAAAAAGCGGATACCTGGAAATCGACTTATACTTCTGTACATATTCGAGGGTAATTGCTGCATTGATGGATTCTTTGGAAGTATTAATTAAAGTGCATCTAATTTATACTCAAATCAAGTCGCTCCATCTACCAAAGTCTAATAATAATTATCATCGGTTTAAACTCTATACGTAACAATTAGCCTTATAAATAACAAGAATGGGTCTCGAGAATGCCCTATCATAGAGCATCCTCCGAAACATCGTCATGGAAAAACTTACCTTCCAAAGTCGGCTTGATTACATCGGTTCTGATAAGGAAGTCACCGAAATGTTCACCGTCCCGTCTATGCAACGACCAATTTTTGAACATAGGCTTCAGGATGGCAATAATTTCCTCTTCCTTGATAGAAGCCTTGTAAAGCTTGTTTAACCTTTGGCCGTAGTAGCCGCCCCCCAGCATCAAATTGTACGTGCCAGGCGCCTTACCCACGCAGGCGACTTCGGCAAGCCATGGCCTGGAACAACCGTTGGGGCAACCGGTCATTCTCATTACAATGGAGTCATGGCGTAACCCGTATTGCTCTAAAATATCTTCAAGCTTAGTGATCAGAACAGGCAAGTAGCGCTCGGACTCCGCCATGGCCAAGCCGCATGTGGGTAATGCGACACACGCAGCAGACGAAAGCCTTAGTCCACTAAAGTCAGTATTATCCAGGCAATGGGATTTCAACAGCGACTTCACATGGTCCAAATGCTCGTCGGTGATGTCGCTTATGACAACGTGTTGATTACCAGTTAACCGGAAGTGACCAGCATTCGTCTGCTTCATATAAGCAGCAATTTTAGCCAAACCAGTTTTCTGAGGCAAATCTGGAGAATTCTCTACCCTACCATTTTCAATAAAGATCGTAAAGTGATTCTTACCAGTCTCGTCCTTAACCCAGCCGAAGTAATCAATATTGGATTTGATCTCGTAAGGCTGTTCAGGACCAAACTTTTTGCCCCAGATCTCCTCTACCTTTTGTCTATAGCCATCGACGCCTAGATCATCAACAGTATACTTTAGTCGAGCGTGCTTACGATTCTGACGATCACCGTGATCTCTTTGGACCAGCATAACTTTCTCGATAGCAATATGCACATCCTCAGCATCTACATAGCCAAATGAAGAGCCTGTTCTAGGATATGTCTTCTTATTGTTATGAGTGCATCCCATGCCACCACCAACATACATGTTGAAACCCTTAAGAATTTGGGTATCCTGATCAACAATTGCTATTAGACCAACGTCAATCGACCAAACGTCGACATCATTGTAGGGTGGGACCGCTATATTGATCTTGAATTTTCTGGGCAAATAGGTAGGACCGTACATTGGTTCAACATCGACTAAAGCGTTTCCCCCAACTAATGTCTTTTTCTTTATAGGACCCTCCTTTCTGTTTTCAAAAATGGATGGCCAATTAGGATTGTCGTCGTTAGAGTCCGCACCCTCTAGCCAAATTTCGTGGTAAGCGGTGGTCTGTGGAAGCAAGTACTCGCTAATCTTAGCCGCAATGTCAGCAGCCTGCTTGTGTACCTTTGCATTAGCTGGAAGAGCCGAAACCATAACGTTTCTGTTGACATCACCACACGCCGCGACAGTGTCCATGAGAGTGGAGTTCATAGCCCGAATTGTGTGCTTCAAGTTTTTCTTTACCACACCATGCAATTGGAAAGTAGCCCTTGTGGTAATCTTAATCGTACCATTTCCTGTCTTATCAGCCAGTTTATCTAACACCAACCACTGATCAGGTGTGGCCTTACCGCCCGGCAGTCTGATTCTGCTCATGAAGATGTAATAAGGTTCTAAACCCTGTGCTTTTCTAGTATCCCGAATATCACGGTCATCTTGCATGTAGATACCATGGAACTTTGTTAGTTGTTGGTCAGACGCGGAAATGGCACCTGTAGAGTCGTCTACTAGCGATGCAGCTATTGTACCACGCAAAAAGTTGGACCCGATCTTAATGTCTTCGTTCGTGATCGGTTTGGGCTCATCTGGAACAGCAGCCCCTGAGACGCCCAAAGATTCCCATAGTTGAGGCTCCCATGCGCTGTAACCAGTTTGGTATCCATCAGCATCTTGATCATCACCCAAACCAAGTGGAGCCAAAGGTTTTGCAGAAAGAAGTTCTAACCGCTTGAACAACTCTTGGGCAGGCTTGTTATAGTAGTGTTTATCCTCTTTGCGTGGCCAATAGAGGGAATCTCCGAGACCAAATACTGCAACATTCAAAGAAGCCAGATCTAAGTCTAAAGTGGCCTTCAAGAGATCCCAAAAAGCTTTACCGTCTTGAGGAAACTCACCTTGACCCGCAGTAGAAGTAATGAAAACAACATTTTGTTCCTGTGGAAATACTTCAAGATCAATGTCATCCATGGAAAGAACAGTGGATTTTAAGCCTCTAGCAGCAGCTCGACCACCCAATCTTTTGGCCAAATTCGCAGCATTTCCACCGTCAGATGCGTAATAAATATGTAGCGGAGGACCTGACAGACCCTCTAGCAATTGCTCATACGCGGCCTTCGCTCTTCTTTGTTGTTTGGCTTCGATACCGCTGCTGGCGCTGTGCTTTAAATTGCGAGCCAAATCAGGGCTCTTTCTAGTGAGAAGAGTTAATTTGTTTTCCCTATCAAGAAACTCTTGGAGTTGACGTCTAATAACAGAAGACTCTAACTTGAAAGCATCATCTGAATTTTCTTCTCTAGGATTGTATCTGTACAGGGGCCAGTAACCAGATTCTACAGCTTTTTTAGTTTCCTTCAAAACTTCTAAAGGTGTGTCTTCTTCACTTGTGTAAGGTAGATAAGCCAAAATGATAGATGGGCCCGAGAATTTAGCAGCCTCAATTATAGCGGTGAGGAGTTGGGTGTAGGATGCATACACCGCAACCGATGCAACGTAGGCTTCTCCAAAGTTCAAAGCATACAAACCAACGTCTTTCTTTCTCAGCTTGGACTGTGAGTTTTTGACATTCTCATATGGTTCAGAGTCAATGATAAGCATATTGACGTCCTTTCTGGAGGCTAGGACGTGATGTACGCCAGAGTTACCGAGGTCATAAGACCAAGCATCTGAGCCAATTAACCACTTCGAGGCAAATTTGAAGCTTTCGACGGAAGGGGCTGCCTTCAAAAGTTTTAGCGCCACAGTGGAATCTTGATTTTCTTCAAGTAACTCGTAAATTTCTACAGCGATTTTGTTTGCTTCTTCCAGAGAAGCCTCCTTGAACTCAACTTCATTGAAGCGCAGCCACTTAGATAGAAGTTCCACGATACGTGCACCTTTTGGGGAATTATAAGCGCCAGAATCAAGAGAATCCCGGACTACCATGATTAGGTCTTGCCTTTCAGATTCTTGCTTTGTTAAGAGGCCAAATCCATACTCGGGGCTAGTTGCATTGACGCTTTTATCTTGGTAGTCATTCAAAACTTGAAGATTTGAAGAAAATACTTGTTGTAAAACCTTCATATAGGCGTCCTCTAGGGAGAAGATGTTCTTCATTGACGAACATAGTTTCTGTGTTTTGGACGTAAAGCTAGCAGCCTCCCCTATAAATAGAGTTTGGTCAGGTTTTTCACTCTTGACATTGGCGATAATCTGATTTAGGGACGCGGCAGCGTCTTTCAGTTGTCCGATGTTGGTGACTAAAAGCTGATCAATACCTCTTTCAACCAAACTATTGAAATCAGCAAAGAAGTCCAGTAAGACAGGCTCAACGCCGTGTGCCGAAAGCCTGTTATTAGTTCTCTGGACTATAACAATCTTTTGAACAGACTTGGGTACATTTTCAAAGAATCGCTGAAAGGACCAAGGCCTGTAAACAGAAATGTCAATTAGCGCAGCATCCAAGGGCAATGAGTCTGCAAATTGTTGTGCATAAGGTGACAGATTAACGACAAGAATGGATGGCGACTTGGAGGTGCTGTGGTAAGTCAACTTAGCAATGTCTTTTAAAGCAACGCTTTCGAGCAATGGCTCTTCTGCAACTTTAAGGTCTGGAATTTCAATAGATGACAGTTCACCCATTCTAGACAAATTGACAAAATGGAAGACGGGCTGGAGTGTTTCAGCAGCACTTTTGGCAGCAGCCACAGCGTGATGGCACAAATTAGTACTAGAGCTCGAAATCAGAGTTGCGAAGGACAAATCCTTCAGAAGCGGCACCGTGGCATACTCATTCAATGCAAGCTCGATTGTGATAACCACTGGAAAACCTTTCAAGGCGTACAGATGAGGCAACGCATTCACCAAAGTAGTCTCGTCAGTGAAAACGGAGGTGACACTGGTTTTGTCAAGGCATTCTACTACGGCTGCAAATGGGTCCGCGGAATTCAATAGCTGTGTGCCCTTCGCCTGCAGGTCAGCCAGCGCAGCGGAGAATTCCGACTCGATGGCTTTAGTATCCGTGGTATAATAAATATCCCCATTTCCAGCTTTGGCAACTTGTGCCAAAAACTGTGCTGGGCTTGAATGGGCCATACTAGTGCGTTGTTGTCAGAACAAACCTCTCTAGCCAAAAGTTTTGCCCAGAGCCACTCTCGTTTTTATATGGGACCCACAATACTTTCTTTCTTGAATTTGACCAAATTGTGACACTCACAGTCTGTATGTACACAACTGTGGCATATGGGAGCATCCTAGCACATGCGCTTTCTTCAAGAGTTACCAACGTGAAGACGGCTCAGATACTCATCAGCATATCACGTGTATTTGTTAATGTAGAAGCAGAGCCATGCGCGCTCACTTGGAAAAACCGCTGACATGTTCAGGCTCAGCATTGGTTCGTTGATGATCAACGAATGCTTGGTGTGAAGTGTGTCGTCGATTCCTTACGCACCATGGTCGGTCTCCAGGATTTTTCCAGCCCTATTCAAATCAACGGATGGTTTTACTGGAGCTTTAGAGAGGGGCATATCTGTGGTTCTCGTGGCTAATGTAGGGACCGTTTTGGGGGCAACCTGTAGGTCAAAATTCTTGGCACGTATTTGGCCACTATCAGGGCCACCTCAATCTGTATGCAAAGATCAGTGTATATGACGCCAACTATGAGAAGGTTTCGTCCTTCTAAAATGTTGCCTACGCAGAGGTGGCTACGCTTATCGGAAAATGGGCATTGTGTGTCTATGTATACTTTCTTCATGTTGAGGCGAGTGGCCGGGAAACTCTTCGTTTCTAATAGGCGGCTAATGATTCAGCATTGTCTATCCAGATAGCCTCCAGATCATGTTGGCAATATACAAAATGGGCCGGTCGCGCCGTGCTCCTCTTTCAAGCACAGCGAACAATGAAGAGATCTTTAGTAGCCCCGATGGAGTTTCGCATTATTTGGAAGTTTCTTAGCTGTCTAACATTATTTAAACATATGACAATAATTCTTATAGTAGCGGGTTGCTCCACGGATTCGCAAGTAACGTGGAGCTTCAAGGAGGAAATGCTGCCAGAAAGAAAATCGAACCGACCAAAGGAGCACGGTGGGTCGGGCAATGAGTCGGACGATGAGTAACGCGTTAAACGAGCGTCATCTTGCGTCCATTGATCGGAGTTAGCCTAAAAAATGCACCGGTAGTCATCAGCTGTGGATGTGATCTTGTTTTTCTAGCAGCTCACGCAACGGCGCTGCAGAGACTCTTCAGCTCTTGTGAAATCACTTTGTAAAGACATGAGAAGTTCAAACACAATTGAAACAGGTTCTGAGGTTAATGAGTACCATTTAGGACTACACGATAGGAGTTTGAGGAAAAGCACATTGGTATGAGCTTAAGCGTAGTTCACCTGATAAAGCACTTCGATACGTCTTTATCTGAAACCAAGCAATCTTTCTGGGAAACGCGGGAAAGAGTAGCAAGCGCTGAGCAGGTGTAACGTGTTTCAGTCGTGTTGTGCAGCTTCATTAGCAGGGCCTGAAGCTACATTGAAGAGCTTTCATCTAGCTTCCTTAAGCATTTTTGCCTTCACGTTCTTGCTTTAGAGTTTCCTCGATGGTCATACCACTATTAGCAACAGCAAATTTCTTCAAGTCCGCAGCAACTCTCTCCAATTCCAACATGTTAGCATCTCTGATTTTCGAACATTCCTGCAGCGTGGATTCTACTGTGGGTCATAGTTAGTGACTAAAAATCGAGCAAACGAAAACCATCTTCCTTGATTCCATAACAACACAAAACCATACATCTTGTCTCTAATTTTGTCAGCACGGCTTCTTTGATGCGCTTCTTCTCTTGCTCGCTCAGCATCTTTGGTACCAGACGATGGAGATCTGACACTATCAATAACGTGCCGGTGATAATCACACTTTAACTGGATCTTGCACGTGATACATCTCGAAGAACTTCTGGCCCGTTGGCCAAGAAAGGTTGATAAGATTTGTGATCGACGGTGTTGCTCTTCGGAAACTTAGCGCTCGAGGGTATTTTTGCCACTACCGCTCCAAGTCGGTCAGAGTTTCCCCTCTTTATATCATATAAAGCGCCTTCAGAACTGAAAAGTGCGAGCACATGCCAGACATAACATAACAGAAATCATATGCCTCTTGAGTGGCAAATCCCACATTTACAAACCACTGGCATCAAATTGGAAGCTTGATTTTATAGCAAGTTGTCCAAAGTTGTCGTTATATACTATAGTGTCGTTGCTTGTTCCAGATCTCGGTAAACAACAAGGAAGCCTTGAGCATAAGCCAGAAGCACAGTCAAAATTTTACTGGTGGTTCATATTAGCCGTAGTCGAGCCTTTTTTTATGCTTTCGGCATTTCAATGCACTCCATTTGCGTGTTCGTTAACTATCGCTGTGATTCCTTTTTGCTTAGCGAAAGCACTAAATGCCTGTGACTGAGAATCATTTGCAGAACAACATGTTTTGACTTTACAAATGTATGCGGGTGCTTCTAAATGCCCATAGTGTTCTCTATTCACCAACCCAGTTATGTCGGAATGCCTTTTAAGTATATACGCGTGAATGGTTTACGAGTTCTGGCCACTCTCATCTAACTAATCTAGGTTAGACCCTCAATATTTCACTATTGTTGGTGTATACTTGCAAAGCGATTAAACCTGCTCAACGTATACTTCCTTAAAGACATGATCCGCTGACAAGAGGTTTTCAAGATACTTAGTAAACATATCTTATAACATTTCAAGTGATGGGATCCATGCGTTGCAAAGTCTCCCAATTGGTCGTCTTATACAGTGTCCGACTGACAACACATTAACATTTTCACCAATGTTATTACATATCAAGGCAACTTTCACAAATCATTTGGCCATTATTGAATATTCATAGCCCAAATCTTACACCGATATCCAAACCAGAGCGCTCGATAGACGAAAGCTTCGCGTTGGATGCGTACCAGGATGGCCAACCTCTCCGGCCATTATTCATCCTGTCATCTAATAAGTGTCGTATGATACGAACAGTCTTGAAATACTAAGGTCTAAATTAGGTGGCAAAAGGTATTGCATGTATGTCGGCCTATAGCCTGCACCAACTTAATTGAGGGGAATCAAACAGTAGTGCCTTACTGAACTCTAACCAGTGCACAAGCTACTTCCAAATATGGTCCTGGAAGCAACCGTGCTAATTGTGGACAATTCAGAGTTTTCTAGAAACGGAGATTTTCCCAGAACCAGATTCGAGGCGCAGATCGATGCCGTTGAATTCTTATTTCAAGCCAAACGTAACAGCAATCCAGAGAATTCGGTTGGATTGATTTCGGCTGCGGGAAGCAACCCGCAAGTTTTGTCGACGTTTACGCCCGAATTTGGCAAAATCTTGGCAGGACTCCATGAAACCACGATTGGTGGTGAACTAAGACTGAGTACGGCAATTCAAATAGCGGCTTTAACTCTGAAGCACCGTCAAAACAAGGTCCAGCATCAGCGTATCATAGCATTTGTGTGTAGTCCGCTGGGGGACGATAAGGATGAACTCATCAAATTGGCAAAGAAACTGAAAAAGAATAAAATAGCTGTGGACGTGGTCAACTTTGGTGAAATTGACAGCAACACTGCTGTTTTAGAAGAGTTCATACAGACTGTTAACAATCCACAGGAAGAAAGCAGTCATATCACAACGATATCACCAGGCCCAAGGCTGCTGTACGAACACATAGCTGCCTCGCCCATAGTGCTTGAAGAGGGTGCAGAACCTGGCTTTGGCGGTATGGGAGGCTCTGGAATGGGTGGCGGAGATGACTTTATGGACTTCGGTGTCGACCCCTCCATGGACCCCGAGCTTGCCCTCGCTCTACGTTTGTCCATGGAGGAAGAACAGGCTAGGCAAGAGCGGCTCAGGCAGCAGACTGAAAGCGGTGGTGCGAATGCCAACTCATCAGCCAACTAGGTACGTAATATCATCGGAAAATGCAGCATTCTTTCCTACAATCATCATTTCAATCACTCTGTAAAATATATAACGATCCGAAAGATGATCTGTAGCCGTTAACCATTCTGTGAGCGATCTCCCGGGCCTTATATATCATCTATTTGAGGACAATCATCTCATTCGCGATTTTGTTAGGATATCTGGTCATCTAAACATTATCTGTCATTATAATTATCGTACCGGTTGACTGGTCAGAAATGTTTCTGCATCAGGATCCAGTGGACTAACAGAAGCAAACGAAAGCACAAACCCGTCCACATTGAGGGCTGAACTGTGCCAGAATATATGTTTCACAATGGTACCAACAATATGAAACGATCCGGAGATCAAACTGAGATCCTAGACTCCCTGCAGGGATATCTGCTAAATAAGAATGATAGTAATAATAACGTTCGGCCCTTGAATACAGGGACCCTGGGCTCTAGAATGAATATTGGCAATAACACTTTAACGATAGGGAGAGCGAATGACTTGAAACGCCCGGAAAAACCACGATTGACTTTGAATTCAAACCGTAGACGGCAAATGATACAGCCTGAGATTGGCATTAGGTCCGAAACGAAGTCACCTACCAGTCCCAAAGCTAGCGGGTTGGTAACGTCGGAACCATACCAAACGCCAAAAGATGCTAACTGTGCTAATAGAAGGGCTAAAAAAAGCGTTCAATTAGAACTTGGGCTTCATGAAGCCAGATTTGCCGAAGATTTGGTCTTGCTAGATCTCTCAACAGTTCGAGGATTGCAAGATGGAGACTTGGCCGAATTGAAGACGTATAAAGGGAAGAATGGCACTGGCAAAGACAAAAAAATTTACTTTATAGTGAAAGACTTCAGCAGCGAGCTACGTCAACGATACAAGAATCCCCAAATCTCAATTTTATCAGGACCACTTCAACAGTTGATAGGACTACCTACAAGGTCCAAAGTTTGGATTAAGGCGAAGGATAAAGATAGATTTCAAGCCGACGTTGTGGAGCTCAATATTAAGGATTGTCTAGTTCATCGTGGTGACATGTGGGTGTTTTCTTCCAAACTAACAGGCAGCTGTATCTTCGCTGAGCAAAAGCTTACGTTCATGGATAGTATACGGGCGACTGTCAAAGAAATATTTCGAGACGGCAAGAAAGTGCTGTCAGGGTACATTGGAGAAAAAACGAAAGTTGTCTTCAGATCGGAATCTGCCAGGCTAGTTTTTATGATTCAAATCACAGATGAGATGTGGCATTTTGAGGAAAATGGCGAGATTTTCTTCTACAAGGTAGTCAATTCGCTGTTTCCAACGATCTTCAAGAAATGGAAGGACATAGGGACACATCATACGATTACAATCGTTTTTACTGCATCGCTGGATCTTTCTGAAACTCCCTTCGTGGATATTCCAGATGGAGAAAGACCAAAAAATACAAAGGATTATTACCGCGTTGTCGTAGACCAGGTAAATATCGTTCACTGGACTGAAATTATGATGACGCTCAGGAGAGAGTTCAAAACGATTGCTCGAGACTTAAAAACTACAAATACTGATGATGGAAACTCTGTCATAAGAGGAAGATTCTGTCCTGCTATTAAGTCTAACATCTTAGAGACCATTTGCTTAGCTACCACGTTTTTGACCAACCCCTTTCGGCAACCTGATCTTCGGAGAACAACCGCACATGCCATCATTATCAGTCCTGGGACTTGCATATATGATGTGAATTACGATCTTCTGAAAGCAACTAGTAAGAAAGTCCAATCAATTGAATTGTCTCTCGACGTAATATGTTTGAGTCGACCGCCATTGCACGTTGTTCCTTTACTCAGGTACCGCGATTACGAGAATCGACTCAAATATTGTGCTCCTTCGTGGATGAATATATCATTTTGGCGGTATTCTTCGTACTCTAATGATACTTGGAGCCCGCGGTGTAAGATGCATGATCTTCAAATGATGGGTCTCACTGAAACAGAAATGAAAGAGGAAATAGCGATCGACTATATGACTTCTTCATCTACTGTTAAATCTGTGACAGATCTTATGAAACAGTACGATCATGACGCGTTCACGGATCAAAAAGTGCGGCGGGGAAAGCATCAGCGTACTTCCTTTTCGTCGGATTTCGTCAATGATTCAAGGCCGGAGTACACTAAAAGTGCTCCCCAAAACCCCGCTAAACTGTCACTTGCATGGAACCCACCCAAATCGGCTTCTCCGATGGTTCAGCCGACGGCCACTCTGCAAGTATTCGGCGATCTAGCTAAATCGACCAATGACGATGAAGACCCCGAAGAGCCTGATAGTCGGATTCGAAAGTCTGACGGTGAAGAAAAAGCCGAGCGCAGGTCGCTGGCTGTTAATCAGCTCAGAAACGTTACGAAAAGTAACAATATCGCTCAGCGTATTGTATCGAGGTTCCGAACGGACTTTGAAAGAAAGTCAAGGAGGGACACTGACATTATTCCTGTTCGTAGTGCACCTCAATCTCAACTATCGCGGACAGATCTGGATTTTGAAAGTGATAATTTAACAGTCACTTCATTTGGCCGTGGGCCAATTATCAAACGGAATCTCGCTTCAATACATAAACCTCTTGCTACTAAGGGGCCGCTTAACACAAACATCTCATCCATGCAGTCTCTGTCGGGATCCCCGCAACGTCATCCTAAGGAATTTTTAACGAAAGTTTCGAAGAAAGATACGTTGGAAGACGCAACAGCTAATCTGTTCAGTTGGCTAGAAATTAAAAACCCTTCGATAGCGATGAGCTCAGAATTAGCGAGTACTTTTATTGCCCCACAATATAAGGACGTATTTCCACAGTTTGTCGCAAAGAAGTACAGTAAGTGGAGGTCTCTGACAACCCCAGCAGAGTTGCCAATCACCATCTCCTCGTTCCCTAGCAAAGAAGATTTCGAAAAGAACTTTATATTCACAAACCATTCGGTCATCCTAAATCCTGATCAAGAGGTTAAAAATCAAACTGCATTTGATCTCTTAAGAGATATGATATATGTCAGACTACTAGCAGGGTTCCAAATCTGTATTGGAGACGGTGTCGAAAAGATGGAATCAATAAAGAGTAATGAGGGCGACGGCCGAAAAATCGCCAAAAACCTCACAAAAGGTAACTATATGGATGTCAAATTCTGGATGATGTTTTCAGAAGAGATTCATAAGTTGAGTTGCGACTATGATGGTTCCATCAATGTCCAAAGGCACGTTCGGAAGGATTACAATAATACTGGAAATGGGGTTCCAACTTACGACCCCCAGATCAAGACAAGATACGAAAGCTCTTACCGTGAAACAATGACTGATCCTCTTAAAATGCATAGAGAAAGGTATAACTGGAATCAACTGGACCAAATGCTTGCGGGTTACGAAGATGCCGTGATTGAGAAGAATAAGAAGCAGTTCCGCGCCAAATTTGTGGTACTTCCATCTGATGTTCCCCAAAATACTCACTCATCAACCATCAATGGCCGCTCAGAAACTTTAAACGCAGAAGAAATTCGACTGGAAGGACTCAGACGATTAATTTCCTCCGTGTACCGTTCAAGGCTCAAGCCAGCTGATTATAAGCACCAAGCTATATCGCGAAAGGAAGAGATCGCACCTGAAATTTTATTTTACACCGGCTCTTTATTCAATTTTATTGAAGAGCACGCCGAAATTCTTAAAGTATCGGAAGCTCATCAACCGGAAAATACTTCACAGGATGGTGGGACTTTATCTAAAGAGATTGACTTGCGATGGCTTGCCTATGAAACGCAATTTGGCGAACATCATTTACGTCTAGTGAACAGAAAGTGGCACTGGAAGAAACATTACAATTGCTTTTTAGGTTCTGAATTGGTAAATTGGCTCATAGAAAATTATTATGATATCGACACGAGAGATGACGCCGTATCTTATGGACAGGATTTAATGAATCAAGGTCTGTTTGTACATGTAGAAAATCGCCATGGATTTCTTGACGGTCATTACTTCTATCAGATAAGTTCGGAATACCTGGAAGCCAAAAAACCTGCAACAGATCATGGTCCGCACAACGCTGCTGATGTATCAAAGGTCTCTTCAAACTCAGAAACAAATTCCTTGAATCATCCTGGAAACAGCGAACGGTCGTTTGAAGCTTCCTCGGACGGTCCTCTCTCAACAGAAGTATCGAAATCAACCGTGTCACTCAGCAATGTAATAACAGTTGACGCTGATACAGCTAAACGATCTTACAAGCCAGAAATTTGTAAAGTTCATTATGATCGTGTTCACAACCCTAACCATTGCTTTCATATTAGACTTGAGTGGCTAACTGCGACACCAAAGCTTATTGAAGAGCTTATTAATAACTGGGCCAGGCTATGCAAACGCTACGGCCTCAAATTGGTTGAAGTTCCTTGGGTGGAGCTCTGCACTATCCCTTTGTCAAATCCTTTTCACACATTTGTTGATATAACATTGGCCATTGACCCGTGGACGGATTCAGAGTTTAATGATGAGCAGTTGCTGGCGCAGAGTCCTTTCTACTATCATACCTACCTTCTGGAAAAAAATGGATTTCTTATCGATAATCGGGCTTCATCGCTATTACGGAAAGATGTATCTAACTATGAAGTGGTGTACTCTTGGGGCAAGCCAAAGTTTAAGTACGCCCAGTATATCCACTCCACTGGTGCTTACATTGCCGAAATCAGAGAAAATGGCAATCTATTTCTAGCACCTAACAATAGGCATCTGTCAAGAGTCAACGTCGATTCGGTCACTTTAAAAGCCAAGCAGACCCCAAAGTTTGCACTCGATGCTGAGAAAATCATGCTTGTTTTTAAGAAAACTTGCCTCGATCATGATAAGCTACGTGCCATATTCCATGAAGCCCAAAAAAGTTGGATGAATGGCACTAATGCGTCAGGACAGCTCACCGGTTCAGTTGAGACTTTGGTAAGAGCGTGATGTTGATTGCCACAGAAGTTATATATGAAACAAGTTATACTCTAACTGCAGCTTCCTCTAAATATCTTCATGTACATGCTTGGGCAGCTATAGCCTTTGGGCGATTTTCAAAACATCCGCAAGAACACCAGCAGCAGTGACGTCGGCACCAGCACCGGCCCCTTGAATAATCAGGGGGTTTGGGTACCGGTCCGTTTGAATAGAAACAACGTTGTCCGATCCTTTCAAAGAAGCGAAAGGATGCGAAACATCGTACTTTTCAATCCCAACGGAAACTGTATTATTGGGGAAATCAACTTTACCAACAAACCTTAGAACTTTATTATCTTCAGCGGCCTCCTGTTTCAAGTTTTCCATTTCTTGATCGTAGTCTGGCAGTTTCTCCAAATACTCGGCACCGGACGACACAGTTTCCAAGGGTTTGGGGATTAGCGAATGAACAGGGAAAGAAGTAGGAGACTCTACTTTAAAGCCTGCAATTCTGGCTAGAATAGTGACCTTTCTGGCCACGTCTAAACCATTCAGGTCGTCTCTAGGATCAGGCTCGGTATAGCCTAAATCCTTCGCAGACTTAACAATATCAGAAAATTTGTGATCAGAAGGGGAAGTGCTCGAAAAGGTGTTCAAGATAAATGAGAGACTTCCTGAGAAGATACCTTCGATCTTCTGGATCTTGTCACCAGTCTGAATCATATCGTTCAATGGGCCAATGATTGGCAGTCCAGCGCCAACGGTGGCCTCATGGTACACTAAGCCCTGCGATGGCTTACCGCTGAAGAGTTGATTCCACAATGAAAGATTTGAGGAAAATGCCTTTTTGTTAGGCGTTGCGATGGAGATGCCATTCTCGACAAGTTGTGGATAGAAATTGGCAATTGATTCGTTGGAAGTATTGTCAACAAAAATGACCGGTTCTGGAGACTTCTTCAAGTAATCTAGCAAGTTGTCTAGCGAGAGGGGCGCCTCGGTAGTCTTGACCAGGTCAGATTCCCAAGACTCCAAATTCAAAGGCCTATAGTCCCTCGAAATTAAAGCCTTCTTTGACGTGGAAAGGAGAATCAAATTGAAAGAAATTTGAGATTTGGCACCCGCCAACTGTTTTAGAAAGCTAGATCCAACAACACCAGCGCCTGGGGTACAGGAAAGTCAGTAAACTAGCCCATCGAATTTTTCGACACATTGAAATGGTATGCAGGAAACTCGATGAAAACCATCAAGCTCAAGGCCGGCAAACCCTAACAACCCGCAAGTATGTTATACTTTTTCCATATTCAATCACATACCAATAACAGCAACATTGATATTTTTATACGCCATTCTGATCCTGTTCACGATAAAGAGTAAGTTACGATTTAAGGTGAGTTACTGGTTGCCGAGTGTGAGAAGTATATTTTATACTTAAATTAGTTACTTTTAACTAAACGTGACTTGGGCAACCGTGTGTAAGAAGGCATGCCACAGTTATTGGTATTTACTACTCTTTCATGAGGCCGCAAGCCTTCTCGATCGGCTAGACTTCCAATGACATTTACAGACGTTTGCTCGAGATTTTGATGTATAATGCAAGACTTTGTGCAACTCACGTACTTTTTAGGCTATTTTCTTTTCAACCAAAGCTGTTATTTTCTCAAAGGCGTCCTTTTTGCTTACCTTTTTCCGGTTTGTGACCGGTTTTCCTTTGTGAGGTGTGTCAGCAGGTTCACTGGCGGTAACTGATCCTTTTGCATGCTCAAATTGTGGGTCCGGCGTTGATTTTATTTGATCGTTTTTGCTTGAGGCAAACGGCTGGTAGATATGCTTGAAATACAGGGCCAGGCAAATGCCATCGTAGCCATTATTGCCTTTTTTAAGCTGCAAAGCATGTGTAAGCGTTTCAAGAAAGTCTGTATCGTGTTTGGACTTCTCGAAAGTTTTGAAGATTTCTTCACTGTACTGAATAAATTGTGTGTAGCTCAAACCTGGAAGAAGCTTATCTGTCGCATGTTTTTCATTGACCTCGAATCTTTCCTGCACAAGTTGATTGAACAGCTTCAAAGCTCGATCTGAAGCGAGATTTACATTTACCATGCCAGCGCTGAACTTTTTGAGCTTTTTAGCGACCAATGCAATGCTAATGTAATCTTTGCGGCAAAAGAGAAGATCGAGATAAAACACAACATATTGGTATGTGTATATGAAATGTTTTCCTGGCCGTTCAAACTCAGGTTTCCAGATGTTGACCAAGCTTTTGTTGGAACTCTTTAGGAACATTATCTCGTCCATTTCGGCAATGGCACCGTCGGTATCGTAAAACTGTTCATAGAGAATTTTTGCAATACGATATTTCGGTCTGTGATGCCATTTCATTTTGTCAACAGCAACCAGACCTCTTAACAAATCAAGGATTCTTCTGTAGAAAACCTCTCGTGAGCTGTCAATATCAGTTTGGACTCCGTGAGGCCCTTCGTCCAGGAAAAAAGAGTCCTCTTGCTTGAAAACAGAATTATCTCTGTGCAAAATCGAGAGAGCAGTGTGAGGCCCGATGACGTTCTTCAACACCATCTTGAAGGATGAAACAACCAAAAAATAATGTGGTTCTAACACAATTTCTTTTGCGTTGGACATATCGTGCGAGAGTGTGCAAGCCTCGAGTAGTAGTTCGATCCCAGAAGTTTTGAACTCGTGAAGGCACCTTTTAAATATTAATCTAGCAGAAAAATAAAAGTTCTTCCAGTTTGATTGTATTTTCTGCGTCGCTAAAGGAGTTGTATCGATTTTAATAGCTCGTGAAATGCCGGCCAAAATCGCCTGCTGAATGTTATAGTCGCTGACTGTTTGAGCTCCTGTGGAAGGCTTTGAAACTAGCTCACCATCCATTTTGAGCTTTAAAGTGCTAGGCACATCCCATTGAAAGCAAGACTTATCCATGGGCTTTAAATAGCCGTTGAGAAGCTCCTGCGATAACGTTTCATAAATTTCCTTGACAAGAACGTCATAGTCACTTCTCATCATTTCGTCCGTGATGTTACCTTTCTGACGTAAAGCAATCCCTAATGCCATCAAGTGGCAGAGAATTGATTTTCGCTGTATCGCGGTAGTTCCTTTTCGCTTCTCGTGCGTAGCAAGTTTGTCGGACGTCCAAATGAGATCATCTTCAACAATGTAAGAGTAACATTTCCCCAACAGATACCAACTTTCGAACCTATCAGTTTTGTAGATAATGTCAGTTTTTAAGCTTGAGATAATTGAATCCAACTCGGAAGGGCGGGCTTGTGTAGCCTTTTTGCGTGCTTTGTAGAGATTCAAAGCCTGAATGCTTGCAACATAAAATATACCGGTATCAGCGACAACTTTGAGCGAGTCATGCGGGTTAATAAGCTCTAGAGAAATCTCGCCTGAGTAAGCTTTCCTCAATACGTCTGTTGTTATCATAGACTTCAAGTATTGTTCCAGAAAGAACTCATTGCGGGCCAATACATGGTGGGCTGAAAACTTGACGTCTCCGATAACTTGTATGATGCTGTCCAAAACTTGTTTCATATTTGTTTTGTTCCCGGAAACAACCAGGGGATTTCTTTTTTTGTAGTGAGAGTCAATGAGAAATTTGCCCACGGAAACAGCACTCCTCTGGTTTATGTCGTGGCCCTTGGTATTGTGCTGATTCAATGAATTGTTCTCACCACTAATGGTAAAGTGGTAGCGACACCACAAAACTTGTCTCAAATGCCTGAAACCGTTTTCGTCATTTAATCCGTACAAAAGCTGTTCTACCAAGTTGAGATAAGACCCATCAGAAGCGTCGCAGAATTTGAATTGAGCTAACAATTCATGCGAAGCCTCCACGAGGTTTAAAATTCCAAAACGTCTTGTTGGTGTCGGTGAACAGCGAGTCTCTAAAGTATGGCAAAGGTAGATGATCGTGGTAAGGACGTCGGTAAATATTTGTTTTAGCTTGGCGGATGACCTGACGGCTTTGTTGAAGAAAGATTTTAATGAAGTATCTCTCTGGCAAATGCTCTCATAAAACACAATAGGATATAGTAAGTTCAGTCCCAGCAAAAAGACCTTCAAACCAGCTTTTGCCTCTGTCGGTTCTATTACCTGAGAATCTACGTCATTAGCAACCATTTCCAAAAACTCTCTAGAAAAGCTTCCCATGCAGCTGATCGTAAGCAGAAGAGTTTGTTGTCGTTGCAAATGCGATTGGGCCTTGTAGCTTTCTGAGCAAAGCCTCTCATAAAGAATCTCAAAGATCCTGAGTGAAAGCGAGGCTGCCAGCTTCTTGTTTTTGCGACTGTAGTATGATAACAGAAGACGCCATAACTTCACTTTCAGAAGAAAAGGTGAGTTTCTTAAGAACTCCTCCATTGAAAGATCCTCATTTAAAGAGGACGTGACCAAGGGCTCATCTGAAATAAGAGCTCGCCTTATTGAGTCTATTTGCTGTTCCGTAGCAATGTCATTGTGTTCTTCTGAGGCGTTGTTTTCGATGGAAGTTATTTTTCGTATAATTTTGAGCCTTGACAGTTGACTTTGCACTGCAGCAAGGTTCAACTGTGGAATTGTATCAAAGTTCGAGTAGGGCACATTCACAGCGGGTGCGTTGCTCTTTATTGCTCTTTCAATGTCTTGTAAACTGTCAATGAGCTTGTCATCAGTGATGTCCATCGTATATTGCAATGAGCAAAACTTTGCCCATAAATATCTGAAACAGGCGCGTTCATCGTCCATTTTGGTATTTTCTAAAAGCAGTGTCCACCTGCTGATTTTTCTTTCCAGCTTGTTCTTTTGTGTCTCCAATTCGTTGACTTTTTGACCCTGGAGCTTCTTAGCACTGATGTTACCATAAATGTTGCCCATCATGTTGACTAAAATCTCGTAGATTGAAAGTCCCAAGGTCATAAGTTCTTCTGATCTCTCAGACAGAGTGGAAAAAATGCTGCTATCAATACTCATAACTAGGGATTCCACTGCTTTAAAGAGGACTGGGCTCCAGAACGTATCGATGATGAGGCAACGGCCATCCCCATCAGTTGATAGTAGTACATTCAACAGGCGAAGTCTGACCTCTTGGTAATGCATGCCGTCCTTGTTTACTTGATTCACGAAATCCTGAATTTCTTCACTTGGCAAATCAGTGAGAGATTCTATGGGGCAGCTATCGCCCGTCAAAACGCTTGTCCTTATTACAGCATTTAGTTGAAACAAACTTTCCACGTCACTTTCCGAGTTTTTCGAACTTTTGGACTCTGTTTGATTTAGAAACTCGCTATGTTTGTTTGTCCAAGAGCTCAAGCAGTCATAAAAGTCTGACATAGCACTAAATTCAGGCGCAGCTTCTTCAAGATCCGATGGACTCATCCGCTCGGTGCTCAAATTGAAGTCGAAGCCCATAGTAAAGGCTAGATCGTTTATAACAAGGAAAAAGTACTCATGGGCATCCATGCTTTTGAGTGGAGTATCTAATATGGGCTTCTCTTTAAATCGCTTGCTAGATCTTTGCAGTGGTTTATCGCCGCCATCTGCAGAATCTATCAATCGCTTTACTCCGCTAGCTTCAGCTATAGGTTGTCTATTCGTTTCTGCTACATCCGTTGTAGGAGGTGGAGTAGCATCAGCCGCGACTTCACTTCCCAGTACTTTTTTATTCGAATCAATGCTTCCCTGCTCTGTCTCGTTGAGTTCTTGGCCTTCGGCGTTGTCTTTCCTTTTGAACTTGAGATGCTCAATAGGTTCTTCAGCTTCATTATAGGGGTCTGAAATGCGGCTGAAAAAGTTCGAAAGTTTGTACTTTGGCAGTGCAGACGTGAGAGATTCGGCGATAGCTTCCCAGCTAAGCTCATTGATTTCAACACTCACCACATTAGGACTCTTCAGATTAGTATTGTCCTCACCTCGCATGATCTTGATCTGGGTCAAAAAAGGAACCAATTTGCAGTTTCCGTTAGTTTTACCATGGATGTCATCATCATGGTCGATATGTGTCGTACGACCTTGCAGAAACTTGCCCAATTGCGAAACAAATCCTGCTTGAAGCGTTGAGTGATCATCCAGATCTTTCAAAAGTCGTAAGAGCTGCCGAATTACATTTCTCGTTTCCGGGAGCACTGATTTGCGCCTCAAAATGCTGATATTCGTATCTGAATCTTTCAAAAGTTCGTGTTCCAGCACGTACCTTTGCAATTTCGGGCTTCTAAAGCTGGCGAAAATATCAAACAACACCCTGGTAACGACAGAGTCACATTCCCCGTGCTGCATTGCATCCAAAAGGTCTTCTACCGTTTTCAAAGTAAATTCCACAATATCCTGTGGCTCCATAGTCGTGTACCTGTCTTGCAACCACTGATAGTAGAAGATGCCCCGATTTCGATAAGCCAGGTATCGCAGTGAATCCAAAACAACTGTGCTATGCTTGTAGGAGCCCCACTTGTCCGGTTTGATTACGTCTATGCTAAACAGTTCCTTGAACTTTTCCTCTGCTTCCTCGAACCTCTTAAACTTCATGTGTAGTAGTGCATTTTGATACACTTCGAAGCTTTCTTCCACCTGTAGTTCGCGCGAATGATGTTCGGCCTCTTGCTGAGCCTCATCCGGAGTGAAATTGAGCGCTGTAAACAGTGACATGTGGAGCAGCTGTATTTTACAAGGTTTGACGACAGGTATCCGTGGTTTGTTAAATTATGTTCAATATAATATATATTATATACATACATCAGCGTTAACTTTAGAGAAACGTATAGATGCTCGACGATAAATGAAATACCTTATTGAGCATTTGCCTCGAATTGGGACTATAGTGGTCATTTTAGAAGATTTTAATAACGTCCGCGTAGAGCATTTACGGTCTGAAAGCGTGGAGTTGGTGGATAGCAATGGAATGACTACAATTTTGGAACTACCTCATCGCATAGACATAAACAGTGGCAGAAAAGGCTTACAAAAGAATGAAGGAGGGGTCAAAACTCTGCGTTTGAAGGCAACTAGAGATGTGGAGAATTCCGAGGATTATAA
Source organism: Lachancea dasiensis (assembly GCA_900074725.1). Lineage (NCBI taxonomy): Eukaryota > Fungi > Ascomycota > Saccharomycetes > Saccharomycetales > Saccharomycetaceae > Lachancea > Lachancea dasiensis. The sequence goes on from LT598460.1 coordinate 745,660, forward strand.
AGACCGTTCCATCAATAGGGCAATGCTGGCAACGCCTCAAAGGTGGATGCGCAAAGACCTGCTGGCACCTACCGCATTCGATATTGAGTGCCGGGCGTGTAATGGCTCTTTAATTTCCAGTAAGGACTGCTCGGCTATAAACGAATTGCCGTCTGAGTTTTGGGCCGAACTTATGGACTACTGGCATTGTCACAAACCCACGGTTCAACATTCAGTTCAGGTTGATCGCTACAGCAAACTTAATCCGCGCTCGAGCGAACTCCTGGTAGGAAATTCGGTGTTCTGTGTGAACAGTACGTGGGTGACAGCGAAACTGTCTTTCACGGCACGCTACGTACGCTGTTCAAAATGTAACCACACTGTTGGTCAAGTCTCTCAAGATGGACACCTTTACAACATCAACAAATGGAACACACGTCTAGTGAAGGGTGAAGGTGTAGAGTATTTCTCGCCGGAGCTGCATGTTACGGCGATACTGGTCAATGCGCTTAATTCCAACGGCACCCGCAAGATCCTATTGAAAAACGCGCACAACGAGTGCGGCATACTCATTTGGATGTTCGTTGTTGGTTTAAACGTAACAATGACCGGAAATCAAACCTTCAAAAATTGCATAAAAGTTTACTATAAACGCACCGTAGACGCCCCGTCTTTGAGCAAGGCACAAAATATCGAAAGTTTTGTGATTGACAGCGTTCCCCTTCAACACTTCTCGCAAAAATTGGATGCTGTCAATGCACAGCTGCCCCATTTCTTGAAGACTATGGACTCATGGAACTTGAGTTTTCTGCATTGCAGCTAGGCACATGCGGCAGTATGTATCTTTTTTGTTCATAGCTGCCTGCAAGCTTCCTCCATGTAGGGCACCACTTGTTTGCGGCTAGCATTCGTGTTTTCCTGAGCATAAAAGCGAAAACGTTCATCGGGAATGTCCAAAATTTGGATGGGTCTCAACTGCAGTTTGTCACGAACAAGATCCGCCAGCTTGCATACCGTCTCGGTGTTTTGCTTCGTCTCCGCATAAAATGCCAGTTGTCTCGAAAAGCGGTTCTCGTCATCCGTCCAGCTCGTTAAAATCAGCAGTACGTCCTGATTTCTCTCTTTTAAAAACTTGCTGCTAGTGGCCTTGAATTCCTGGTCTTGGAACTGTCGTTCGAGCCATTGTAAGGGTTTGACCACAGACGCCATCCCACATCGAATCGCACCTCCGCGGCCCTTCAGAAAATCGAACTCTTTATAATCCTTCCGTAATACGTCCCGCAAGGGAAGGCCAACAATGTCATCCTTGGCACGCCTTATCTGCGCGAAATATTCGTCGAAATCCAGGTCCCGAATCGATCCTCTGAAAGACTTATGAGCTTGCACATCTGGCTGCTCGACTTTGTATGACATGTTGCTTGTGTCGATCAGTAAGGCTGCCAGCCCTAGGCAGGGCGCTCTGGTGTCCGCTCTATTCATTTGCGGACCTAACAATCCATTCCAGTAATTGTACACCAAAGATGAGCAGCTTCCAGCTTTCTCGATGATCCTGGGACCGCATTGGCGCTCCAAGATATCCTTGTGCAAACCCAGATCCTCGTGATGATCGATAATTGCAATCACAGAATCAACTAACTCTCTCGCAGTGGACTGAGTATCGTTGTGGTCAACAAGCACTGCATCAATTGGACAGTTAAGTTGGTTCCGCAGTCCTTGGATATCTTCCTGGAAGTACAACAGTCCGTATGGAATATTGCGTTGCTTCAATACCCAAACAATATCTCTGCGCAATTCGAGGTCCGCTCTCAAAATGTTAAGCACCGGTAAGAACGGTCTGCTGGGATCCTTTATATAGCTAAAATAGGCGTAAGTAATGGCCGAGACTACCGAATCCAAGTCAGCACTTTCATTTCCACAAACTATTTGTAAACGGGGGTTTTTACCAGCAATTCTTGAGAACTCCCGTAGGTACGAATTTCTCAAGTAGTTGAGAAAACCAACCACAGTTTCTCCCATTATTGGGGTCGTTAGAGTTTTGTTTTATCATCTTTTATATATGGCAGAGATAAACTAATAGGATAACAGAATTTGACATTCCTGCTCGGTGACTTATATATATATATGTATATATATATATATTTACAAAGCATCTGTAATGACAAAAGTCGTTCTGGAGGGTGGCAAGGAGATCCTGATACGGGATATTCAAGATGATTTTTCGTTCCTAGAACTGATAGACCGGGTTGACACCTTTCCGCTGGATTATAGCCACAATATTCACTTCCAACAAAATGTATACTCTGTAAAGGCTCATCATGGGGAGGATGTAGGTTTCGTGCTAAAAAGCGTCGTCCAGAAAATGCTTCAATTGGCTGATGTGGAGTTCAATGCCGTCTTTGACATCCAAAGGGGGGACAGACAGTCAATCTGCTTTAAATCTCATACTTTTGAAACTCGAAACGATAACCTCAATGCTTTGGCTACTAAATTGAGGGCCCAAAATGCTTTCGAATGTCTTTTAGGCTGGAGAAATGAATTCTACAGCGTTTATTGCAACCGAAAACCGTACGTACTGGTGGAGAGAGCTTTTTCTGGACTTCTTGGAATTATCACCTACGGGGTGCATGTGAACGGATATACCAGAGATCCTGTCTCCGGGATTGTCAAGATTTGGGTTCCACGCAGGTCAGCCACCAAAGCTACCTGGCCATCAATGTTGGACAATATCGTGGCCGGTGGTCTGGGCTATCCGCATGGGGTATACGAGACCGTAGTGAAGGAGAGTTTGGAAGAAGCTAACTTGCCGCAGGAGTTCATTGAGTCTCGCATCAGACCTGTCGGGGCCGTTTCATATTTTTATTTCCAGGGGAACATTGAAGAAGACAAGTTCCAAACTGAAGAATCCCTGATAACAGGCGAAGTTGAGTATCTTTACGATCTGGAATTACCACCAGAAGTCATCCCACACCCTAACGATGATGAAGTGGAAAGCTTCAAGCTAATGACCTTACAAGAAACGATTGATGCTTTAAAAAGTTTTGAGTTCAAGCCCAACTGCGCTTTGGTTATGTTGGAGTTCTTAATCAGACACGGGTACATCCACTCTGAAAATGAACCCAATTTGTTGGAAATTATGAACAGAATTCATCGCTCTCTCCCATTTCCTGTACGGAGCTAAATTTTGACCTGAGCCTTTTATAGTTTACAGGATTTCTAAGCGGTGTATGTACTCATTTGGAGAAATGAAGCTTCATGTTGAAAAACTCTCTGCTCTTGACCTCGGCAACGCTCAATCCAACATTACCGTAGACAATAGGAGCAAAAAAGATGAAACACCAAATCAAGGCTACAGAAAGTGCAAGTATAAAGACGGACAATGGGATCAAGTTGAGATGTGGGTTTGGGTCATGGGGGACATTTGGATTCTCTTCATCTTTTTCGAGGTCCAAGGATTTGTTTTCGGTGAAAATGAGTTCCCAGAGGGCAGCTGAGAATATTGATGCGATCAAATGGGCAGGTAAGTAGTGATGCAAGAATTTTTGTCTACCCATCAAGAAGAATGGGAGATAGTGGCACAACCACCCAACAAATAAAAATGACAGGGGGCCATACAATTTTTCCCTGGCCAGCTTGTTGAGCGGATGCAATCCACGTCTTCTGGCAACCAAATCAGCAGCAACAACACCACAAAACAGTGCCATTGAGACAACTTGGAACCACCACCCAATTAAGTTACCAATGAAATAAATTTGTTTCCGATCCTGATCTTTTGTCCAGAATGATACACCAGACAGCGAGCCGGGCCATGATTCGGGGCTTGAAGCGAAGGGGTGCTCAGATGATAGCTTATTGTTGTGTTCAAACATGAGTCTCTGTAGTTCAGACCACTTAGCAAAAAAAGAAAGTTTTCTCACTGGCTTAGGAATATAGACCTTACGGGCTTCGTCGATGTTAAGAATAGTGTCTATCATCCACGAATTCTCGGGATCCACAATTTTTTTGTTACCATTGACCTCCTGTTGGCTGAACCCCCAATCCGGAAGGAAAACGTCATTGTGAGTCCATAGGGCGACAGTGGTATCGGTATGAATGATTCTGAACAAAGAAGCTTTCGATTTTAAGATTTGTTCGCTTTCACCCTTGTTTACCGCTTCAAGGCGGAATAACGTTTCATGGTAATTCTCTCCGTTCGCTTGCTCTTCACCTACCGTAGTGACTTCTTCATTTGTTGGGTAAAGTGGAGAAGCAACATCATGGGCTAACAAGAAAGTTCCGGTGACAATGTGTCTTAGTCTAACAATGTCATTCAAGTGCACAGGTTGTCCAAGTTGGGAAGGTAGCTCCTTAACGGGCAAAATTTCCCACTGATTGTTGACATCATCGTGAGAGTAACCGGTCACCTGCTGGCCATTTGATGAGATACGGCCATCATCGTAGCGAAGAGGGTAGCGTTCTGAGTGTGAATGTAAGAATGCATTGGTGTTTTTGTGCTTCACACTGATAATGTCAAAATAATTGACTTGTCGAGCTTCTTTCGCGAGTGGAGAATCGGTCAAGGTTTCTTGAAACTTTGGTGACATGAAGTCATCCCCCGGCCCGGACCCAGTTAAAATTGCGAAATGGATGTAAAACCAGAACAAATAGATGACAAAGGGAGCAAAAATCAGCCCATTGAGTCTTTGCACAACATGCTTAGCAAACTGTCTTATAGACAACCCTGCTCTAGCATCCAAGAGCTGCCACAAGTTCGCGGCCACCCCAGCGCCAATCGACGCGTAAGTTAACAAACCAACATATTTCGTAGACATCACGAACGACAATGAGACCCCAGTAGCGTAGAGCCACGTATACCAGTGTGAAGAGAACGGGGCTTTCAATTGCGCTTTGTAAAAGCGAACGTAGCAGTAAAACGACGAAGCCACGGCAATTATCAGAGTAGCATCCAGGAGAATTAAGCGTGAATCGATGACATGAGCACAGTCAACGGCAATGAGCAGAGCACCTAAGAGACAGGTGACGGCTCTCATATTGAGTTCTTTCAGTGTATTGAAAACTAGTGGCACGGTGAGCGTTCCCAAAATGGCGCTCAGTGATCTGTAGGCCACAAATGGAGCAGGATTGCTGTCGTAACTCAGCCCAATGTCATCGAACTTGAAGGCACCCCTGTACCCTACAATCCACCCGACAAGAGCGATCAGCATCTTGGCAAATGGTGGATGAACATCAAAAAAAAAGGTTCTCTCAAGGTAGTATGATGCGAACTTCCCAAAATGAACCTCGTCAAACACCACCTCGCGCGGGTAGGAGAGTTCTCTGAAACGAACGAAAAATGCTACTAGAGTTACAATCCACTGCAATGTTGTATACGTAGCAGCTTTATCAGGCAATGGCTTCAAAAGCCAGCTTTGGCCCAAGTACTGGTAGGAGCTGGCCGAAACTGCTGCTGTTTTGCCATTTTTGGACTCAGCCTTAGTCTTCAACTGTTTCGAACTGTTGGAAGCAGCCATGCCTAGCTATACACCGTGTATTGTATCCGATTTCAATGGTATTTCCATATTTAGTTTTTGTTTCTTGTTGATGTGTACTTTTCAGATGGTTTATTAGCACGTAGCGCACGACCAGATCATCGAATAAAAGTTCGAGTCGGGTTCTCTCTGTCAACTAGAAGTTTGAGTAGATGGCGCTAGACCATTTCCAGACAGAACAATGCAAGCGAGCAACCACGTTGTGAATGTGAGGTTGGCTGAGTATGCGAGGATTTGGTGAGTATCGCGAGAGAAATTTTGAGCAAATATATTGATCTGAACTGCACAAACCGCATCAACGAGACCTATCCATAACACTCTGTTGGGGGAAGTCGAGTAAATGAATCAATGCTCAGGTTCTATGTAGATAAATAGGCGGTAATGTTGGGTTGTTAAGCTACTCGGAAATCGGTAGACTGACACCATTGCAGCACATGTGCAGGTACAGCAACGCATGAAAGCTACAAAATTGATTGAAACGAGCGCAACGACCTTCGATTATATATATATATATATACTCTCAGGGTCATATTATCCTTTCACGGAATTTGCGTGCCCCTTTACCCAAAAGTGCGCTTCTCTGTTAGTATCTACTAGTTTATCTCACACAATATTACTACTACTCTGTAATTCTATCAATAATGTAAAATAAATAATTTGATGCCCTGAAGAAGAAACACCTCGAGAAAGGAGCTGTGTGGTGAGATCTTCAATTCAACGCTTCGATTGAGAGGATTATAGCAATCCGCATTTGTCTAATAGTGTGATGCTTTATAGTAAAGTGGCCCGCGGCTTGGGTTCAAGAAGCGTCGTTACAGCAGTAAAGAGAGTGGTCAATGCTAAGGCTCCCATTTCCCCTGTGAGGGATGAAGAAAGGGCGAGTTTTTCTGCAGGGCAAAGCGCGGAACCCCCAGTGCCACTGGCAAAATCTGGTGGCTACGGAAAACCCCTCAGCGATGCTTTTAAAGGATACGCTCTCGAATCCAATGCATCACACAGCAGTCCTTCGACAATAGTACCGCAGTCTTCGGAGGTCAATTGGGCAGTATCCTTCCAAGGTCTGGGTTCTCGTCCATTTGACGATGTCGTGCAGTCAGAGCTCAGCAAGCCCATCTCTCCAGAGGATATTGAAGTCAAACCCGATGGCTTGATATACTTGCCGGAAATCAAGTATCGTCGTATATTAAACCGAGCTTTTGGTGCTGGAGGCTGGGGCCTGGTACCTAGATCGGAGACCATCGTCACAGATAAGCTCGTGACAAGAGAGTATGCGCTGGTGTGCCATGGACAGTTGGTGAGCTTGGCGCGTGGGGAGCAAGATTATTTCGCGGACTCGGGAATTCCTACGGCCACGGAGGGTTGCAAGAGTAACGCTTTAATGAGGTGTTGTAAAGATTTGGGTATTGGGTCTGAGCTATGGGATCCCGTGTTCATTAAAAGTTTCAAGAAGCAGCACTGCGTTGATAAATTCGTAGAGCACGTTACCACAAAGAAGAAGCGTAAGATCTGGTTGCGCAAAGACCGGGAGGTTGAATATCCTTATAAATAGTTTTGTATTATAGTTTTGCTCAACATGAAGTGGGTGTGCCCTGGGCAAATCCCTTATAATACTTTCAGGAATGTTGCGTCATAAGTAGAAAACATAAAAAAATGGTGAACCTCAAGAAGAAGCAACGTATTGATATAAGGAAGAGATATACACAATTACATGGGGATGAATCTTAATGGATCGCATCATCGCGGCCCTGTACTTGTTTGCAGCGTACTTGTCTGTGGGACTAGGCTTTCAGCTTTATTTAGTTCACGTGGTAAACGATACTTTGACACATTTCTCATGCCTGGCAATTGGGCTTTATACATGCTGCGCCCAAGCGTTTACTTTCAGCGGTAATGATGCAGACCTTAAATCCCTTAGTTTTTGCGCTCGTGAGTTGTTTCTCAAGTGAATGTTGGCAACCCTCCCGCCTTGATAAATTTTATGATGACAATGTGTCGGGATGTCATTGAACGACAGGTATATATGCGACTGCATCACCTAAATGGGTCCTCCGGACATGTTCAGGATCGAGGCGCAATAAGGTTAAAAGCACTAAGGACACACTTAGCCACTGTCAAAGTATCCAGATGACTCCAACAAGATGCATTAGAGTCTTCTTATGAATACCGGCTTGTAGATAAAAGGAAATATCAACACCACATTTTGAGGAAACCCCAGTTAACTCAGGCCTGTGAGAGGGCAACCTTAATGGCAAGTGAGCATCACTAATTACTACGAGTGGAGGAAATGAATTAAACATCATCATGTTATCGTAGCTAAGAGTCATAAAGTCAGTATGCTATTTCTTTTCAACGTGGTGTTCCGATAGTGTAGTGGTTATCACGTAACCTTCACACGGTTAAGGTCCTGGGTTCGACCCCCAGTCGGAACATATGTTTTTTGATACTTTCAACACAGTGAAGTGAATGAGTAGAAGGGACGTAATTATGAAACCTTGATAGACTATACAAAGGCCGGTCCCTCAGCGAGGTAACGATTAACCGTAATTTCCTGTTGACGAACATGCATTTCGGGCAGCTGTTAGTCGTCTTAATAACATGTACAGGGCTGGGGCTCGCTTTGCCTACCTCTGACCAGCGAGTCTTGCAGCGCTTCCCTTCCCTGGAGCAGGCCGCGCCCAGGGAATTGGAAATCGGAGAATTGAATTTCCTACATACGACAGATACACATGGTTGGCTCGGCTCCCATCTGAATCAACCTAATTATGACGCTGATTGGGGCGACTTTGTCTCGTTTGTTGAGATTTTTAGACATAATCGAATCGGCGCCTCTCGCGACCTTATTTTGGTTGACACGGGTGATAAACACGATGGAAACGGACTCAGCGACGCTACTGTCCCCAATGGGCGGATATCCACGGAAATCTTCAATAAGCAGGACTACGACCTGCTTACGTTGGGTAATCACGAACTTTACACCGAAGAAAATACGATATTGGAATACCACAGGACGGCACAGTCGCCGAAGTTTAAGGAGGCTTATGTTTCTAGCAACGTCGAATTTGTCACGGATGATGGGGACATTGTCCCCTTCGGCTCTAAATATCGTTATTTTGAGACAACTAATCGAAAGATCCGAGTCTTGTCTTTTGCATTCATGTTCAACTTCCAGCGGGCCAATGCGCGGGCTAAAGTGACACCCGCTGTGGCCATCTTCGAAGAAGATTGGTTTCAAAACGTGGTACGTCAATTTCCTGCTGAAAAGGTAGATGTGGTGGTCGTATTTGGTCACCTACCTATAACGGACCCCGAGGACCGCGAGATCAATCAAGTGCATACCAAATTGAGAGAAATCTATCCACAAACGGTGATCCAATATTTTGGCGGACATTCACATATCAGGGACTTTGCTGTCTTTGACGATAGGGCGACAGGGATACAAAGTGGGCGGTTTGCGGAAACCGTGGGATTTGTTTCTATTGATCAAGTCGGAGACGGCACACCAAACTTCAGCAGACGCTACGTTGATTTCAGTAAGAATTCATTTTCACAGCATGCCAAAGCTCCACTATACACCACGCGTGGGTCAGAATTGTCAAATCATATTCAAAGCATTCGGCAAAATTTGGAGCTGAATCAAGTTGTGGGATATGTTCCGTCGTCATATTATATGTATTCAAAGCCCACCACATCAAAACACAACATCTACAATTTGTTAACATCGCAAGTATTACCAAGATTAAGATCCGACGAGACGGACGAGTCGAAGTCGCGGTTCATCATCATCAACACTGGTTCTATTCGTTATGACCTTTATAAGGGTAACTTTACCAAGGACACTGAATACATAGTGTCGCCCTTCCCGAATGACTGGAACTACATTGAAGTGCCACTTTCGCTGGCCGAAAACGTGGCAGATTATTTGAATGATGGTCCGGTTTTGTACTCTTCAATGGCTCCTCCAAAAATCAGTAATATGGTCAAAGGTCCTGCTTCGTGTCCGTTCATACATGATCCCGATTTGAGAAAGGGATATACTACCAGCGACGATTTCGGTTGTGACGGGGATGATATGCTACACAACACGGAACTATACTTTGAGGTCCCCAATGTAGTCCAAACCGTTGAACTGAAGCAAATAAAAAGCGAGACCGCCGTCCATTTGATATTTTACAGCTTTATCGAAAGTGACATACTTCATGCCCTGAATGAACTCAGCAAGAGCCAGGTAGGAGAGACGAAGCTATTCACTGAGAATGACTGTAAAAAATACGGCGGTGCTTCTACAAAGCAATTGCTGAAAGAATACATACAGGAGCTGTCATTACATACATAGAGAAGCATGCGTGACTGAGACCTTCTTAATATAATGAGAAGTTTAAATTTAAGCTATTTATTGCACAGATTTAGCAGTTTTTGTTTACAAACCTTGTTGAGCTCTTCTGCGGTCACGCTCTTCAGAGATGGACAACTTGATACCCTTACCCTTTGGCAAAGAGATGTAAGGCTTACCAGCTTCACCAATGACGAAAACGTTAGCCAATCTGGTAACGAAAGTGTTCTCCAAGGTGTCCTTGATGTGGACCAAGTCGAAACCACCTTCGTGTCTTTCTCTGTGAACAATGGTACCAACACGACCCAAGTTACGACCACCAGTGACGTAAACCAATTTACCGGTGTCGAACTTGATGAAGTCGGTGATCTTACCAGAAGCCAAGTCGATCTTGACAGTGTCGTTAATCTTGATGTTTGGGTCTGGGTATCTTAGAGTTCTACCGTCGTGGGTAACAACGTAAGGAACACCCTTCTTACCAACTTGGACCTTCTTGACCTTACCCAACTTGTAAGAGGCTTCTTCGTCGGTGATACGGTGGACAGCGAATCTACCCTTGACGTCGTAGACCAATCTGAAGTTCTCGTTGGTGGCTTCCAAAGTGATGACGTCCATGAAACCGGCTGGGTAAGTGATGTCGGTTCTCACCTTACCGTCAACCTTGACGTGACGTTGCATGGTGATAGCTCTGACTTCACGACCGTTCAAGGCATACTTTAATCTGTTTCTCAAGAACACAATCAAAGGCAAAGACTCACGCAACTTGTGAGGACCTGGAGATGGTCTTGGGGCGTAGGTCCCGGACAACTTGTCCAACAACCAGTGGTGTGGAGCTGCTAATCTCTTTAGATGCTTCTTTCTGTGGAAAGGTAAAAAGTTAGTAAAACGATATTCTGCAAAACAAACAGGAGCATGTTGGCACGGGGTGTGACCAAGAGACGCCGTTCACGCCCCGTCATCTTCCACAGTCCGCTGACCTTGACTGAGAACAACATCGGAGCATTGTCTATGCCACACTTGTTCCACTTCCAAGGTGTTCTCGTTCTATGACGCTGCTCTTCGTTCATCGCTGGTCGTCTCAACACTTCCTTCCTGCTGCCAATAAGCACTTATTCCATGGTTCACATACGGTCCTCTAGCCATCTTGTCTTATGGGATTATGATTTGCTTCTGGAAAGTAAAATCAGTTAAGCACACTGTTAGATGTAGTATAAAGAATATGCTAACAAAATTTCAGATTACCCAGAGTGCGTGGATGGTAGCGGTGATACCTCCACCGTGGCTAGCGGCAGTGGCAGCTGGCAGTGATGTGCCGTAGTACGAGGCGAGGATGTAGAACGGAGTCGGTACGCTAGCAGGGAGTGCTAGGCAGGCCCAGCCTGGAGCTAGGCAGGCCAGCTGCCTGAGCAGAGCTGGTGTGGTAGGATCACCCTGCAGAGAGGATCCTGCCTGGAGGGAGTCTGTCAGCCGAGCATCTGTGATGGTTTGGAGGACCACCAGCTGTTCGTTGATGATAACCCAAATAGGCAAAAAATAATTTTGCAACATTTTTTCAATAATTTTCGTCTTCCTTTCCGAACAGCATATGTATGGGTGTATGAGATAGCAGTCCAATGGTACTGCTGGTCACGAGGGAAAGAGAGTCAGCCGTGTACAATGTGGGACATATCTCTCAACAAAAGACTGGGAGTATAGTTGGTTGTTAGCATACGTGGTTGAAGAACGTTTCAGCAAGAACCGAGGCAGCTATTGAGCTGATAAGTAAATGGCAAGTTGGCTTGGGATCACCCACTTACGTAGTTGTATATAGTAGTGCTTTTGTGGGGTAACTAGAAATTAGCCGCTGAGGGCTCGATCGGGGAAAATGACACCATGAAGGCGAAGGTTCAGGATAACTACGACGAATTGTAGATCCATGCGCTTCAGTTTTTATGTAGACAAAGCCCTATGTGTGTTTCCATGTGCGACAAGAAACAGGATTTGCGGCTGCTAGAGTAGGTATTATATCCACCACTGACGGCTTGTTTGTTGGCTGGAGCCGTTGAAACCATTTGAGATAGACTACGAATTGAAGACTTGCCGCTTGGGTTAGACTCTCACGCTTTCCAGGCGTGGCATTACGCAAAAAAAGCCATCAGGCTAGATGGGGCACCTGACACAGTTAAAGTCCATGTTTGACGAGCATTGAGTGACGTAGTGAGTGGTCGACCACAGCGAAGCCCCGAGGTTCTTGTCAAGCACTGGCTGCGGCGTGCATGCCTCGCCTTTGCGATTTCTGCCCTGACTTGGCGATGCTAAATTGACTGATCAATTTTCCTAGTTTTTCTGTGTTTCCATCGCATCGCTTCGCACAGTGCACAACATGCACTCGTACCACGGGAATGCGTATCATTTGGTCTTTGACACTGACTCTATGGATCTCGCACCAGTGTTTTGGGTCAGGATTCCAAAAATCGTCGTTCAATCGCCATGAGCTGCACCACTGCCGTCAAGAAGCTCAGTCTCTTTTCTACCACGCATACGATAACTATCTCAGATTAGCCTACCCTGACGACGAACTGTATCCGATCAGATGCCGTGGGCGCACCAGAAATGTAGAAAATGACGCCGATTTGGATAGGAACGACGTTATGGGTAACTACTCGGCCACGTTGGTGGATTCCTTAACCACACTGGCCATAATGGGCGATAAAGATCGCTTTAAGAAGGCGATTGACTTGATTCGCACCGATCTCGAGCCGGAATTCAAAATCAATGCCACGGTCCAGGTCTTCGAAACCACAATCCGCATATTGGGTGGTCTTTTATCCGCTCACTTATACGCTACAGATCCAGCGAAAAGGGTCTTCTTGGGGAGGGAATATGACGGCATTTTACTACACAGGGCACACAGACTTGCCGACAGGCTGCTACCTGCCTACTTAACCAAGACTGGACTACCACTGCCTCGCATTAATTTAGCCACAGAGTACCGCAACGTTCCTCCGGGGTTTTTGCAAGAAAATAATGCCGCCGCTATGGCTTCGCCCATGTTGGAATTTACGCTTCTTTCGTATTTGACGCATGATGATAAGTATAGGCAAGTTACAAAGTATGCTTTCGATAAAATCTGGTCGTTGAGAAGCGAAATTGATCTTGTGCCCATGTCATTCAGCCCCCATACCGAAATGGCGAATAATTTTTACACGGGGATAGGAGCATCGATCGATTCATTTTACGAATACGCCCTGAAGGGCGCCATTTTGTTTCAAGATGATGAACTGTGGAACGTTTGGGAACTTTCTTACAATGCTTTGCGAAAACATTCTAGAGGCGATTGGTTCTTCTCCAACGTCGAACTCATGAGTGGTCACGAAATTCTACCCTGGATTGATTCACTCAGTGCTTTTTTTCCCGGATTGCAAGTTTTGGCTGGTGACGTTCCTGACGCACAGAAGAAGCACTTGATGTTCTTAAAGTTATGGAATACGTATGGTGGGATTCCCGAAAGATGGGAATTTGACCCCCGGGAATTTGAAAACAACGAGCAGGAATTAAATGCAAGCTATGTACCTTTACCATGGTACCCACTACGACCGGAATTTGTCGAGACAACTTATTTTCTGTATCGTGCAACGAGGGACGCTTTTTACTTACAGGTTGCTCGATCGATTTTGCAGGACTTGAAAAACTATTTTATGACGGACTGCGGCTTTGCAGGTCTTCAGGATGTTATGACGGGCCAGTTCCAAGATCGAATGGAAACTTTTGTACTCAGCGAGACGCTGAAGTATTTGTATCTCACTTTTGATGTCGATAACGAATTACACAAGGACGGTAGCAATGTCATTTTCAGCACCGAAGCGCATCCGCTTTGGCTGAAGGCTGCTGATTTCAAAAGGTATAAGTCCTCCTCTTTTTTCGAGGATACTCGCTATCGTGATCATTTACTCCGGGTTCAGCAAAGAGATGCCAGTTTGAAGTCTTCTAACATTAACCGATTTTTCCATGACATATCAAATTTATTGCTTTACAGAGCCAGGTACCCAGACCGTAACTCGACCTTAAATCGCAAAGGTATATCCACAGGTACTTGTCCGATCATGCGCTCTGCTAATGACTCGTTCCAATTTTTGCATTCAGATGTGATTCGCCACTGCGAACGCCTTTTTGAGATTGATTATAGGTATGCAAGCAATTTGCGGAAGCCATCGAAGCTCATTGATAGAGTACCAATAGAGTTGGAATCTTCTTTTTACCACATATGGGGCTCTCAAACAAGTCCCCTACCTAAGTGTCAGTTACCACCAACAACAGACTCGTTCGACGTTATATTCCGGGTTGGATGGTCCAACTCAAAAACACCACCAAACTCCCAACTATCGGGGGTTTATGGCCCCATTAAAGATTCTATCACAATTGAATCGTTGATCGGTGTTAGGCTGCAGGTGGAAGCCCTTATTCCTGGTGCTATCGACTTACACGGAGAAGTCGTGGATGCGGACTACCTGGCTTACCTTTGGGAGCTCAACTCTCCTGCGGCACTCGGGTTTCCGAATCCAGGTCAGGATTTCAAAAATTCCGCTTCTAATGACCCGCGCAGACCGATATACCGTGTGTCCATCTTAAATGGCATTCAGTTAGCACACAATGCCACCGTTTGGATCAATTCAACTCTGGACACCTCACCGTCAGCCTTAGGTATGAACCATAATGGAATGCTAATGCTAGACAAAGTACCTGTGGTAAACGCATTGTTCAAGAGTATGTTTTAGTCTCGTTCAAGACAGAAACTCTCCACAATGCTGACACTTCCACAACAGATCATAGTCTGAACTACCACATATTGTTAAATGAATGCTGCCGGGCAACACAGCAGTTGGACAACTGCTTTTTGGTTTTTAAACTAGCTAGACCTTCCTCATTATTTGACGAGAGCAAAACAAATGCAATAACTTTAGTCCCGTCTACTAATCCTGGGCAAACCAAAGCTGCAAGCAATTTCTGTTCCTTTATCCTCTTCAGTTATCGTGAAAGTCGCTCAAGGGTAGCCAGCTAGCCATGCCAGATTCCGATCCTCTGATCATCCGTCCACTGTGATATTAAACTTCAATGTTTCTTTTTCACTGCTAACGGGGGGGTGATAAAATCATATTTTAACAATGACGATGATGATGATTAAGAGAGTTCCCGGCCGGATCACAGATACAACATTGGCTCGGTTATTGTAAGCTCATTTCCTAAAACTGAATTAGACTCAACATTTGGACATTAGGACTGAGATATTTCTTAGTTGCTACAGCTCATCTCGCCAAACTTTGACCTTGTGGGTAAGGTTTATCTAAATTTCAGGTTCGAAGACAATCAAGACTGAGGTCGTCAAGGGTCCAACAGGGGAGCGATCAATTGACATTGGTTCCAGGCTCTAGTGTTCTTTACTACTACCTTTGAGCGGAGAAACTGCTATCGAAAAGAGCGTAGAGGTTTTCTCAACGTACTTCCGGCCTATTTAGGAGACGTCAAAAAGATAGTGAACTAAGGAAGGCCAGAGTGCGAAGCGATACTTAGCCTGATCGGTTGTAAATCAATTCTGAAATGATCAACTTTTTCGGCACAAAGAGTGTTGAGTCGCAAGCACAAAACAATGACCAAGGCCGGCTGGACGGTACCAAACCTCCTCCATTACAATTACAGCAGCAGAATATGCAATCGAATGGTCTTTTTCCAAGCTTCACTGCCCAAACTGCAACCCCTACCACGGCTCTGTGTGACAATTCCTACGCCATGGGTACTACCGGGCTTGCGTCAAACCAACCGGAAACTGCCCTTACGCAGATGAAGTCCATGAGCAGTCAATCAGAACTACACTTGCAGGCTATGAAGTTTCCAGACCAACAGCAACAAGACATACCGTCATTGCGACCAGCATCTGCTAATGGTAACGTCAAGACGTTTCCCCAGCTATCGCAACAGGCTAACCAGCACGTACCGTCTGCAGGATCATCGAACGGAAGTACTACGGAGCAACGCGATGCCATCTCAAGCCTGGATTCTGATCCAGCCGAAACAGGCATCCCCAGAGGAAGGCTTGAGGTTACGATAGCAGAGGCTCAGGGTCTTCTAACTCGATCAAGCCAATCACAACCATATGTGGTTTGCACTTTCGAAAGTTCCGAGTTTATTTCTGAGGGTCCTGAGTCAGTAGACAACAAACCCGTCACTCACAATACAATCAGTGGATGGACAAATGAACTTCCAGCAATTGCTGAAAAACACAAGAAGCCTTTATACACCCGCCAATCGTCTTCTCAACTTGACAAGCTGAACAGCCAGTCAGTCGCTACTAACAATAATTGTTCAAACCCCATATGGCACCACGAAACTACTTTTGATGTCCTGGGAGCCCACTCAGAGCTTGATATTTCTGTTTATGATGCGGCTCATGACGATATGTTTCTAGGACAAGTACGTCTACGCCCTGACCTCCACACGAGCTCACTGTCGAAACACGAGCAGTGGTACAAGCTGCAGAGTAGAATTGTTGGTGAAAGCGTAGCTGGGCTCATCCGGGTGAAGTGGCATTTTAAATCGACTAAGAAACGTCAGTACGGTCCACAAGACTTCGAAGTACTGAGACTTTTGGGTAAGGGCACCTTCGGCCAGGTATATCAAGTTCGCAAGAAAGATACCAAGAGAATTTATGCAATGAAAGTGCTGTCCAAAAAAGTAATTGTCAAGAAGAATGAGATAGCGCATACTATCGGCGAAAGGAATATTTTGGTACGTACCGCTTCCAAATCGTGCCCATTCATAGTTGGGCTTAAGTTTTCCTTCCAAACGTTGGCTGATCTTTACTTAGTGACTGATTTCATGAGCGGTGGTGAACTTTTCTGGCACTTGCAGAAAGAGGGTAGGTTTACAGAAGACCGCGCCAAGTTTTATATTGCAGAATTGGTGCTAGCTTTGGAATATCTGCATGAAAATGATATTGTTTACCGTGATCTCAAACCCGAAAACATTTTATTGGATGCTAACGGTAACATCGCTCTATGTGATTTTGGTTTATCCAAGGCTGACTTGAAGGATCGAACTAATACGTTTTGCGGAACGACAGAGTATTTGGCTCCAGAGCTGCTTCTTGATGAAAGTGGCTATACCAAGATGGTCGATTTTTGGTCGCTAGGTGTCCTAATCTTCGAAATGTGCTGTGGCTGGTCACCATTTTTTGCTGAGGACAATCAAAAGATGTATCAAAAGATCGCCTTTGGCAAAGTCAAATTCCCTCGGGATGTCTTGTCACCCGAAGGTCGTTCTTTCGTGAAAGGGCTATTGAATCGTAACCCAAGGCATCGTTTGGGGGCTCTGGACGATGGAAGAGAACTTAGAGCACATCCATTCTTCGCAGACATCGACTGGGAAGCTCTGCGGCTCAAAAAAATTCCTCCTCCCTTCAAGCCACACCTATCAGGTGAAACAGACACTTCGAATTTTGATCCAGAGTTTACGCAAACATCTACTTCATACATGAACAGACAGACAATGGCGGCAACCCCGCTATCCCCCGCTATGCAAGCCAAGTTTGCAGGCTTCACGTTTGTTGATGAATCTACAATGGACGAGCTTCACAACAACAATTATAATAATCGCAAATTTCTACAAAACTCATACTTCATGGAGCCCGGCTCCTTTATTCCAGGTAATCCCGAATTGCCTGCCGACGAGGATGTGATAGACGACGACGCTGGGCAAGATACTGAGCTAGGAGATGGGAAACCTGCTGGTTCTCACGAGCAAGTAGATTTCGATGGTGACCATCACATGGACGACGAATTTGTAAGTGGTCGTTTTGAAATCTAAAACGGCGGTCACTAAAAGAATCTGACACCGTGCACCCGAAATAACAATTCCATTATCCTCGAGACCTTGTTTCTCCTTTGGCGTAATCTTTTCAGCGACCTCAATACCGTTTTTCGCTCTCCTCGGAATCTCTGATGAGAGAATTTCAGCGATAACGGGTTATTGTAAGGAAGGTTTAGACGTTACAACGAAGCTTGAGGAGCAAAAACGTTTATTTATGGGGTATCGGGACAAGGCTCGCGCGCA
Organism: Lachancea dasiensis; assembly: GCA_900074725.1. NCBI lineage: Eukaryota > Fungi > Ascomycota > Saccharomycetes > Saccharomycetales > Saccharomycetaceae > Lachancea > Lachancea dasiensis. The sequence continues at coordinate 763,576 of LT598460.1, forward strand.
AGACTTGAGGAAATTTTTTGGGCTACCGAAAAATACCTCCTCCAGCTCGTATCCTCTCTGTTATATAATATTAAGTCTAGAATTGTACATTAAGGATAATATAGCCCCGGAGAAGGACGAAACTCTAGTCATAGTAAGCTCTCCCCAAAAGTCTTGCAAACAGGTCAAATAAAAAATTGGGCATGTTATCTAAAAGACGTATAATAACAGGCTAAACACATCTATCAATCACTTTCAATAGTGAAAAAGACCACCTTTGTTAGTGTAATGCTGATCGATTCTCCTACTGATCCGAGGACAGTTGGACAACTTCATCTTCCGTCACTGTCTACGATTTTACAATTGTGGTCTAAATATCATATAATCAATCCAGAAAGCGCACTGAACAAGGCCGTTATATTTAAAAGATTAAACAGAGACAACCGATCTATTTCGAAGAATTAGTTTCTCATTTAGAATCGAAGAGAATACTCGGCTTCTCACAGTCATTATACCAGGCACGAGGAAGAAGCTACAGAGCACGACATCAGTCAAACAATCTGGTCGAGTATCATAAGCCTGCCCTGCATATTTCAAAAAAGAGAGAGAGAGACAGATAGAGAGAGACAATAACAAAGATTCGACTAATAAAACGGCCGTGAGGGACTCTTTGAATACTGATATGGAGACAAGTGAAGATTTACCGAGCTCCAATGGAAACGATGTGGTTGGAGTTAACAAACTGGGTCAGAAGTCAGGATCAAACGACTTTGTACGCAAGCTGTTCAAAATCTTAGAAAGTGGAGAATACACCAATATAGTGCAGTGGACTGATGACGGTGACAGTTTTGTTGTGCGGGATACTAATGCCTTTACTACCCAAATTTTGCCGCAGCATTTCAAGCATTCCAACTTTTCTAGCTTTGTGCGGCAGCTAAATAAGTACGACTTCCACAAAATAAAACGAACGACCGAAGAGAAGCAAAACTCGCAATATGGTGAGCATAGTTGGGAGTTCAAACATCCAAATTTCCGCATCCATGATGAAGAGCAACTTGATAATATCAAAAGAAAATCCGCCGTGCAGAGAAAAATAATGTTGGATGACAACGTTATGTTGGTCAAGAACCAAAACTCTAATGACAATGGAGTCAGCAGTCAGTTCGACTCTGCTGCCGAGATGATATTGAACAATACGGTTAACAAGCCTAAATTTCACCAGTTGAAGCGCAAAGTTGAAGCGTTAGGCCAAGAGGTGAGTTATCTGAAGAACGAAAACTACGAATTGAAACTCGGCTATCAAAAATCACAGTCTCGATATAATACTCTAATGGAAAACCTCATATCCACGAGAGAGTTCAGTAACATGCTGGTCACCAATTTAAACATCCTTATCAACAGTTTAACTTCACAGGGACTGGAAATTCCTGGTAACTTAACATTCAATGCCACAATGCCGATTGTGCGCCCAGTCCAGGACGCACAATCCCCACAAATGAGCTCTGTGGTTCCTACACTTCCCCTACGAAAGCCGTCAAGTATGGAATCAGGTCCATCTTCCACTACCCCCCAAGTGATATCAGATCATCCGATACTACGACCAGGGTTTCACGTTTTACTTGTGGAAGACGATTCTATTTGCATCCAGTTATGTTCCAAATTCTTAATGAAATATGGCTGTACTGTGGAGGTGGTGACAGATGGCTTATCAGCTATTTCCACTTTAGAGAAGTTCCGTTTCGATCTAGTACTGATGGACATCGTTATGCCTAGTTTAGACGGAGCCACTGCCACCTCCATTGTCCGGAGTTTCGATAATCATACACCCATAATTGCTATGACGGGAAATATCGAGGACCAAGATTTAGTCACCTATTTACAACATGGGATGAACGACATTTTGGCGAAGCCGTTCACCAAAGACGATCTGCATTCGATGCTAATTAGATATCTGCGAAACAGAGTACCTCTTTCTGAGCAAAGAGCTGGCTCGCTATCGAAAAATCCTCAGTCACCCCCGTTACCGCATGACAACGATGTCACAAATTTAATTCGTGAAGAGCCGCCTATAAAAAAACAACGCGTTTAGGCTACCATCGGGAATGTTAGCTTCGAATGATCTGAACCTTTTACGCTGGTAGTACTTTATAAAATATTTAGTTGATATTTCCTATCAAAGGGTTTAATGTTTATCATAATTTTCTGAGTTTACGTAACACTTTGTGAGTTTATTCTTCCAATGCAACCATCACTCGATCATCAAATCTCACCGACTTTCTTCTTCGTTCCAACCTCAAATTTTCAGGTATCTCGAGGTCGAATTCTTGGCCATTCTTTAAAAGCTCCGACAAATCGGGCCTAGAGGCCTTTATAGAAGATTTGCGTCTAGGCGCTGTTAGCTGATCAGGTTCCTCTTGTGCAAGCTGCTTTGTATGGGCCTCCTGTCGAGACTTAAGTTCTTTCTGGCACCGGGAACAACGGCAAAGAAACCCATAGTTTACCAAAAGTTCTCTACGTCGTAGTGTGACTCCATGTAAAGGGTTCACATAGGTTGTAAAAAGCTCCTCACCTTTCTTGATATCCTTCCTTGCGAAGAGCCGCAAGCCCGTCTTGCCCTCGAACTCATATCGAACGTTCGGTTCGCATTTGTGATTTAGATGTGAATACATGGTGAATATTTGACCATCAAGTTGATTGATATTGTACTTTCCAACATTCTTCAAAAAGGTGTCCATGTCAAAGCCTTGTTCCTGAGCTTGAGGAAATGCGGTGCAAAATGATTTGAATAATTCATTCCAAACAGGGCCCTCTTCTGAATTTACCGCACCTGTCGTTTTGTCGAATAGTCCACCTACATTAGTTGAGTCTGCAGCCTTGGTCCGCAAAAGTTGGCTTACTTCTGCTAAAGACTCAAGCTCTTCCTGAATGTGAGCCCCGTCTTGCCTGTTGAGTATAATCCGCGCGTATACTATTCCGATAGCGTATGGAGCTTGTAATCCATGCTCTTTGCACAGCTCTTCAAACCTCATCCATCCAGATGCTGACACCAGTTTGCTTTTGCTGGTCGGGTGTTTGAGAAATCCATGTGTACTAGCGTCTAGGCGTTTACAATGCTTGGAACACCAAACAGCGGAGCACGCTTGACAGTCGAGCAGATTTTTCAGTGTGAACTGGGAACTTTGGGTAAGTAATTGGCCACATAGGGAGCAAGATCGACCTTTAGAAGCGAGAGAGGCTTTGTCCAAGGGCAAAATCGGCGTCAATGGTTCGTGCTCATAAAAGATGATCTCGTCTCGTCGCAGGTCTTTCGCCGCAAAAAAAGACCACCTGCCACTTCTAATTTCCCGCAGTTCCATTTTATCCACAACTTTGGGGTTAGGTTTGGGAGGGTGGCGGCTCATGACCTCATCAGCATAAGTAAAGAGCTTGGATTCATCAGTGAACAACAAGTTATGGCCTGAGAGCACTTGCTCCAAATCTTCTCGGGATAATTCCCATTGTGGATTTCTGCTGATAATCCTAGTGAGCAAATCTGCGGGTCCCAGGTCCTCGGACGCTGGTTCTTGGCGCCATAAAAGTACAACGCCGTCGCAAATTTGTTTATCAGATGGCACAATTTTTGGCTCTTTCAAATCGTTCGTTTCTTCCTCAGCGTCATTCAAATGTAATTGTTCTAACTTGACTGGCATAGCACTCCCAAGAGCTACTTGTATTGGAAAACTGGGAGAACCTTTACTCTAACTCTATTTCGTTCAAAGAGTTTCGATTGATAGCAGATTCAATTATTGAATATAAACAAACGCTAATAATAACCAAGAAAATCAAGGAATCCTCCAGGTTTGTGAATAGAATTATCAAGACGATTCAAGCACTTCTACGGTGCTTGCTTCAGGACCAGAGTTGGAACATCGTCGCTCCAATATTGAGAGAAGTTCTCTATCGTGTTTAACGAGGGTTTGAGTTATCTTTCTAGATATCTCATCGCTCAAGCTTCAACACCCTGTTAAACCTTTCCTCAAACCTATCCTCGAACCTATTCGTGTTGAGCACACAGCGTCCGCAATGCTGAGAGCGGCTTTAAAAGTGGGAATCAGATGCTATTCAAATGAAACCAAACGTTTTGTAGTAAGGCAGCCCAAAAGCTCGAACAGAGGACTACTGATAGGTATATTTGGGGCGAGTTTTGGATTAGGATGGTTTGTTACACAACATATGACATTCACGGACTTCATGGCCAAATATATGTTTGATAATGTACCAGAAAACGATGAGGGTCTTTTGAAATACAAGGCGCAACTGCAGCATCGTTTGGATAACCTAAAAGTTGTGCAACAATTGAAACAAGTAGGCTACACGGAGATTTTCCCCAAGGCACAGAACAACAAGGCCAACAAGACGCTGGTTGATAACACTCTTATGGTGCCAGGGGGTATAGCTATTGCTCCCCGGTTTTTCTATGATGCCAAGACCAAACAAACTGTAGGTATCTACCACCTGGGGATGAAATTAACGGGATATCCATTCTTGGTGCACGGCGGTATCTTGGCGACCGTTATGGAAGATCTCATGCGAGTCTCTGTGATGTTAGCGAAAGGAGTGAAGTCTGAAAAAACGAAAGATCTAACCCTGAACTATAAGTTTCCCACGCTCGCCAACCAGTTTGTCGTCGTGAGGATTACACAAGTGGAGGAAAACGGCAGGAACATAAAGCTGCATGCGGAGCTCATGGATCAAAGTGGGGACCGTACTTTGGTCAAGGGAACCGGACGTTTCAAATGCTAATGTGATGGTCATTCCTTTGCTGAATATATTAATGTATATGACATACGACTCTACAGCCTCTTTGTCTTGCCTACACGACGTGATATGAATGTAGTCTTTCTCACGGGCGGTCGTTGAACCAACGGACGGTTCCGTCTCCGCATACTATCCCATCCATGTGATGGTCGTGTGCCTCTGTAGGTACTTCAGGCACCAGCTGTTCTTCCAGGGCGAGGCCAATAAGCAGCGGCCGTTTGCCATGCGTGTCTAGCGTTCGATGGATGAAATCGTCATAAAACCCAGCGCCATGGCCCATCCTGGCCCCAGATAATGGACTGAAAGCGACGCCCGGCACCAGCACCAGTTCCAAGTTTGGAGGATGTGGATGCGGCTCCTCCAAAGGCGGTTCGCGAATTTGATATTTGCCCTGTGGCTCCAATCTTTGTACATATTCGAGAGACGGCATCTCGTGAAAGGTCAGATGCGGATGGGACTCTACTCCTGGCCGGAGCACCCGATGGCCACTGATCTGGGTGTCAGTGCATCGCGGTAGAAATACATGTTTCTTGGTTTCGAACAAGTGGGAAATGATGGGCATCGTCCTGACCTCCCCGCGGCCCATATCGAGGAAACACGCTACCGAACAAAATCTTTGTAGTATAGGCTTCAGTGCATTCAAAATAAGCTGCGATTGGTGGTCCAGTGTAGTCGATGAAATTTGACGAATGCGCTTTTTGATTTGCGGACGAAGAACTAACTTCGAAGTGGTCATTGGGATACTCGACTGTTCACGAAATCCAGGTTGATTGATAGGTAGTGGAGAGAGGGAAGGAGTATCCCATATTTGCAGAACACGGCCCGGGACTACACATATTTAAATGAAAGTAGTGTAAGCAGACGAAAACACTTAAATGACACCCAAGTATTCGAGTACATAGTATATATCGACGAAGCAAGGCTAAATTGACGAACTAGCCACAATTTTACCAAAGCGACTGCTCTCCGGCCTTCTTCCCATTCAGAGGCGGGCGGAATCTCCGCACCATAATCGAGCAATCGAAAAATCAATTTCTGCACGCGGCAGTCAGCTTGACGACTCGCTCCACTTTCTTTGATCTGTAGCTCGAGCACACATTAGCATACACGCGTGCTCTACCAGTTTGCAGAGTGCTTGATACCTGAATGCTCTCGCCAGAGGAGTGTGTGTGACATAATGGTACAAAGTGACATGACATTGACGTGCACGCTTTTGAAAGTGCTAATAGCGCTGCCTTCGATTGCAGGTACTCCGCGGCTCAGCATAGAATTTCGCAAGCATTCAGCAATGATGGTGTTCGACGGCGTAGCTCCGAGCCCTACCTACAATGTCGTCCCGGGCCGTCACCAATATAAATACCGTCGTTTACGTCACGTGCCGTCCAATTATTTTCACATCGTACCAAACTACCACATTTTGACTCCGGAAGCCATCATCACGAACGGAAAAAAGAAGTCAAAAATGACTTCGGCAAATGGCACAAAATCGCGATACACGAATGGCGGCCCTATATTTTCGCCAATATCCTACCTGATGTGCCCTTCATCAGATGCATATAAAGTTGACGAGTCTCTGCCAAGCACTGCGTAGGACAAGTTGCGTTAGAAGCCTGAAACTCTGCATCACGAACATTTTTCCGCCAACCTCCTGTCTCCCATGTTTCGTAACTGCGCTCAATCGGTTTTGAAGTTGTCATCTCGTTCAACACCCCGCTTGTTCCTCAGAGCACAGTCGACCAATGCGCTCACCAACACGCAGGTCCCTTTTACATTCTCTAAGTCAGGTCCCCTGGCTGTGAAGTACACGTCGCAGCACGAATGGATTGCAGCCCACGAGGACGGCACCGCATTCGTTGGAATCACAAAATACGCTGCGGACGCGCTGGGTGATGCCACATACGTCGAGCTTCCAGACGTCGACACTGAAGTAGAGGCTGGTGACTCGCTAGGGTCGCTGGAGTCAGTCAAGTCTGCGTCCGAGATATACTCCCCATTGGCAGGCACTGTGGTCGAGGTGAACGAGACGCTGAACGACTCTCCTCAGCTGATCAACGAGGATCCTATGGGTGAAGCTTGGCTCGCCAAGCTCAAGCTAAGGAGCTTGGACGACTTGAGTAACGACGATCTTATGTCTCTGGAGCAGTATGAGGGGTCTCTCAAGGAAGACCAACACTAGAGTGCCAGCTAAGAGAAGCTCCCCACAGTCTGCTGGGCCTTCCAGGACGATCGTAACTAGGGTGGTTGCTGTGCAGGAGTTTTCTACGTAGGCGCGAAGAGGAACATGCATAAATAGAAGCTGTACTTTTTAATCACATTAATGGTTTGCAGTAGAACCTGTTTCCCGACGTCACCATTGTTGTCACCGCTGCTGTCACCATTGTTGTCACCGCCGCTGTCACCGCCGCTGTCACCATTGTTGTCACCGCTGCTGTCACCGCTGCTGTCACCGCTGTTATTACTGTTGCTGCCTCTTGGCATGCTCTGCTGGAGTCCTGGTTTGCAGTTGTAGGGCGTGCACACCTTCTTTCAGCTCGACATCCAACAAATTGTAAACCAAACGGTGCCTTTTCGGTAACGTCAAGCCTTGAAACCCATCACTTACAATTTCCAATCTGAAGTGTGACTCGATCTTGTTTTCCGCTTCCGCTATACCGTGGTGACCAGCATGTTTGTACGAATCATTGAACAATGCAAAGTGCGTAAGATCTGGGAATTTCGTGCGGACTTTCTTAGTTATACTTTGGGCTATGGGACCCTCAATGCTTCTATTGGCAGCCAGACTCATTTGGCGGGTCAATTGCTTGTAAAATAGCATTTTACAAAACTTCAAAGTGTGGTGTTCAATTTAAATATTGGTCATCATCATCATCTTGAATCTTCATCTTAAAGAGGTGGAAAATTTGAAAGCGAATAAATCGGTTGTTACTGACACGAAAGCAGCTCCAAAACTATGTTTAAACCAGCGTTTAGCTTTGCCCGATTGTCACGCAGGCTGTTGTCTTTTACTCCGGAGGAAAAGCTCATCTTTGACAAATTGTCCAAACAGTTGGAGCCCAAGCAGATCGACGTACGAGATGTCAGCGGTGGATGCGGTTCAATGTTCGCTATAGACATCACCAGTGATAAGTTTAATGGACTTTCGATGGTCAAACAGCACAAACTGGTCAACAAAATTCTCGAGGACGATATTAAACGGTGGCACGGCTTGCAACTGCGTACGCGAAGCAAATAAACTGACAAGTCTCTATAAAAAAGCTGGTAAAAGCACTCTGAGCGAGATACTATGTTGAACGCTACAGATCTATATTTATAAAATTCCAATAAAATTGCAAACTGTAATAAACTACTCGGATGTTGCTGGTTCGTCGAAGCTGTCGATTTGCTCCTCTTTCTCTTCCAAAATTTCCTCCTTGATTTCCTCCACAACTTCGAAGTCTTCGTCTGCTGTGGAGAATTCAATCTGGTCGAAGATTTGGTAACCATATTCATGTTGCATGGAGTCGGTGATTTCGTCTCTGTAGTTGTTCCATTCTTCGAATAGGGAGCGACGTAGCAGAATCAACTCTCTCATGGCACTGTCAGCTTGCATGGCATCCAACTCTTCGAATTGGGCGGACCACTCCTTCAGGTTCTTTCTCACCTTCTTCTTTTCTCCATTGGTCAAAAGCGATTCAGGCCTTGGTCTCCAAACGAAATTCTTGAAAGCTTCGATCATCTCCTCTCTAACCACTTGACCCGCAACAGTGAAAACTTTGTAACCATTTTCAAGCTTGTGCTTAACTGCGGACGACCAGATAGCAACGAATCTACCAGATGGGTCCCACCGCAAGTCTGTAGCACCATAGAAGTCAGGATGAGCTACGGCCTTCAGCTTCGCAGCGACATCGGTGCTGGTGTTGTCAGTCTTTTCGCCGGTGAAATCCAAGTCGTAAAAGTCAAAATCGGCCTTACGCTGGTCTGGGGTTACCAAAGTGGCAACCACAACAAATCTACCAGCAGGGGACCAGGATATGGTGTTGGAGAACTTATCCGTGACAGTTGCAAAGGCCTTCCACTTTTTAATATCGTCCTTGGCTGCCTTTTCCTTTTGTTCTGGTGCGAAAAAAGTTACAACGTTCTTAGGGATGGCTGGGTTATCGTCTACCGACTCAGTTCTTGAGATGGTGACAAATCTTTGACCAGTTGGTTCCCAGGCAAATTTGATTGCGAGGTCCTTCATTTCAACTTTATCAACTGGAACATCCTTTTCGGTAAGTTTACAAATTTCCAAGTTGGTGAAAAAGGTTTTCTTGGACTTGGAATGACGATCGACCTTAACACAGAGATATTCGGCCTGCTTTTGCCAGTGGAGAGTCACGTCGGAAACTTGGACCAAATTAACAGTTCTCAAGACCCTTCTGGTTGGGATCTCCATAATAGTGGCTTTACAAGATTGGTTATTGGATTCTGGTGTCCAGTATGCAAGAACAGAAGACAGGTCGTTGTTTCTGTTGACAGCTAATTTGACTCCAGCTGGGGCGAAGGAGAAATCCATGATGTTTTCAATCTTCAAAATCTTACCTCCTAGCAGTTCGAAATTGTTTTCGGCGTCGTAGACCGCCAAAGCGTTAGGACCTAGACGTGCACAGTATCTGTCGTCGAAAGACCATTTGATCATAGGCCAATGGAGGCTCTGGTTTGGAGGTAAAGCAAAAGTCTTTACCGACACACCCGTGGCTATATCCCAGACACATAGTTGGTGACCATTAGACTCGGGTCCAAATGGGAAGTCTGCAGGCGCGTCTTCAGGAACTGAGATAGGGTCTGGGGAAAGGGTGACCAAATACTTCTCAGTAGGAGACACCGCAAGCGCCTTGGTGTTAGGATGGAAGTAACGTCTCAAACGCTCAAAGCTCTTACCACCCCAAGAGGCGACACCCTGGTTATGAAAGGAGAACAAATAAGTACCTCTTGGCGAGAACTTCACCGTGGTGTTGGACCAGTTGGTTCTGGGCTCGACCGCGTTGTCGGGTTGCTGCGTGTTACGGTTCCAGAAGACACCGGTCAGCTCTCCCTTCTGCAGAACAAACTGGTCTCTTCCCTGCTCGTCTTGCAACCAGGACTTCAGGTAGTCTGTGGGCTGGAATTCGGGCAACTTAGGCTCGCGGAACTCGCTTTCGAAGTCGTCGGACCCGTACTTTTCCACGTCGTTCAGACTGTTGACTAGCAGTCTGTGCTTGACATCCAGCTTCTTGCCGTTAAGTAGCCTGATAGCTTTCTTGGCAGACGCCGCGGATTCGAACTCGACAAATAGGTAGCCCTTGGTACACTTTTTGTCCTCGTCAATAGGCAGGTTGATGTCCACGACTTTGCCCGCTTGCGAGAAAAGCTTTCCCAACACTTTGGACAACATTGGCACCTTGGCCTCGGGAGCTACGGGGGCTCCATCTACTACCACGAAGTTTTCAAAGTTCACCTCAGAGTCCACCTGGAACTGATTTTCCAGGTCCGAAAAATCGATGTCATCAACTGGGATATCTTCCAGTTTTATATCTTCAACAGAAGCGGCTGCCATTTTGAGTTGCAATGAACTAGTAAGGGCTCTTGACCTTTCAATGGCGTGATGGATGTGATGATATCAAAAGTTGTAGTAGTCGTTGCCCCAGTTGAGTGGAAAATTTTCTTAAATCATCGCGAGTACGCGAGTACCACGAGACTCGTCCAAGACGACCAAAAGCGTAAACGAGTTTATTCGAATCAGTGACAGTGACATGGAGTGCCAGCCGTGAAACAGTGAGAGTAAAGAACACAGCGAGTTCTGGAGGAGGACTTATAGATGTTCTAGCTTCGAGATACACCGTCAGAATTTAATATAAGGATCTGGGACTTTTTTCCAAATAATTTTAGGGCTAGATTGGCCGCTGCATTACAAGGACCGGATTCAACCTGAAATGGACAATGATTACGGTGGAATCAGCCATTTAAGCTTCCTTGATATGACAAAAGACAGCAGCACCAATGCTGGGGCCAGCGCTGGAAGCGCTTCCGCAGCAAGCAACGTGGCGTTCTCTCCACAATTGGGCGCGGCGGGTCAGGACGAGGACGATGAAGATGAAGAGAGCGAGCTTGACGTGGGCCGCGAAGATTTCGCGGAGCATGCTCCTTTTGGAGGCGACATACCGCGATTGAGTGTTTCCATGACCCCTTGGCGCAGAAAATCGTTGCCCCGACAGTCGAGTGCCTTGTCGTTTGATCATAGCATGCCAGACTCCAGACAGGTCTCTGAAGCTGCAGGCGTGGCAATGGACTCGGCGTCGCCTGTCAACTCTCGGCCGCGCACAGGAAGCTCACTTTTCTCAGAAGACTATCTCTCAAGTGCGCCCACAGCCATCGTGTCTGCTTCTGGGAATAACGAGGTTGAACATCTACAGAAGCAGCTCACGGCATGCAGGTTGCGCCTCAGGATCTTGACAGAACTTTTGAAAGAGCGCGATCCGGTCGCTTCCGAAACAGGTTCGCGGACTCAAATTTACGAAAAGCTAATCAACACCCTGCCAAAGCCAGAAACAACGAGCGAAACCTCCAAGGAACTTACTAACCTCCGGCGTAACCTGGAAGATAAGAACAAAGAGCTAATCGAGCTCAAGCAAGAACTTATCTCAACTAAGAACGAATACAATACAGTTCTGGACGATGTAAACTCTTACATTGAGCACTCTGATGTAATTGCTGGCAATATAGATGAACTTCTGGTATTGTTTTTGGAGAACTTGACACTTTCTGTCGAGGAAATCGACGCGCTAGAGAAAGCCCGCGGAATATCAAACAACTTCATCGACGTCAAAATGAATGCTCTCAGGTCTACGTTGATAAAGTTTTTGAGGGCCGGTGAGCCTTCGCCAGACGTTAAGCCCATCAAGGATGCTGATGAAGATGCAAGTACCACCTTCTCTGAGAAGTCTCAGTATCTATCTCAGACATTAGATACGCGGTTAGAGGGTGCCATTGAGAGTATGCACGAGGAATACCTTGCATTCCTCGAAAGTATAGAGGAGAAGATGGCTAAGTCTGCCTCCATAGAGCAGGATCTTGGTGTTCTCTTGGAGAAGCAAAACACCCTGATTTCCCAATTTGGGGACGCTTTGTGCGACCGTGAGGCTGCAGCAGAAAATCAACTCGCTGCATTGCGCATAGAGGGTCAAGGCTCAATGGAAAAGCTGGCCAACAATGTCAAATTGGTGGAAAGATTTGGTGAGAGGGATATACACGCCAAACAGGATGGAGCCTGCTCCGATTTTGATGTGACTGGAGGAAGTGTCAATGGCCTGACGAAAACCGACCTGAAAGATTTGAGCTCTGATTCTCTTCAAAAGAAAGTGCTGTTACCAACACAGAGATCCCGAGATGATTTGAAGCGGATGCACCAGCAGGAGCAAGAAGAATGGATAACGGAAAAACAAGACATCACGAATCAATTGTGGGCAGCAAGAGGTGAGGTGGAGGAACTAAAAGGAACTGTCCAGAGCCTACAAACTATGGTTTCATCACAACAGGCTGACTCTGATAGCATAATAGAAAACCTCGAAAAGACAATAAAGCGGGCCGTGCGGAAGTCTGGACTCTATATCAACGAAAACCGCAATCTGCAGGAGCATATTACCGTCATTGAATCGGAGCTTAAGGAGGCAATAGAACAAAATAGAGAGCTAGAGAGAAGTACCAACCGTTATGGTAAGGAGTTTGCAGAATTGCAGCAAGAATTTCAAAAATTACGGAATCACTTGTTGCTACACTTGAATAAAGTCTTTGATGTATTTGATAAAATTCTACAGAAGCACTCGATCGATCAAGCAAGAAATAAATTAAGAACTCTGGAGGGTCTCAGTCCATATGACAATTACCGAGCGACCCACGCCAAGCTAGAATCGCTATACGTATTCATTGAAACCGCTATCAATTCAGTGGTGGGCGAACACACCAAGGTAATTCTAAAGCTAAAGGAGAGACCATTGATGACTGATTCAAGTCAGGGCCATGATTCTCAGAGTTCTCAAATTCGCATCGAGCTTTTAGAGAGGAAATGGGTTGCCGAGCGAGAACGAAGAAAATTAGACGCCGATGCGGCTGAACACCGAATATCGCAGTTAGAAGAAGAAAACAAGATGCTTCGACAGCGGCTCCGCGAAAGCCTTCACAGTCGTGTTTGATGAAATTTTTTTGAGGTCGGGCAGTGTGGCTCTCTAATGCCCACAACTGACCACTTCCACTGCCTACTTCCAACTGTTAGCTACTTTTCCTTTCTCGTTTATTTCTTGGTTACCTAAAAATTATCTATTCTAGTTGAACGTCACCTTCAGCATCTTTCTTTTCGTTACTGTTGTCGTTTTCATTTTCGTTGTCGCTATCATCGCTAGACTGATCACTTTCATCGCTGTCGCCACTTTCTTGTTTGGCCAAAGCAAGTGCCTCGTCAAGAAGATCCTTGGGCACCGCTTTATGAAGCCCGTTCGTTTCGGAAACCGAACACCAACTCATTTCTAACTCAAAATCTTTTTCTTTGTTGTCCTCGTGAGCCAGGTGAATTATTCTGGCGGCTTCTTTAATCGCTTCTCTGCCGTCAAGATCGGGTTTCGAAGTCAGCACCTTCTCAAGTTCTGCTTTGGCCGACTGTCTTCCCTTTCCTGTAGCCGCGCCCGTGTAGCCCCAATATAGACCGCTAGGCTCTAGCATGTACAAATGGACCCCATCATCGTCGACGCCCCCAATTATGGCCGTGATACCAAATGGTCTAACACTGTTGTATAGAGTATGAGCTTGGACATACTGACCCAGTCTGTCCGCTAGAGCCGGCAATGGGATTGGGGTCGCATACGTTTTCCTGAAATTTTGCGCCTCTTCACGTCCTCTGTTCACGAGGTGTCTGCCGTCCGGCATCAATCCAGAGTATGCGCAGCCGATATGACGATCTATGGTTTGGATCTTCCTGTTCTTACCTGGCACTAGTAGTTTACTGGTAATCAACTTCTCTACCGCAAACACGACACCGTCTTTAAATTTGATGGCAACGGAACTCGCCCCATTCTCGGTGGCTTTTACTGCATACTCAACTTGAAAGTTCCTGCCATCTGGTGAGAAGACGCTATTAGACAGATCGTATCCAGTACCAATTGAAGTCTGCAATTAGCATCAAGGCAATGGAGTTAGTAAAATGCCAACAAAAAACGCTTGAATCAACGACTTTTACGTACCATATTAGAACTGCAGCGGAATGTTAGGCTCGATAGAAAGATGTTTCTTCAACCGTTTTCAAAAGTGTTCAGCTCTTTTAAGGTTTGCCACCCAATGTTGATGATTTTAGATTTCTAGCTCCTTCGTACAAGAGTATCCATGTATTTCGAGATCGTTAAATGATCACTATATTAGCCGATGAGCTAGGTGCTAGAACTTGTACCCAGCCTTAGCTGTCAAGATACCAAGGCTGGGTGTCAATCTGAGCAGAATCAAGGTCAGAGCAGGCTCAAAGAGACTCAAATCCATAAAAAAGATTTTTCCAGTGAATATACGGCGCGTTTAGCTTATTCTGGTGAATGGCAAAAGAACAGATTAAAGTGGTGGTGTGTGGAGATGATGGGGTCGGCAAAACAAGCCTCATAGCATGCTTAGTGAAGGATCAATACATACCAAATCTCCAAGACAGATTGTCGCCCGTTACAATTCCACGGGACTTTTCCTCGAGCCCATTCTCCCCCAAGGCCAGTGTTCTAGTAGACACCACGAGCTACGATCTGCCGCAGCTGCATTACGAACTGAAAAGCGCCGACGTGATATGGTTAGTGTATTCGGATCATGAAAGTTACGATCGAGTGGCCCTGTACTGGATGATGATGTTTCGTTCACTGGGTGTCAATCTCCCTGTCATTTTGTGCAAGAACAAATGCGACACCACTTTGCATGGGAGCGAAGGGACTCATGCCAAGGATATCAATGCTGAAGACAAGGCTTCGGAGAACACCAAGATCGAGGACGAGGAGTTCATCCCAATCTTGCGAGAGTTCAAAGAAGTTGAAACTTGCATTAAGACTAGCGCCAAAGATAAAATGAACGTCAACCAAGCGTTCTACTTATGTCAAAGGTCTATAACCCACCCCATTGCCCCACTATTTGACCCCAGGGTGGGTGAGCTTAAGCCACTAACCGTTTTGGCCCTCAAAAGAATTTTTTTGCTCTCCGACAAGGACCAAGATGGGTTTTTGAATGATGAGGAGCTATCAGTCTTACAAAGGCGTTCTTTTGGGAAATCAATCGACACACAGGAGCTGCAATTTATAAAAGAGACTTTGCTTAATCTTTCCATCTCTCCTCAGGAGTATGCCAACTACATTCTCTTCGTCCCTGGCAAGGGTATCACTAAAGATGGGTTTTTGGTCCTGAACAAGCTTTACTCGGAGAAAGGGAGACATGAGACGACATGGGGTATTCTGAGAGCTTTTCACTACACAGATTCGCTGTCCATAAACGATAAAGTACTCTACCCTAAGATGGACATTTCGGACAGTGCTAGCGTTGAACTGAGCCCACTGGGGTATCGTTTTCTCGTGGAACTTTTTTTGACGTTTGACAAAGATAATGATGGCGGCCTCAATGATCAAGAACTTGCTTTCCTTTTCAAGACAACTCCCGGTATTCCCAAGCTTTGGACGGAAACAAATTTTCCTTTTTCAACCGTGGTCAATAATCAAGCTTGTGTAACCCTACAAGGGTGGCTAGCACAATGGACTATGACAACGTTTCTGGACTATAGAACTACTACTGAGTATCTGGTGTACTTGGGTATTGAGAAGGACGCCAGATTGGCCCTCCAAGTGACAAAAGCTCGCAAAAAGCGCAGAAGGAATGGAAAGTATTACAGAGCTCCAGTTACTGATCGTAAAGTATTTAGCTGCTATGTGATCGGCAAACCACATAGCGGTAAAAGTTCTTTGCTCGAATCTTTTGTTGGAATGTCGTTCTCGGAGTCATACACTCCAACAATCAGACCTCGAATTGGAGTAAATAGCTTGGAGTTAAAAGGCAGTAAGCAATACTACTTGATTCTGCAAGAATTTGGCGAGCAAGAACCTGCAATTTTGGAAAATGTTGAAAAAATGAAGGAGTGTGACGTGCTGTGTCTAACGTATGATTCTAGCGATCCAGAGTCCTTTTCGTATTTATTTGAGCTTATCAACCAACATCAACACCTTCAAAACCTTCCCATGATATTCGTGGCTCTCAAAGCTGATCTGGATAAGCAGCAACAGAGATGCTACATTCAACCCGATGATTTCACAGACCAATTGTTCGTCGACCACCCACTACATGTATCTTCAGCATGGTCTAGCTCACTTAATGAGCTATTTATCAAATTAACGGAAGCCGGTCTTGAACCGGCCAAAAACACACCGGGGCTGGCCCCAGATACCGCAAGGGAAGAAGTCGACTATTGGCAATACGCGTTGGTCGCAACCTCTGCAGTGGGCTTCACCTCTTTATTCACCTTTACATTCTTCAAATTGTTTCGCAGTTTGCGGAGCGGTTCGACGTGACGCAGAGCCAGGTTAGTAGTTGAATTGCCCAAAGATAAGTAAGAATTGGTGACAGCACTTTAAAAGTGTCCCTTCCCTCGAAGTCACGGCGGTACTGCGTCCACAATCTGAAAATTTACCCCAAGGTGGCAACTTGAAGGAACCCCAATTCGATGCGGCTAATAGGACTATGTTTCACGCGGCAGCATCTCTCAGTATACCTCTAAATTTCTTCGGCTTATCATGCCAAGAGGTAACGAGCAATATAGTAGAGACCCATAGCTTGTCTCTATCTCTATTCAAAATTATACGAAACGAATATTGTTTTTTTGACTTGGTCCAATATGGATTGCCTCGATAGTTTTCCGTTAAGTTGTTATATTATACAGATATTTGTTGTATGGTACATGACATGTCTTCAGATATGTCAATCATAGGTAAGACTGACCCTTCGAGTAAGGATTTTGGTTGGCGCTGTTGCCGTGATTGGTGGAGCCCACGTATCCCTGATACGATGTGTCACTATTGAAAGTACTTTCCGGAGCACGAAGACTATGGGCGCTGCGGCTTGTAGGTGCGGTTGGAAGTTTTTGGTATGGATTACCAAATGCACTAGACCCCAGCACCGCTGACGTTGGCTGTACAGCCTGGGGCTCACCACTATAAGCACGCTTTTCCCTAGAGCCCGACTGGGTTTCGAATTGCGAGCTGTCGTCTACCTCGTCATCGAAAAGCAGTTTCCGAGAGCTCTTGTTACGTGAGCTGTCACCACTGGAAGGATAGTTCGAGGCTTCGTTGGTGACCATGGCAGCCTTACCAAGCTCAAATAGCTCGGCTTCAGATTTAGAGGCTGCTCCATTTGTCTGAATCTTAGGAATGAAAGAAACGCGATCGTCCTTCATAGGTTGGTATCGAGAATCTGGATTCCTGTGCACCAATGCTAGCGCGCAAGTGACGATAGTGAAAATCAGCAAAAAGAGAGCGAACACTGCATTCACAACGAAAAGAACCACGGCCATAACGGAAGAAACAACCTGGGGCTGCCCAAAGAGCTCGGAGAAAAATAGAAAAAACAGGGCATTGAACAGGTTGACCAAGTGAATAACGATATTGAATGCATTCGTCCGCTTATCCAAATAAGGTCTCTTCCAGCAAAGCGCTACAAAATAAACCAACTCAATGACAAAGACAACCATCGCTTGAGGCTTGCCCATATTTTGTAGAACAGCGACAAAAATGGATCTGAGCAAAGCATAAGCCATGAATGGCACTAACCACCAGTACAGATCTGCCTTGAATTGCACATACAAGAAACCATATCTGTTCAGGAATGTAGAATCACCGAATAGCATGTATGCTGGAGTCTTGTATAGCCTCTTAGATTCACGGCCCCTCACAATAACTCTAGTGACGCCATATATTAGCAATGCAGTAACAATCACGAGAATAACGGCGGCGTTAACGACTGCTGCAGGAGAGTCTCGTTGGGTAAACTCCCAGATACTCAAAATCGAAAGTTGAGGAAACGCGATTATGCAAAGCCTAAAAAGTGTGCCTTTGATAATATTACTCCAGCTTTTCCTGTACTCAAAAAATTTGGAAGATTCTGCCATAATACGAGCTCTCGTAAGCAATTCGACCAATGCTTTAAAGAACATCAAAGCGATCACAATAACGAAAATGAAAAAAAGGGTAAACACGGCACCGGTCAGAAACAAATTGGACAGTTCGATATCGGCTTTGAATGCTACACGCTGAATACCGTGCAACACAAGAGTCTTCGATGCATAATTAGTAGAGTTCCTTTCATTGGTAGTGTAAAGGTTTGTTTGATTCATAAAGGAACTGACGTCGAAACTGTTAGAGGTGGATATGGAGATTCTTTTGTAAAGGTGCTTTGCGCCTTCTACAACTGCTCTCTTCAAGCGCCTCTTCTGCACAGAAATAGACAACACGTCCTTGTTTGCCACAACAACAACGGATTCTCCACCAGTGGCCTGGATGTACCAATTGAAAATATCCTGCATAAAAGAAACGTTTATTATTCCCATCGACCATTGAAAGTTTTGAGCCCAAGCGGCGGCGATTGGAGGAACTCTAGAGACACCCATCATAGAGGTAATGGCGAGATTCTGGAAATAAATGAAAAGAGAAATGGAATTTGAGGCGATATGGGCAGCTGTGGTGGAGTGGCCAAGGACCGAGACAAACCCAGAAGTAAGAACACCAATACCCGAGATCGCCGCAATTGGCCATGATGCGTACTTAGTCTGCACTGTCTTACCATTGGTCAAGGGGGCCACCACACAGGCGAGGGGGTTTTCATGATCAGTGTCCTTCGACGCATACACCATTACGCGCACCTGAGCATCCAAATCAGGAATCGTATAGGCTACTCCGGGAACCTGATTCACCAGATCAGTGTCCAGCACCTGCTGGGAGTTCACGTCAATACGGCCGGCCTGCAGAGGGCACAAGGATGTCTGGCCCAAAGAACAAAGGTCAATCGAAGTCTCCATCACGTTCAATCCATATACAACAAGCTCGATTTCAGCTGTAATATTGTCCTGGATGGTCGTGGTCGCGTCAATGTTGAAAAGCACGGTCTTGTTACCAGGATAGTACTGCACGTCGAAAAAAGACGCTGTGAATTGCGAATTCTCCATACAAGTCAGAAGTGACCCTGTTCCTACATGTCTTGTATTGTTTTTAGCACTGACAGGCATCACTAGGAGGGCCTGAAGCAGCGCCCCGAGGAACACCAAAAAGTGCATTTGACGGCTTCAAAGCTTTAATAATCTCACGGAAAAAGAGAGAGACCGATACCAACAATTCTGCAAAATTCTGAGATCAGAAAAGGAGCCTTGTTCTGCAGTCAACGACTACTATCAAATCCTTTACCTGTTCCTCAGTAGTTGGTAGATGATGAAGTAGGCGTTGAAAGTTCATTAATATAAATCAGCCAGCTCTATAAATAGTGATCTTCAGCACAGCCGAGTTGACATGTGATCAAATAGACGTCACTAAAAGGTTGAATCGAACTCTGACGGCCTGGTGATTCAGGAATAGGCCCAGATATACTTTGAATAGAGGTGTTGTCGAAGCCGCCATTTGGTAATGATAGTACAGTTTGAAAAACGTCCAGTTGAATTTTAACAAAAAATCTATCTAGTGTCACAATAGTACGGACTGAGACTTGCCACGCCAGTAGATAAATAATGTGCAAGGCTAATATGACATGTGAAACTTAAAAGAGTAACTGTTACATGGGAACGACATGGCCAGTAATTTGTCTGGTGGAAATCTGGGACTATCGAGTCCTCACTCCCCCCCGAATTATCCTCGCCTGGATTTTCCATGAATCTCAGCTATAACTCCCAGACATGAGCCAGATCAATAGTCCAAATTTATCCAGAAAGGCAAGCTGAATGTGTTCCATAACGCTTAGAAATATTATCCAATACTTGAAATTAAGATTACGATATCTATCAACGAACTGAGCGAACGATTTTGACAAGCTAACCACTCCTGATTAACTTGTTCCAGTAGCTCTTGAATTTTTGAAAAGCTAATTCATAAAACTCATGGACGCCCTAGACATGGAAATGTGGAAGGGTGATTAGAGCCTCACACCGCAAAAAGAGGGATCTAAAATAGAGTGCTGCATGGGAACTCACTCACTCTAAAAATGTAGGGTTCGGGGGAATATGACAGAAGGTATATGAAGTGGAGTAAAGCTAAGATAGGATAAAGAAAATATCCACAAAAAAATCGAATTAAAACTATTACGAGATTCCGTCCCCCTGCCCTCAGTTGAGATGGTTCAAGCTCCAATAGAATTGCAGTAAGATTATGGGTACACACCTAAAAATGAATCGTAATATCCCCTTAAAGGTGTACTAATGAAGCTATTGAACGGTGTTTACACGATATCGGAACTCGAAACATAAACACGTACGAAGCCCATCACGTCCGCCCAGATAACATAGAGTTAGACTCCACAGATATGCTAATTTATGAGATAGCCAACCATAAATACATCTGTCCCACCGCTAACCATTAAAGACTCGAGTAACTAGCTATTCTTCGTGGTTAGTTCGATATCGTATTCCTGACATAATTGTGTCACTCTTTACAATAATGGCGCCGCAGGGAATCCTTTTTACCATACATTTCCGAGAGGACTACCGCTGTGGGAGCGCTGCCAAGGGACCAAGGAGAGAGAACTAATCCTCCTAAATATCCGTGCTAGAGGCCGCATATTGACTTTATTCTAGATTTTCTGAGGGATATCTCTTTGCAATGCCATAAACAGGGAGCGAGAAGCCCCGTCAACGAGTGATTGTCGCAGACAGGCTAGATTCAGGTGCGGAAATTACCAAAGTGGTGATGACATGATCTCCAAGCAGTTGATTAGGGGCCTGTAAGAATTAGAAGATAGGCTCGGGCAACTGATGTGTACGGAATGACGTGAAAATGACAAGTTGACTCATGGTTTTACGCGCTTTCAAGTTCGAAATACAGGCATTTTAACGCACGCATGCTCGAATCAGCCTCGGGGATCGCCTCATTCTGTGTGACGACACAAGTTTCTGCCGAGCGCATGTCGAGTCGCGATCCACGAAAAGCTCATCTCATGATAGTCAAATTGGTGCAGAGGGTCCGAGGCGACAGAGGGCCCTCCCATCATTGATAATTCCCATCAAAGCACCGTCGTCATGAGCACAATTCCACAAACTAGTACCGGTGACGTGACTTCACTTGACCAAGATTTACAAGAGCTTAGGAGAAACAAATTTTCTTCAGATTCCATCCTAGAGATTGGCAGGTGGATCTTTGATACAGTACTCGGCGAACCTTCGAAGGTACCTAGCGCTTCGCAGTTACTAGATGACCTGAAAGATGGTACCGTGCTGTGCCGTCTGGCGAACAGGCTTCATCAGGAGGACTCACCAGGAACCTCTCAGCTTCTCAGGTACAAGGAATCAAGGATGCCGTTTGTGCAGATGGAACAGATTGCGCAATTCCTCTCGTTTGCACGCAACTATGGCGTTCCTGAGGACGAGTTGTTCCAAACCATAGACCTTTACGAGGAAAAAGACTGTGCATCTGTATTCCAGACGCTCAAGTCGATATCTCGCTACGCCAACAAAAAACACCCGCAGACTTTCCCAGTCCTAGGGCCTCAAATAGCCACCAAGAGGCCTCGACCACCTAAAGCTGCAAAACCCAAGCATTTGCAAGGAACCGGTTGGAGCTCAATGGAATATGGGTCTTTGAAGGGGGCGTCACAATCTAGCGAGAGGGTTGTCTTTGGCCAGCGGAGAGACGTTGCGCACTGAGGCGGATGTATATTAAAAGCGGGCCTTGATAGTCAAGAGCTCGCGCTCTGGTCCCATGGAAGGTTTTCGATTGGCCTTGAGAATTTATAGATATCACTGGGAATTTGCTCGATCTGTTGCTTTTCCACGATAACCACATCTTTTCGTAAATGTCTCACTACGTACCACACTCCTTCATGAGTGCTACAGCGTATAACTCTATGCTTCGGGAACAGATCCTGCGCGGGCGCTTCTTTAAAGTCGGGTGTCAAAATGACCACAGCATCCCTCTCCGAAAGCCTGTTCCAATCTACTCCCTTGCTCCACAGACCTTCAGATAAGATCAGACATATTGATTGGTTTTTCCCTGAGTTCCCATCTTGGGTTAACGACGAGGATCCTCGATTGAACCATCTATAGGAAGCACCGACAAGGAAAGCGGCGACTATGCCAGCAAACACCAACCTCGGGGCTTGATCTCTCGTCTTTCTCAAACCCATTGGCAGACAGAATACAATTTTATGCCCTTGGTGGTGATTAATATGTGCTTCTTTTCAAATAGTGTATATGTAACGTTCATTGTGCAATCAATTATTATGTCTTCCTAACTCATCGGACATTTGAACAAACAATAAACAACAAACAAACAGCCAAATAGCCGCCCAAATACGTTGTGAGGGCGATGCTTGATCAATCACCACTTTTCTCAGCGTCAACAGTCCACTTGGAACACATTACCACAGCTTTAAATTGTTTAAGGCCGTTTGGCACGAAGGACGATGTCTTGATTATAATCGACAAAGATGGACTTTCGTTTGCTAGGGAAAACAACAGAGTAATAAGCATCCAGCTTTATTTGTCGAAAGAGCTCTTCATTTGCTACCGGTACAATGCTCAAGATGACAATCCAGACGCTCACACAAAGGTCTGTCTTAAAATCAATCATATACTGGATAGCGTGAGTGTGGTTAGTCGTGACAAGGATGACATTGTTGAATGCACGCTTTCCTACGATGGTGAAGGTTCTCCATTTGTACTTATTTTCGAAGACTCGGTGATCACTGAGAAAGTGGAGTATTCAACTTATTTGGTGAAAGAGTGGGACGCTACGGGCCTGGAGCTTGATACGAACGCCGTAACCTCAGAGTGTATCATGAAGGGCGATGTGCTGTACGGAGCATTGCAAGATTTGAAGGAAATTGGTTGTAAGGAGTGCTATACGTATGCAAAATCATCAAAGAGCGGGAAACGGGTGTTTGCACTCATATCGAGGAGCCAGCTCGGGTTATCCAAGATAATGTTGCCGGGTGAGAGGTCAATCTTAGAGAAACTAGAAGTCTACGATGCCACTTCCCACGAACAGGTGTACGATGTTCCAGTACTAGGCTATTTTGATTTTTCTACGCTTGACAAGATACGACCCAGTGCCAAAACTGCCAGTAAAGTTATGTTGCGGAAGGACGCACATGGGCTACTGAGCATTAACATGCTAAGTCAAACAGATGACGTTATACTGACGGACGCCCGGAGGTCGAGGTCAACAAACTGGGAAAGAGCATCTTCGTCAAACGATTACCCCGGGATCGTGATCGACATCTCCATCGTGGAGAAAGTACGCATAGATGAAGCAGATGATGATTCCGAAGCCCGCTTTTTGATGGAAAGTAGCGAGGACTCCGTAAAACCAGCATACTACCCGACATCTGTTCCTTCTCGACCACCGGTACTTACCGCCACGTCACACACAGAGGAGTCGCTACTGTTTGGCCGCCAGCAAAGATCCACAGAGCCCGACGCGGGGGGAGACGAGGATTATATCCCAGCTACTAACGATATTCCACTGTTTTTTTGAAGGAGGTAACATAAACTGAGGTCCAATACATTTTGAGTATGCGAACATAGTGAATTATTCCTACAAACTTGCGTTTATATAATTAAATGTGCACTTGCCAAACTCTGCATCCGCGGGGAGCGGACTAAACGCAAATATACCTGAGAGGTTAGTGCGTTTACTGGGAGAAGTGCTCCAAGATCATTTGGCGCTCTTCAGTGTCAGCACCCCAGTTCTTGACAACAACAACGGAAGCACCAACGACCTTTCTGGCGTTACCTTCACGGTCGATCTTACCCAAACCGGCCCATTCACCAAGTTGCTTGGCATCAGCAACCTTGATCAAAGGAACCTTGTTTTCTGGGTCGTTGGCTAGACCTTCAACGAGCTTGATGATGTTGTCTTCGGTGACAGAGTCGACCAAGACAGCCAATTGAGCCTCACCTCTGGTTAGAGCCTTGGCGGATTCTCTTAGACCTCTGGCCAAACCATCGTGAACCAAAGCGGTTCTCAAGACAACCTTCAAAGCGTCTTCAATGGTGATGGATTCAGTTGGTTGTTCGACAACTGGAACTTCTTGAACTTCTTCGACGTCAGACATTTCGTATCGATTGGAGAGAGTTTGGAGAGAAAAGTGCTAGTATGACTTCTTCGACAGGGAAACTGCTCAGTGGAGAGGGAAAAGAAGTCTAAGAGAAAGAGAAGTTGAAAGAAACAAGATGAGAAGATGAGCTTTGACAAAAATTGTGAAAAATTTCGACTGAGAAAAAAAAGCGTGGGTCGAATCATTCGTTTGTAGTGACATGTACATGCGTATAAAACGACAATATTATGGCGGAGTTAAGATGGATTTAATACGGATTTAAGAGGAGTTAACTTAGAGTTCAAAGAGTGAAAAGTCCAATGGAACGACTTCTCTAAGATAGCCATTTCTGCGTCTGGAGGATGTTGACCGACGAATTGTCGAGTGTCATCGTCCTGGGGTCTTAGTTGATTTCCGTCGGTGGCCTGAGTACCGAAATGGTGGACATCTTAACTTCACCAAACTTTAGCTGCGGGGATTCACTTGACCACTAGCGAAAGTAGTGAAAACTAGTTAAGCCTTCTGACTTACCAAGTATATATCCTTATCCTATAGTTTATTTGCTACAACTTGTTTCATTTTACTAGATTATTACACGTTGTCGTTGTTTTTTTGTCTTGGATTTTTAGACTATCCATATTTCATGTCATATTTCCATTTCGCCTGCGAATTCCACGGGTTCCACACTCATTTCCACATCCAGTGCCATGTTCATTTTAGCATCTTCATCATCGTCGATGACAGCAGATTCGTTGATCTGGTCCTTTTCGTCATCATCTTCGAAGTCGAGATCGAAAAAGTCGTCGTCGCTCCCTACAATTGACTGAAACAATATCCGTGCCGCTGTGATTGCCTCATCATATGATACCTCCGCCGATGGCAGCGGTGTATATAGCACACCATTATCGCTAGCACCCGGTATTAGCTTCTTGGTAGCCAAATTGTTAGGTTCATTGATCTCAAAGATGGATGGATCAACCACCTCGAAAGGGGGAGTGGAAGTAAACTGCTTGTAATAGAGCTTCACAATTATCTGCAGCTTATCTCGAGAGGAGTACTCCTTGAAGGACTGACCCAGCTTGACCGAATTCAATGTTAGATGCCCGGAATTATCCATCTCGACCAGACCTTCGTCATTTTCTATGTCCGCGGATGATTCACGCATTATACTTTCTTCCAACGCTCCTAGTGCAGCATCGAGGTCCATTTCACCGCGGGGACCAGTTTCCGTGGAGCTCAAATACCAAACGGACGTTCCCCGAGGACAAACGTCGCTTCCAGCGCCCATTATCAACGCCTGTACCGCCTGACGATTACCTGATTTGAGGGAATTCGGTGGGAACACCACGACCGAGGCGTATTCGCCCTCACCAAACCACTCAGAACAAGGTTTGTCTACCACACAAGTTAATCTTTGAACCTCGTATTTCTGTTCTGGCACGTTTTGACTATTCTCCGGGCACTGAGTAGGTGCCACAACTACCTTTTCGGAAACGCTAACCCTAGAGCCATCACCGAAAATGGCAATTTTAGAATCTGGGTCGTAGGATACCAAGGTCTCATTCAGTTTGTATGTTGCTCCCGCCACAGCAGCAGATCGACAAAAACCCTGCGAAAGTTCTCCAGGACCACCATATTTCGAGTACAGCACGGGAAATGGGCCGTAGACGTCAAAGCTCGTTAGGTACCTGCGAATCCTTTGAAGAGCCTCAGGTGTTTTCACATTGATGTTGTAACACATCCCAATGGAAAAGATCAGTTCAAAGACCTGAGCCTTTTCGAGTTTGAACTTGTCTACAAGGAAGGACGCCATAGGCTGGTCCTTGTAAGATTGCCACACCTCCGGTTGATTTTCCCAGTCCAACACAAACTTTATGAACTTCATAAGATTGCGTTTCGTCATCAAAGGAAGCGACGGATTCGTAAAGATCTCCTGTTTTGTGTTCGTAAGCCTTTCAAAGGAGTCGTTTTCATACGTGTGAAAGTTCGACAGCGACTGGAACTCCAAATATTGGTGAACGCGGGATTTCAGCAAAATCGACAGCAAATCTGACTTCGCAAACAGAATCTTGGGTGACAAGTCGATGCCAAAATCCCGCGACCGGTACACGCCTCTGCCCATCATGCTGGAAATGTGCAGTTTCGCACTTTCGTAACACTTCATAGATCCCTGGTTCACGTCTTGAACCCATTGCTTGAGCTGGTCAATTGTGAGCGTGGCGGACGTGTCGCCATAGTACGAGTTTGAGTCAATTTGGAGAACTCTTGAGCCTTGCCACGACAGTGCCGCCGCCAGAATACTTTCCACCAGCCCTGTCCCTACCAGCAGCACGTCCACCTTCTCCGGCGTAGTCTCCGGCAATGGGTCTTCAATCCCCGCCAAATGTGGCACCACTGTCACCGAGCCCTTGCGTTCTGCACTAACAGACGAGCGGTCCAATGTTGATGGACGCCGCTCCGCCATCGAAGCACGCCTTTCGGAACTCATCATATTTCTGTCCACCGGTAGTTACCTCAAATTTGAAGATGCGTCAGTAACGTTTGGTAACGTTTTTTTACAGCAATAAGCGCTCAATAAAGCAATTTCAGTCCCAGAGATGTTAATTCGAAGCAACGAAAGATTTGTCGATTTGTCCGCGAGTCTAAATGGCCTGAACTAGTTCCAAGAAAGCTTCCGAAAGAGCCAGTTGACAATCTAGTTGCTCCCTAAACTGGTGTTTTAAATTGGTTAGTCCCTCATGTCAAAATTTTTTCGATTGTTGACTGTATGACGAGAACATCAAATTTTTTCTTGGAATTAGTCAAGGACGAGTACCTTGCACCGAAAGTGCCACGAGTACTCGAGCGAGCCTGGCCACAACGTCTTCAATGTATAACCGAACGGTTATATGTGTCACAATGGGCAGTAAAACTTGCTGGCACGGGTGGACGGAGTTGGCAACAGCTTGCGAATACATACCCAATGAGTTAGTATGGCAAAGGCTGGATGATTTGTAATTTTGTAGGAAGATGAAGGGAAAGTGAGCACCGGTTTAGTGCATCGTAGAGTGCTCTTGAGAGATGGGAAGCGGTAGTAAAGGGGTGGCAGAGTTTCGAAGAAGTGCCAACCAATGTTTCGAATGGTCGCGACTGGCTTGTAGTAGTAGGAAACTCATACCAGGTCTACTCTAGGTGTGCTTAAAATGGGTAAAGTGCAGTTAGAGAAAGTACCACGTAAATGCACGTCGCCAAGGTCGCTGGAACTGCACAGCAAGCCACCCACGAGATGCATGAATCCATTTTTGTACACAGCAGAGGTAGATAGCATCCGTAAGTTTTTTTGCCAGGTAGAATTGGGACTGTCATCACGGTGAATAGTGCTATCGCCAAAGTAGAAGCGCCCGATGACCGATGTTTGAAGGTCCAGCAGATGCAGACACGGTGCACACGATATCGGCAATCCAGTTCTTTCAAACTCGGGAGCCTTTTCGTCGTATTTCCAGTGCGTCGTGACATCCTGCTGATTGAAACCGCCCATAAGAACGGCACAGGACGAGATCCGGATTAACTTATGCCCGACGAGCGTGAAATCGACACTGCCACCCTCTCGAGCTGCATCTTTCCCCTCTGCGTAGGTCTTGACTCGGGTCCAGGTCTCTGTGTCTAGGTCGAACCACCACATGTCACCATAAACAAAGTCCTTATTCGAGCCGCCATGAATCACCAACGTCTTGCCAATCCCTTGGGAATAGACACTGGGTTTTTGGTTGGGCCAAGTGGGGAAGGTTCCGGACTCCTGTTGCCCAGGTGGCTGATGCTGCTGGTGATGCTGCTGGTGATGATGATGGTTATGGTGTTGTTGCTTATATGTCTCAAACCGGTTAGATAAAGGCAGCGGCTTTTCATTTGGACTCATTGGAGAAGTAAGGTCAGACTCAATGTGGAAGTTTGCCCTCAAGTTTTCTAGTAACTTTGCTTCAGAAGACTGTTTCTTCAAAATCGCCGTGTCGTAAATATCACACGCCTGGAACGCCCTTCGGGCTGGCCAAGTCTTACCCTCGGCATCGTCGGGTAGCTTGGTAAATGGAGTCGCCAGCGCGGTGTCCGCAAATTTGAAAAAGTTGCGTTTCCCTTTTGCCATGACAGTAACTTCAATCTTCCACAGTTCATTAAGAGTCTCATAGTCGTCGCCATTCACTTGACCATAGCCCCCAGTAATCAAGATAGTGAAGGCACCAACCCCTGGTGAAGTGCTCCTATTGCTCATGTTCCTTTCTGTCAGAAAAGAGCTTTCAGATTGCGACCTCATATCGAGTGGTTGAGATAGAGGCGACGAGGGTGAATCTGCATCGCGCCTAATTTCACCGTTCTTGCCTTCTATATTCATATTCGCTGCACAGGTAGCGCACTTAGGGGCACTATTGACCTTGACTGATACCTGCGAATGGCCAAATCGTGGAAGCATAGATGGGTAAGCATTAAATTTGGTTGGCTGAGCAACTAACTCGACCCTTGTAAATCTCGAGGTCATGACATCCAATATATAAGCTCGCTTGTGAAGAACTGCCCTTTTCTTCAAGTAGAATCCACCGGTATCATTTATGACAGTTTCCGTTTTGATCTCGAACCCCCCATAATAAAAAATATGGCGCTTGGTGAGGGCGGATCCAGTCATACACAACAGGGGAGGAGGGACTTGGCCCGTCATATTGGCCTTCTGTACTCTCAATGAAGACGATGATACGATGTAAAGATCATGGTTGTTCACCATGCTAGGATTGTTCACAACGCTATCCATCAAAGGTGGGGGAAGATTAGGTATTCCGTCAACGTAATAGTTGCTCAGGTTTGGCATCTCATCAGTGTAATAGTATGATGGTGTGAGGCCACCTAGTGTATAAATGTTATCTCCCAACTCTACGGTGCACTGATAAACCATCGAAGGGATCTTACTTTCCCCAAACAGGGGAGGGATGCTGGTCGACCCCGTAAATGTATTCGCGACACCAATATCTATAGCACGATAAATAGAGGTGCTCGTGTGCAAATAAGAGGGGCCAGTCGCAATGGGGACTGAGTGCGGACCATCACCAAGCGATTTTTTTGTCGTAGTGTCCCACTGCATGATAGGGATCCACATATTGTGGCGTTTGAGAAGCTCAGACCGTTTTGAGCCCGGTATGGGAAGCTTAGAACAATAGCTCATATAGCCTGTGGACAATGCGTCAGGGTTGTATCTATAGTCGTCTGCGGCCTCGCGAAGAGGCGTCTTATGTTCACTACCACTTTGAAGGGCAATCTTCGTAGCATGTTTGGTTCGCGGACTTTTTTTGGATCCGTCGCTTGTTAGCGAGAGACCTGAAAGACCACTAGTGATGCTATCGTTACGTAAAGCGCGCACTTTGGTTGAATAATATGATATCAAAGTTTGTTCGTTGTCAGTTTTTCTGCACTCGGCAGGCAGATCCATGAGCTCGTTTCTGATGCTGGAAATGTAGTTATTCATGTATGGAAAGGCTTTATACTGCTTTTTATACTGGTTCTTATCCCAGGGAGTAGCATCGTTAGATTCATTGAGGCTGTTTGCAGCTCCATTGGTAGCTTCATGTGCGAAAGATTGACCACTGGCATATGAGTTAGCCGCACTCGAGAATGCAGAGCTCATATAAGGTATGGTAGGATAACTCGGAATTCGTCGTGGCTTTAGCAAGCACCGGGGGATGTCTCTATATCACCTTGCCGAGGATATTACAGATAAGGTTTAATTTCTTGATTGCGCAGGGAACAAATATCGATCGATTTAATTAACATTCCAGGTCACGTCTTGTGCGATAAATATGGATAATGACGATAAGTGTTAGGGCGGCCAGTGAAGTCAACCAGTACTAGAGCACCTGAATTTTGGTTACGCGCGATATCGAGATTTATCGACTATATATTAATTTCAAGGTTTCTTACCTGTGCGTTGCATAAAACTAATTCGCTTGGCAACCAACATAACAAATTGCTGAAGGACGGGCCATACACGATATATTCCCTAGCAGTTTATCTTCATGGAAATAGCCATATCGTCTACCGACAGGTGAATTTCCTCCCTTTTTCCCTAGTCTTGTCCTCTTGCAAGAATAACAGCTCGACACAGACGGGTATTGCAGCTGCTTGATCAGAGATTAAATTTCCTATTTAATACAATACAGCTCTCATTAAATATACCATTATTGTTCCTGGCCCAGTCCCTATTCATCTAAATCTGCCAAAGCTCATTGCGAGCTCGGATGCCCGCCATGGTAGCCGATTGAGAAACTGTTTGCTTGTGACAGTTTCTGCTTTTTACCTTTCTTCTTGCTTCCTGCATCACTAGTAGATACAATTTCAGATTGTGACCTCTTCAGCGCTGGTTTGCGTTTCTTGGTCCCTGATCTGTCACCTACTATTGTACCTCGCGTCGAATTGAAAGAATTGGCATTTGTGACAATTATCTGAAACTTAGGCTGTTTCCGCGTAGTCTTTTTCGTCGTACTCGGCAGGGAGGAGCTCGAACCACTCTCACTTCTGAAAGACCCCATTTTCGGCAGTTCTGGGATCTTGAGCTGTGTGACGTCTACGTCGTTGCTACTAGCAGGCTTTGGCGTGGGTGAAAGAGGGAGTTTGCCTATTCCAAACAGACGTTCATCAATGTTTTCTCTGTCGTCCTCGCTAGATCCGTCTTCTTGGTATGGCATAGGGGGGCAGTTGGCGATGAATCCTAGTTTGTTCCGTGAGGATTTAGTCACCGACGAGTTTAGTTGTATTGTCGTTGGCGAGGATCCGCACTCTTCTAAACCGGAGTCGTGACCAGTACCTTCCTCTAGCGCATGGCCATGTTGTGCTTCTGCGGAAGCTAGATTGTGTTTACTCAAAGCGTGACCGGAGCTGACGCTAGCCTCAGTACCGCTGGGTGAAAAAGTGGGCTTTTTGAGGTGTTTCTTGGAACGACTGGCACCTTTACCCTTGCGATATCTGGGTGAAGATTTGATGACATCCTTACGCGCTCGTTGAAAATCAACCAGAGCACTATTAGAAGAAGCAAGTAGCTTGGCATAGGGGGTTCCTATATCCGAGAGAATTCGCTTTCCATAAGGAGTCAGCGAAAGGTACCGTTTGGAAGGTGATGAGGCTGACGTGGGGGCAAGCTTGTCTTTAGAGCTGAACATCAGATTTACGTCTATGCTCCTGAGAGGAGTAGCCATGTTGTGAGGGTTCTGCGATCCAGTATTCATTGAATCAGACTTACCTGCCGATGGATTCCCGGCAGAACCGTTGAAGAACCGAAGCGGCGTCTTGGCAGGAGTGCGATGCCATAGGTTAAAGCCTGCGGGAGATTCGAATAGAAACTCCTTGAAATGATCCGGAGACGTAAGCATAAACTCACTCCCCAGCTGTAGAGCCGAAGATGGCTGTACATTGACATCGCTGAGCTTCGCTGCTCCCCCCTGGCCATTCATGAGCATACTGTTTTCCACCATGGATTGGTTTTCCACTGACTGCGAGGCCAATTGTTTATCATCAGCATTGCTGGTATTCTCACCCAATTGTTGGTTCTGTTGATGTTGAAGTAGTTGTTGTTCTTGATGTTGCTGCTGCTGGGAATACGGAGTCGGAAACTGTGTCGTCGTTGGAACAGGACTTGTGAATGCAAACTTCATGTTCTCTGAAATGACGCGGAAGAAAGCTTCTTCCTCGCTTGTTGACTCCATGATAGTAATTTGGAAATGGTAACTGTCTCAGCACAGCCTTGTTTGGGTCTTCCAAAGTGTGTATCAATTGTGTAGTCTGTTGTGAGTTGTTTGAGTTGTTGTGGTACCTATGTCATGTTCTACACATTGTGTTTATTTTAATATTCGCGAATGGAGGGTAACAATATTTAGCGCGAAACGTGTCGATGGAGGATCTGGGGACAGCGCTGAGGGAGGCTCTTTTAAAACCTTTGCTAGGTTTTGGAAACGTTATTTGTTATATTCTGAAGGCGAGCGAGGGCTAGGAGCAGTGTTGAAAGTGCGGACTTAGCTTCAAAACACGCGATCTGATTTTTTTTGTTGCGAGGTTGACAGCTCCAAGTAAAGACCTCTAGGTATAATACCTTTGCGGAAGTTGTCTGTGAACGAACAGGTCTGCTTTTCGCATGGCTTGCTTTCCTCAATTGTCGACCGACTTCTTGGCGCCAACTGTCCTAATTAAGATTTATATCGTGCGCAATATCCATCGGCATATTGTCCACAATAAAAACAGGCAGTGTAGATGGGCTTAGTTTCACATAAAAATAGATGGAACGAGTAGACTCGATTTTAGCAAATACCTTTATCTTTGGGTTTACTCAACACCCTTCAGAGGAGAAATTGTTGTCGGTTTTCAGCGTCACTTACAGGACTGTTGTTTCCGAAAATAGTGTATCTTACCACCAAGAAAGCCAGCAAATTTCATTGTACAGACAACAGCCCTCGGTGTTCACTACGCGGTTCTGTTTTTATGGCATATCACGGGAATGCTTTTCAGTTGTTGGGCAGTCATTGGGAAGACATTAGATATAAGTGATGACAATGACAATTGCGACAGTAAAAACAAATTGTAAACGAAGATCCATCACACTTAAGTGTCAAGAGAGATACTTTGGCTTAAAGTGAGGCAATCTCTCCTCCTAGATTTGAGGGCATATTCAGATGAGCTATGACTCACCCAACTGAAACAATATTAGCGGTGCATTAGAAAGCCTAGCCAGGGATTGTGAGGGTCCTTATTTCTTTCCGATCTTTGGTCGCTGAAATGGCGCAAGGAAGAGGACAAAAATTGGGAAAGAGAAGCGCTGGCTTGCTGATTAGTAGTAAAAAGGCTAACTAGTAGAAGAGAGCGTCCCAGCACTGTTTGAATAGGGTTGGGTTGCATATTAGTAACTCTCAACATGGAGTCAGAACACTACAGAGCTTGATACTTGGATGTCAGTATAACACAAGTGCTCTCCGCGAATGGTCAATCAATTTGATTCCTAGAATAGTAACGAGGCACCGACGCCTGGCCAGTCATTCTTATTCTATAACTGACAAAATATTATTGCTGCTAGTCCAATTGTTGGAAATCCCAGCCAGCTCTTGCACTCAAATAGTTCTGGCCGGATTTATACACAAGTGCGCGTTACACGTCCTTGATATGCACCAGATGACTGGTTCAAAAACGCAGAGAGACACATAAATTTCGTCTTATTGTAATTCTTTTGTCCAGCACACAGAACCAAAATCTGGATATCTAACGAAAGGTTCATTACAGAGTTTGGCAACCCAACTACTGCTGACGCTGACTCTCTTCAATAACCTATCGTGTTTGGCACATCTAAAATGGAACGCGGTTTGCCAGATATATACTACTGAGCCAAGATTTTCTCATCAAAGGGCACTACTTGATTATTGCAGAGCCTGCGTAGTTGCAGGACCACCAATCTATAAAGGTCAAATAAGCGTTAACTCAAAGACTCTCTTCGTATTTACCGGTAGTGGATCATACTCGTATACAATGTCCTTGCTGTGGGCGGTACAAAACCTGGCTCAGAAAATATAAACACTGATATCATTACTTAACGTGCTATGGAACTGGACAAGCATAAGCAGTTTGATATCGCCACTAGCTAGCTGCGAGCTCCATGTCAACGGGATCGTCGCCGTCACGGCTGCTTAGCGAAAGTTTAGGAAATTTTCACATCAGCTCGCCAACAAAGTTCAAGTCCTATGTCGAGAACGACCAATTCGAGGGTTCCAACTTCAATTCGCAAACAAAAGACACGACCAGTGGCAAGAATTACGTGCGCAAACTTGGCAACTGGTCGGTTAACTACGGTACTGTCCAGCAGCATGGTACGGATGCTGAAAATGCCGAACCGCCACAATGGAAACAGTATATGGATGAGCAGGCCGCTCATCAGGATCTACACGATAAGGACAGAGATGCCCTTGATCCCAGATCAAACCTTGTGGTGACGTCTTCCTTGAGTGACATCTCTTTGATTCCCACTAACACGTTCAAACACCGTGCCCCCAAGCCTGCAAATGTAGATTCCAATATGGATTCTGAATACAGTGTGGTACGCGATGGAGATTCGGCGGTAGATACCGACGTAGATCCAGCTCGGGAAGCGCTGGGGGTCTTCAACAATGTCTTACGGCATCAAAAGTCTAATTTCTTCTCTCAGGAGCCAGAAAATATGAATGCTAAATCTATTTCCGAAGAATACGATTCCACAAGCTCAGCAGCGTCAACCTCATCCTATGATTCTTTTGACCCATCACTTTCTCCGAGCTTGCGCCAGCGCCCGTCCGAACCGCCTAAAGCGATGTCCAAAGGACCCTCGAGGCCACTCCAACAGGCAGGCTCTCCCAGAAGAACATTGAAGTTGATAACCCCTGAAGACGCAGGCATGATCTTCAATTACAAAGAAGGCGTGTGGGATCAACCTTCCAACGCAGCCGATATGTCTACGAGCGGAGCGCAGGACGAGTCTTCGCAAAGTAAAATCGTTTCATTCAAGCTGCCGCGCACTCGACCCGAACGTTCCATAGTGGACGACACCCCACTCTCTACTCCGCAGGTTGATCGTAAGTTCCTCTCCCAAGGTGATTTTATCGAAGAGTCGCAAAGCAGATCCACATCGGATAAAAGTACTTCTACAATGCGCCATATATCACCCATGCCGGCTGATACTACTCACAACCTCGTAGATAATGTCACAAGTGTATCTGAGGTCGATTCATCGTTTCGAATTGCAAAAAGTGCTGTCATATCAGCTTTAGTTGACACGATACCGAGAAAAGAGGCTTGGGAGCATGTTACCGAGCTCTCTTTAAAAAATCGCGGGCTAGGTAGCTTGGTGGGACTGAAGGAAATGACGCCTGGGCTTGTGGAGCTTAATGTTTCCGAAAACAACATCAATTCGTTACAGGGAGCCCCTCCTCGGATTGTTAGACTGTGTTGTTCTAACAACCGGATAGGCTCCTACTGCAGGCTGGATGGGCTGGAACATTTGGAAGACTTAGACATGTCACATAACCTGCTATCCACAAACCTATCGTTACTGGCAGGCTGCCTTCACTTGCGTGATGTAAATCTAGCCCAAAATAGCATCGTATCCCTACAGGGGCTTTCGGAGTCGAGAGCTAGAGTGGAAACCTTGAACTTAGCACGCAATAGGCTCATTGGTCCCTTGGATTTTGCGGAGTTCGTTTCACTAGAACGCGATCGACCCAATTTTTTGACCCACCTTCGAGAACTAGATCTATCTGGTAATAAGATTACAAGGATCAAAAACTTACATCTACTGAAAAACCTGAGGGTGCTAAAGCTGGACGGCAATCCGTTGGAGTCACTGACGGGAAACAACAGCTCAAGCTTGAGGAACCTCGGCTTGCTTGGCTGCAGTGCCCTTGAATCTCTAGGGCACTTTCCACAATTGCGCATTCTGCGTGTAAGCGGCGAAAGCTTACAAATAAAAGAACTACCAGAGACATTGGAGCATTTCGAACTGGTTAATTCGCCTCCCGAAGCTATACCGTGGGACATCCTTCCAACGGTGCTTCGCAAGCTTCGCCTCACTCGTGTGGGGATCCAAGAACTGCCCAAACAACTTGCCACGAGGTGTGCTGGCCTGCATACCTTGTCAATAGCGGAAAACGACCTCAAGAGCTGGGCGAGGCTGATCGAAAGACTGCCGGGAAACTTGCAAATGCTGGACATTCGTAAGAACCCATTGTCGCAGTTCCAGGAGGAGGCCGACCGCAGGTCCATGACTGAGGTGGTGGCACTAGCGCTGCCGAGCCTCAAGCGAATCTGTCTGTGATGGCCCTAGGTCGTGCGTACATAGGTGATATAGATAATGACTGTAGTTTTGTAATGAGTAATGCAAGAAGACCAACTCGCTGGCCCACGCATCTTCCCACAACCGATAGAGCTGCTGGTAAATCCGGTTTTTGAGAATAAGGCTGTCACTACAATGTGGCCTGTCTCGTGGAGTCCGCTTAACGTGTTAACGTGGGCATGGCATCCCGCCTTGGCACGTTGCGTGTTGCGCACTCCCCGAGTACTTTTCCGAGTACTCCATCACCGGCTGGTATTCAAGCCGCACCAACCTCGGAAAGCTTTATGTTATGAGCCAAGCCGGCTTCCTCCTTTCAATTCCGTTGTCCGACTACATGTGCCCTGTGTTCTACAGCCCAGGCCGTTCCGCCATTGCCGTTTTTGGAACCATAATGAAATCAGCCCAGGTCATTCGCGAATTGGTCCACCACACACCAGTCGCACTGACCAATTCCTTTCACGTTTCCTGTTTGTCCCGTTCTTGTGTTTTCTCCCGTTCCCATCCACTGCAAACGTCATTCGTCCTCGCCGAGGGTGTAATGCGCTAATGGCCTGTTGGTTATTCTTCTCCCGTACGAAGTTGGTACCACATGGTCCTCAGCGTTTTACTTTGCTATGTGATGAGAAATCCCAGACAGTCGGGGAGACGCCGCACGGAGAGGGTAGAGATGGTTTAACACCAGAACACAACGTTGTTGAGCAAAGTGATGACACTTATCTGATTGTTTGCTCGATGAGGGCTGTATTTTACGGAGCGTAATGAAGACTTGCGCAAAATGGTCAAATGGCAACCATGCTATAAAAGAAGTCTGCAGCTCGAAGTCTGCGAAAGCTACGAAAATATTTCCAAGAACCAACGTTAGTCCAGCAGTATCAGTGGATAACTTACACTTGCTTGAAATTCTCTAGTTGGTTGATCACCCAATCCTTTAGTCCAAGTAAAGAAACGACTAGAGGTGCCCGATTAAAATTTCCGTTAAAGTCCGTTCAGCCTTTTGTCACATACAAGAGCACTTTTAGGGGGCGGAGTTTAAGAACCGAAGATATAAAAGGGCCAAGGAGAATAGCTACCCCAGGTTCTTTTCTGGCTACCACTTTAACGCAGCTACCACAAAGCGAACAAGAGTAGTATTGCAAGTCGGATTGTGTAGCGTGAAACTGATGCTCTCGCAAACATTACTAAGGTCGACGATTCCGGCCGCCAGGCTCGGTTTGCGTTGCTACGCGCAGTTGCCTTTGCGTGTTCCTGTGAAAATCCCCAATGGGATCGAGTACGAACAACCCACGGGTCTTTTCATCAATAACAAGTTTGTGCGGTCCAAACAAGGCAAGACGTTTGAAGTTTTGAGCCCCGCTACGGAGGAAGAAATCACACATGTGTACGAGGCGCGGGAAGACGACGTGGAGGACGCCATTGACGCCGCGGACAAGGCGTTTAAAAGCGGTGTGTGGTCGCAGGCCGACCCGCTGGTCCGTGCCAACGCGCTCAACAAGCTCGCGAACCTCATCGAAGAACACCAGGACATCGTGGCCTCCATCGAAACTCTGGACAATGGGAAAGCGATCACCAACGCTCGGGGCGACGTTCAGTTGGTGATCAACTACCTGCGGTCGTGCGCCGGATGGGCCGACAAAGTCGATGGCCGCGTAATCAATACTGGCTCGACTCACTTTTCCTACACCTTGAGACAGCCTCTTGGTGTTTGCGGTCAAATTATCCCTTGGAACTTTCCGCTGTTGATGTGGGCCTGGAAAGTCGGTCCTGCGCTCGCCACTGGTAACACTGTTGTCCTGAAGACTGCCGAATCTACTCCTTTGTCTGCATTGTACGTGTCTCAGTTTGTCGCTAAGGCTGGGATTCCTCCGGGCGTTTTGAACATTGTGTCCGGTTTTGGTAAGATCATCGGGGAGGCCCTCACCACGCACCCTAAAGTTAAGAAAATCGCCTTCACTGGTTCCACTGCCACGGGTCGTCATATTTACCAGAATGCTGGTATGAACTTGAAAAAGGTCACTTTGGAACTGGGGGGTAAATCTCCCAACATGGTCTTTGCCGATGCTGACATGAAGCAGGCCGTACAGAACATCATTCTAGGGATTTACTTCAACAGTGGCGAAGTCTGCTGTGCCGGTTCGCGTGTTTACGTGGAGGAGTCTGCCCACGACCAACTTTTGGAAGAGTTGAAGATTGCGGCTGAGGCGCTCAAGGTTGGTGATCCATTCGATGAAGCTACTTTCCAAGGCGCTCAAACCTCTCAAATGCAGCTCAGCAAGATCCTGAAATACGTGGAAATTGGTAAGGACGAAGGCGCCACTCTGGTTACCGGTGGTGAGAGACTTGGCAACAAAGGCTACTTCATAAAACCAACTGTGTTCGGCGGAGTCACCGAGGACATGCGCATCGTAAAGGAGGAAATTTTCGGACCTGTTGTTACTGTGAGCAAGTTCAAGACCATTGATGAGTTGGTAGAACTGGCCAACGACTCCGAATACGGCTTGGCAGCTGGTATTCACACCTCCAACCTCAACAAGGCCATCGAGGTCTCCAACAGAGTTAACGCCGGTACCGTGTGGATCAACACTTTCAACGATTTCCACCACTCCGTGCCCTTCGGTGGTTTCAACGCCTCGGGCATTGGAAGAGAGATGGGATCCGAAGCTTTGGAAAACTACACTCAAGTCAAGGCCGTGCGTGCCAAGTTGAACTTGTCTTCTTCCACCAGCTCGTAATCCTGCCACTTTCGGAATCTGAGTAAAGTGAGAATTCACGACCCTATACCACAGCAAGCACACGCCCGGGCTGTATGATTGTAGAGCTATAAAGGGAATGTTGCGCAAGCTTCTCTTATGCATGAAAAACTAACTAACAACTGTATGTAACAATGTAACGAACAATTTATTTGATATTCATTGATATTCGTCGTATTCTCAGGCACCACAGTGCCAGGAGAACAAAGTTATAGATTAACAAGCTCCTTATGAACATGCGTGAGAAAGCACTCCCACTCGATCCATTTTCTATTTGGTGGATTGCACCTCTGCCTCAACATCACGAAGCCTCTTCCGGTTACATTTCTGGATGGTAGCGCTTAATCACATGACCAATGGCTCTTTATGCTACACCGGGAATCTACACGGCGATTCATGACAATCCTATCTCTCACTTTTCTTTCGCTACATTGGCTCTAGTCCTCCTCCATCACCGAAATCTCCATCTCCTCTTCATAATCGGCGCTGGACCTTATTGGCACAACCTTCCTCGATAGAAGATGCGCATGTAACTCTTGTTCTTCCTTCGAACCTTTCGCAACACCCGTAGCAGTCCCACTGGACTCCTTTACTGCAGCTTTCTCCTCCACTTCTGTGGTATTTGGCTCACCTTGGCTCATCAAGGTCGCCTTGATGAACAACACAGCGGTGAATATGGCCAAAAACACCGCCCCCACGCCGAAGATCAACCCCTTCACAAGATCGTCTAACACCATAAACCTAGAAATAAGAGCTTCTGAAAATAACTTGGATACACTGGTAGTCTTCTCTGATGACATTTTTATATGATAACTCCCCGGTTGAGAGTTCCGAGATTATGTCCCTTCAAAAGGAGTTCTTATAGCGCGAGTTCCCCATGATCGCAATTAGGCGAAAATATCCCGCCCGACATACAAAAGATGGGGGAAATTGCGGAAGACAAACAAAGCCCGGATAGAGGCAGAAAAGAGAATTGTATGGTGTAAGACCATGGTAAGTCAGAGATTCCAAGCTTGTACGTGTATTCTTGAAATCGCACTCTTTACTTGTATAGATTTTAACTTCCCTGGCTGTTTTGCGCTATCTAAGGTCGGCGATGTAATAATCTTTACGCTCAGTTCTTCGTTGCTAATTAGTGTACAAGGTGTTGTTATTTAGTGTGCTTCGTGTCTGCTACCGTCTCTCTGTAGGGATTGGATGTGTGCTCTGGAAAGTGCTGAACTGAAGTCAATTTGAAAACATTCCGCAATACTAAGCATGGTCTTTAGGCCTCCACGTCGTCGGACAGAAGACCGAACACATTCGTGGAGACAGATCTAGTCTCTTGCGCCTGGCTTTCTTGGCCTGATTCGTCTTCACCAGCATCATCGTCTTCCATGGCGTCTTCTTGGCCCTCTTCCCCACTATTTTCTTGCACTGCCTTCTGACCCGTCAGTTTAGCCAAATCTCTTCTTATGCTTTCGTTGGTACTGTCCCATCCAGCCTTGCGGGCACCTTGGACATACTTCGCTCTGGATTTGGCCCTTTCTACTTTGCCATCTAATCGGTGGGAGACGTTCAGAGCCCGCGCGATTCTCTCGTTGTCCAGATTTTCCAAGGCACTTTTTGCAGCGACTTTCTTGCCAACTTTATTAGCTGTTTTCTGCTTCTTTTTCATCTTGGCCTCTAGAAGCTGCTCATTCTTCGATGCCGTTCTTATCAGTTTGTTGGTTACGTCCAGATTTTGAGCTCGAGGTAACTCGGCCAGAGACTGGGCTTCCGTATCGGTGAATTCCAGCCTACGGGCCGCTCTTGAATGTTTAGAGACTTTTCCAGCTTTTTTAACCATTGGTGGGGTGTGGCAGGCTCTTATTTGGGCTGACAAGGCAACTTGGAACACTTTATAAGCGTGGCCGATGAGCCAGCGATGGGCCAGCTCATCGTGTAGAATTTTCACTCTAGCTCTAGGTCAGATGACCCTGCTAGTGCTCGAGTCCGAGCTTACCTAATCCTTCCACCTAGCATTTACCAATTGCCACTATCGATGCTGAAGACATAAAAGCCAGCTTGTTGGCAGTGCTAAGTGTGTTTGGTTCACCTTCTTTCTAGCAAAATCTTTGGCATCAGCTTATGATTAGTGACAGTTTAATTTTAAGTAATCTATGATTTCCTCGTGTGATGTTTTCTTTGGCAACGAATTTTGGCTTCGACCTGACTGCTCAAAGGCCTCTCACAGATTTCATTAGACTTAGCATCACTGCATAGGTATCCTTTAGTACCCCAAATCAACGTGCCAAACCCTTTGGCATGAGACGGCTTTCAAATTATATAGGATTAAATTGAGTGGAACTAAGGTTGCACACATAATAATGAGATGCTAAACATTCTCTAAAGACTTTAGTATGATGTTTCCACACCTGAGTCCCTATCACGTCCCATGATGGTATTGTCGCAGTTGCGAGCCCACTCGAAAACTTGTCGAAATGTGAGTCCATCTCCATGACGTTTTGAGTCTGCCAGGAATCATCATCAGTAGAAAGCACACATAGTCACTTCGCTAGCGGTCCGCACTATAGGTCAACTTGTGCGAGTTTGTCGCACAAGTTAAAAGAGAGTCAACCCTGGTTGGAGTACTCTAAGTATCGTTCAGAAACGAAGACATTTTTACACCGCGATAACTGTGAGCTCTTTCGGCAATTTGTTGTACATTTTCTATGGTGTGAAGTTACAAGTTCTATGATATGAATTTGATCATCTGCATCGCGCGCGAAAGCGCAAATAATTACCGCTGGCTATGATGAAATTCCCCAAATTTGGTGCGCATTTGGCAACGTTCTAAAATGTTAAAGAGATATGCTTAAGATATGCTTAATCTGCGTCTTAGTCGGTATATTTGCTACGTCAGACTGTTCATAATTGATTAATTTACCAGCAAATAATCGCATGATTTCGCGATAAGTAGCAGGACAATTGACGATATCTGGTAAGTCGACCATCATAAGTTTCTCTACATGGGTCTGGCGGTCTGTAATCAAAACATTTTTCGCAATTGCATAACCTCTTTTCAATAATAACGTTGTAGAGACCAATCGCGCGAAATGTGATAATTTGGCTAGAATTTCGAATGCGCCTAGTGTCAACCCCAATAGCGGGTTGGTCAGCCAATCATCATACCCTTTCATGTTATAAATATAGCATTTTAGCACCAGGCTTAACGCTTTAAAAGCGCTGCAAGGATGAGGAAGGTCAGAGATTTCTCTGGGGAATAGTAGAGATATTGAGTAGTGAAATACATCGTTTTCAATAAGCATTCTCTCATGAGGTCGAAGAATAATGCAACTACGCAATGGTAAGTTGCAAACAGTGGCCTGGCAGCTGCTCAAAGGAAATTTACATAGTATTTTTCACAAGTTATTGTGAATGCTTTCCCTTAGTGCCAAACACATCCATCGACAGTCGTAGCGAAGGAATTTTCTATCTCTGATGCATAATAATTGTAAGGCAGCAGGAGGTCAATCATTATCAGCAAAGCTTTCGGCTATCTCGAGATAGTTCAGAATCTGACTTTTGCAATTGATGTAAAGTTGCTCGGAACACTGAATGTCCCACTATGCCAAAGATGTTACACCACAACAAAGGGATACGTTGCGAACCAACGAATTCCTACATGCTAGAGGCTTAAAGGCGGCATACGTTGTTAGGCTCGGATGAGTGTATTGGGTATCAAGCCTCGGGGTGAAGCCCTTCACACAAGCGTAAAACAACAACTGCCCTAGGTCGGCTTCCTTCAGATGAGCGTCAGTCACCTGCCCACGCGCTTTATAGAGAATTAAAATATCTTCATAAGCAGGAGAGATTGGCTCACTTGTGCAGTTGTCAAATTCAATCGCCGCTGGATGTACGATCAAGGCGTCGGACGGAATATCCACCAAGGCAACCCCACTTTTTTCCCAAATACATATCAACCCGTCCATCTATGTGAATAGCATTCAGCATTCAGCATTTCAGAGATATCAAGCATCGACTTTGGGGGCTGGAAGTCTAGCGGCTTAATAGTACAGCCAG
This sequence comes from Lachancea dasiensis, assembly GCA_900074725.1. Lineage (NCBI taxonomy): Eukaryota > Fungi > Ascomycota > Saccharomycetes > Saccharomycetales > Saccharomycetaceae > Lachancea > Lachancea dasiensis. The sequence continues at coordinate 806,269 of LT598460.1, forward strand.
TCAAGGATGTAGCTAGTTCGTCGAGCTCTGAATTGACTTGGCGAAGATACCAGTAATCCTTACATACTTGCTGGTCTTGGATTGTACGTAGTAAGGGCATTTTCGTAGTTTATAGAATAGCGTTCGATTTATCAGCTTGATGGCCGGGGAGTAGATCCAGTCACAATCTCCTTTACGCAGAGAACAACATGGAACTGCATTTGATTTCGATATGAAGTCTAGTTGTTTCAGTATCCTCAGGAATCTTGATTACGACCATGTCTTATGCTTCAAAGACCATTTTCAAGAACAAATTGTAAAAATTGATAGCGGCGGACACCAGAAGCATTTGCTGCTAATGACTGTTTCAGCAAAGGGTCAGTACTAAGCTTCATTTCAATACCGATGTTAAAACACAATTCATTTATCACTTTACTTAACCTGTACAAATCATTATCAAGATGCATGCTTAAAAGACGTCACCTTGGTCGAACATGGCGTCGGCCACTCTGATAAATCCAACCAAATTGGCACCCTTGATCAAAGATGGCAAAGATTCTGCGTTACCTTCGTTGGAGTATTCACGAGCAGTCTCTAGACAGTCGTTGAAACAGTTGACCATGATCTTCTTTAGCTCCTGGTCAACTTGTTCCCTAGTCCAGGACATTCTTTGGGAGTTTTGGGCCATTTCCAAACCAGACACGGCAACACCACCCATGTTGGAGGCTTTGCCGGGGGCGTACCAGACGGCAGGTGCGGAACCCGACTTGGTGGACACACGTTGACCTTCAAAGATGTGAGCGGCCTCAGCAGTGCAACCCATGTTAGAACCTTCAGCAACGAACTTGACACCAGCAGCGACCAAGGCCTTAGCTTCGTCGCCGGAAACTTCGTTCTGAGTGGCACATGGCAAGGCAACATCAACCTTACCAACGTGAGTCCATGGACGGGCGCCAGCAATGTACTTGACAGTGCTGGAGGAGAAGGCAGAGTATTCACCAATAATGTTCTCCAAAGTCTTGAATTGGACCTTGGCGCCGATAATAGCCTCGATTTGTTCAGCGGTGATACCAGTCTCCGTGATGATAGAGCCCTTAGAGTCGGAGAGAGATACAACGGTACCGCCAAGCTCAATAACCTTTAGAGCGGCGTATTGAGCAACATTACCGGAACCGGAGATGGCAACGCGCTTGCCAGCGAACGATTCTTTACCCTTGCTGGCAAAGTCAATCATTGCTTGAGTGTAGTAAACCAAACCGTAACCGGTGGCCTCTGGTCTGATCAAAGATCCACCCCAGTTCAAGCCCTTACCGGTCAAGACACCTTCCCAGGAGTTCTTGTACGTCTTGTAAGCACCAAACAAGTAACCGACTTCACGGCCACCAACACCAATGTCACCAGCAGGGACATCAGTGTCTTGACCAATATGTCTGCTTAGTTCTCTCATGAAAGAGTAGCAGATTCTTCTGATTTCGTTGTTAGATCTTCCCTTCAAGTCAACACATAGACCACCCTTACCACCACCAAGGGCTTGGCCAGTCAAGGCGTTCTTGAAGATTTGCTCGAAACCCAAAAACTTTAGGATTGACAAGTTGACACTTGGGTGGAAACGTAGACCACCTTTGTATGGACCCTTGGCAGAGTTGTATTGAACTCTGTAACCGGTGGCAACTTCTTGTTCACCATTGTCATTTTCCCAGGCGACTCTGAACTGGATGATTCTCTCAGGAACAGAGACAACTGGCAAGACCTTCTTGTACTTTGGTTGCTTCTCGAACAAAGTGGAGTCTTGCAGAGAAGTGACGACTTCTTCGTAAGCTTGTTGAAATTCTGGTTCGTAGGCGACTGGAGACATCTTATTTGTCAATGGACTGGTGAAGAGTACTTGGTGTTTTTGAAACCAACAGTACTTTCTTGGTTCTTAGACCCATTTTATCTCTCGCTTTTATACAATACTCGAGCGCTAGTCCAGCGCCACCCAATGCACCACCCACTGCAACTAACTGCCTACCTACACCTTTTCATTGTCGACACAGTGTGGATAAAATTTTTTTGTCCAATCAACTACAGATCTCACAACCAAACCAAATTTCCTTTTCCTCTCGTCAGCCTTCCCCGCTAAAACATTCGCTTTTGACCATACTGACGCACTTTGATAGGCGTTGGTTTTTGTCGACGTCCAATAGTATTTCGGCCTAGGGCGATCGAGTTACAAAATAAGAAAAAATGGCTCTAATCTTTGTTCGGGCATCTGCCGACATCACGCAAATTTCAGCTGTGGAACAACATTATCCAATCAGATTGATGGATGCATCATGATAAGCCTTGCGCAATCGCCGTAGAACCCCAGTAATTATTGGTTGTAAGAATCATGGACTACGTATCAATAGGCATTTTTGGTGCATGTTTCCCTTGGTAATTTCTTGTGGTCAAAAAACAAATTAGCGGGCTCACCCTACCACCGGTACCGGTCAAATTTTCAAGAAGGTGCACACCAAAAGTAATGCACGCATACACCGTTAAGACCTAACGGCCACATCCGCGAAAAGGAATATGTAGCGTTACCGGCGTGTTTTCTGTGGCAGACTGTTTAAGAATTTGTGGCTTGGAGGGTGCACACTGACGGTCAGCTGCTTTCTTCATCAGCATGTGATGATCATGATGTTTGAGTCATCATTCTTTTGGCGGTTGATTGTCAAATATCCAGGTCTGACTACGTCTGGATGCAGAAGAAGATCCACTGGACGAGTTAGCAAACGTAGCTCGCTATTCTTGAATTGGCACATGCCATCTTGAAGTTATTAAGCCTTTGACAGGCGGCCCTGAAAGATGAGTTGATGCCAGTTCAGTGGCTGTGATGTTGTAAGAAAGTAAACGAAAGGTCAACAGCCGATGTATCGTAACAGTAGAACAAGGCGGCAGAAAATGCACATACTGATTGAAAATCGAATCAGTCTTGAGAATTTATAGAGTTAAAAAGGCCACTGCAGTTAGATATACTTCTCACCAGTGGCCGCAAAGGTAGTTCCACACCATCCTCAAATATGACTTCAAAGACGAACATTGAACTACTGCAATTTTTGGCTTGTACACGCCTTCACAGTTCACTGATTACTGCCAGGAAATGAAGATTCTCTTTTTATCACAGGTAAGGCAAGTCCAGGAAGTGTTTACTGGTAACTATGGCCACATCAGACAATATAATCCTGGAGTGATGTGGTTTTGGTGATATCTATCAGGCTGTGCATCTTGTTTCTTTCGTAATGAGGAGGGCCCGAGTGGTATGACGTTGCCGAAATAATACCAGTGCGACACGTCGTGATTGCAAAAACTCAAATACCCAAACGTTCCATATTTCCAATAACTCCTTTGTTTTTTGGAGTGCAACTATGTCATTCATTTTGACTTATGTCGAATTAATGAAATGTGCATAAAACAATGACCACGTAATCTAGACTGTAGAAAATTCGTAGAAGTTCAGTCGTCAACCGGAATTTATATATATACGCGGCTACAGATGGGCTGGCTCTTCCTTGTTTATGATGGCCCTACCATTGAATGGATGCTGATGGAACAAATAGTAGCTATTCTTATAACCTTTACGTAACCGATAATTGGGATAACATCTTTTGGCTCAGTTCTAGAGCTCAAACTAGTAGGTGTGCTCACTGATTGAAATGATTCGGAATTCAACGCCGACTTCGTAGCCGATCCCTACAATTCTATGTTTTATTTTTATAGTAACCAGCCCTACTTGTTTTCACAATAATCACTCTATAAAGTCTTGTGGTGACTACAACATATGGGTTATGGGATGCTACCGATGGTTTTACGCATAATGGTCTATGCACACGTGACGTTAAAAGGACTTCCCAATTATGTGGTTTTTCTGATTTCATGTCTGTTATAATGAAACTTATGTTTTTATCACTTTTATAATGTGCGTCGTTTTTTGCTGATGTTGTCAAGAAGTTGAAATTATACCTAAAGTCAAATGTTGTTGCAGCGCCGCAACTAGAGAGCCATACCGCTTCCGTCTGTAGTATATGCTATCCACAGGTGGACTGCATTGAGCCCACTTGAGGATCGCATTAATGCCAAATTCTGGGTAACACTGACTCTCAGCTGATAACATAGCTGGATTTCAATATTAGAAATATGGATTTGGAAACAAGCTGATTCCAAAGTGACATGAGACTAAAGGTTTTTCATTATAACCCGTATTAATTGTATCCTACTAAGCGTATTATGTACCAAATCATTAAATCGTAATCCATTCTTGTGCACTTCGTGCTCCTGTCATACTGCTGTCCCATGCGACATTTGACGGGGAGAAGAAATATCCAGAGTATGCTCTTCATCCTCCTCAGGAATGGATACGAGCAGCAGGTTCCCATTTGAGATCTTCATCATTCCTCCATCACTCGCCAGCGTGTAATGGCCCGGTCTGCGAAGTTGAGTGTTACGGCCTAGCATTTTGAGCTCTTCCTCAGGATCACTGAGACTATAGTCGTCGTCATCGTCGTTACTTGAAAGGGGCTCATCGTCGTCGTCCTCGCTGTCGCTATCACTATCGCTGTTATATTCGTGCACCGTCTGCACAGGAACGGAAGGCAAGGAAAACGTCACGTGTTGTTCTCCCACCACGTAACTACGATCGTCGTTACTGAGATCGTGAGTCAATTGCACGGGCTCGATCTCGCACTCGTCGTCACTTTCACCGGACCCGTCTTCTTCTTGCAGGGTTTCCATCACCTTGTCCAGCAGGTTGGCGTGGCCTACCAGCACTCGGAGGTCTAGATCGCTCTTTTTGGATTGGGAAGCGCAGCGAAGCAGCTTCGTGCGTGCTTGGCTCGCTAGAGCGTATCTCTCAGTAACTGTGTTGTACGCTGAGACTCTAAACATTGCGTGTGAACTTTCTCTTCAATATGATGATGTCTTGTAAATTACTGTTAAGAAACCAACTCATGGCTAGATGCTAAACTGATTGTTAACTTATATGCCAACGATGCCAAGGCTGCTTGGTCCTTCGCGCAGGTAACCATTTGTCAGTACACCTATTTGTGATTGTTTTTACTCATCGTCCATCCGCTGCGCTTCCGAAGCCCGCGGTGCGGACATAATGGGCGACGCTTACCAGTGCTGACACAACTATGAAGTGCGTCGTGCGAAAACCATTATAAATCACCGCAGCACACACATCTCGGACGGAACGGCCTGACAAATTCCGGGCAGGAAAAAAAATTAAAGAAAGAACACGGCCGAAACGGATTTTGAAATTGTAGTACAAGATGACATGGTGATGTCAGACCTTGATTATAAGCACCTCATCACCATTTGGGTTGTTGGTAGATAACGCAGAGAAAAGCTAGTGAATGAATGCAAACGGGTGTTGTTCTCGACGCTACCCAAATTTGTGGCGGCCGAACTGTGAGTCAAGAATCTAGACGCTTGTAGATTAGGTGTTGCAGGTGTTCAGAACACCGTGAAATAAACGTGCAAGGACTCTTCATTGACTACCAATTCTTGGCGGAATGTCAATGCTTGCGGCCGAGGAACCAGCTTACTGGCCGAACAATTCGGAAGCAGCTTAGACATTTGCTAATTGCGAGTACACCCGCTTCCGTTGTTCTGCCTCGTTTATAGTTATCAAAGTGGACAAGGCGGAATAATTTACGGCCGACACCGGATCGGGAATGGAGCGGAGATCCTGTAGAACCCAGCGAAAACCCCGGCCTCATCGGCACATGGAACACAGCGGCAAACTAACTGCCGAGTGAAGAATTGACGAGAGAAGAGAAAAGAAGATTGAGTGGCTGATTTTATGTCACGTGTGTATATGCAGAGAACGTGAAGTGTATAAGATCGGCATTACATGAATTACAGATGCGATGTACATGGCGCAACAAGTATTCCGACAGGTGCAAGGGCCTTTGATGATTTAATCTGTCTGCTCTTCAAGTTCACGCTGTAAACCCTTAAGTACACCAAATAGGTCAGCTATGAGATCGTGAATGTCCTCCAGCCCGACCGACAGCCGCAAAAGTCCTTTGTCGATGGATGGGTCGCTGAGGGATCTCCACTCTATTAGCGATTCCACGCCACCCAGTGACGTGGCGTGCTGGAAAATTTGAACACGTTTGACCAGTTTTTTACACTGTTCGGGGTGTTTCAAGATGATAGAGAACACAGGACTGTAGCCGCCTTGATTCAACTCCTTTACGTATTCTTCAGGTTGCAAGCTGCCGTGACGTACATGAGCTAGTACTCCAGAGACCTCGCCAGCATGGTTTGCCAAATGTTTGACAAGCGCCTCGCAGTTTTCGGACTGTTGCTTGACTCTTACCTTGAGGGTGCGCAGTGAACGTAGCAGCAGGAAACTTTCCAAGCTGGCTGGGATTGTTCCCATAATCATCCGCTGCATTTTTATTTCAGCCGCCCATGATGGATCCTTGAAGCATAAGACCCCGCTGAGCAAATCAGAATGACCACCCAGATACTTTGTCCCCGAATGCATGACAATGTCCACGCCAAATTCCCAGGGGTTCCTCAATGGAGGAGGAGCCAAGGTTGAGTCGATCAATACAAGTCCGCCTTTTGCATGGACCTTCTTCACGAGCTTGACAACATTGCAACTCTCGCCGAAAGGGTTCATCGGATCTTCTATGTGCACCAGGTCGTGAGCACTGCACTCTTGATCAATGTCCTCGAAGGACAAGATTTGCATACCGCTAACTTTTGAAAATAATTCTGCTGCGAGATGACACCCGTGGTAGCACTCAGCTATGAACAGCTTCTTGGGGCGGAGGTAGGTCAGAATTGCATAGTAGGCCGACAACCCTGAGGCATATGCCAAGCACGGACCTCCTAGCACTGATGTAAGTACAGCTTCCACACGAGTTGCGTTAGGGTGACTTTCTCTTGAGTAAACAGGCGGCTTGTCGGTCTCAATCGATCCGCTAACCTCTCCTGAGGGAATAAGCTTGTCGTTATCGTACCGAAAGGTAGTGGAAACATTGATTGGAGGCGCAACGTCAGTCACCCTGTTCAAAAAGTCATCAGCATGAATCGAACTGGTGCTCAAGTTACCCATCCTATGCCTTTGTCTGGGTTCCAGACAAGTATACCAAATCCTTTACACTTTACGTGTGCTTAAAAGATCTTGGGAATCTCTTTTATATCAGAAGTACAAAAAAAGACTTGATTGTTATCTGTTTAACAACAAGCACACAAAAACACTTTTAGAAAGCTACGCAAGCAAAACGTGGCCAGCCAGTATGATCAGTGACTATATGGGTTAGCCAAACACATTTATCGTCCACTACAGAAAACTGGCTTATCAATAAAGACAGGCTTTTTCCAATAGCGCTTGTTGCAAGTCCAAGCAAATTCCACAGCAAATGGCCCTGCTGACTCTTATGGGAATATCGAACGGTCAGGCTTCAGAACATGTTTATGCAAAGCTAGTGGGTTCGCCTAGCTCAACTTTTTTTTTTCAGCACTGTGCAACGCTAGCCGCTATGGGTAACGGCAGGCGAGGTTTACTCAATTGTACATTAAAATGATATACGGGCGTTATTTTCGTTATCAATATTGGGCAGTGGATGCTATGGGCCGCTCCGCGCGTGGCGGATATTGCACATCAGTCGGTTCTGATGCCCCAACAACAGCGTTAGCTGGAGGCTCCACATCTGCTGGTGGCAGATTAGCTTCATTGGTAGGGGGTACGATCTCTAAATCTGTGGGCGGTAGGGCTTCCACGTCCGTATGAGGATTCGTGCTACTTATGCGGAGGTTGCACCATCGGGTGAGAGTAGCTTCACTGCCACTATAAAATAACTTGCCTCCTGTGGCTAACCTAATTGGAGCCATAACGTTCAGCCAGAACAATGTTGCAGTGATATCAAAAAGCCAAAATGCAAAGAATGCCATAGCGATAGAAGCTTGGCCTGCACGGCAGTATTCCAACCAGCCACTGCTATAGACATATCGATTGCTACAGTTTATACCGCCATGGAGCGCCGCCAAAGCGACGAAAGCGGCAAACCATAGAATAGCGAGGATAACCTCACTAATGAGAATTGCCAACACACAATCGCTGAGTCTGAGTGGTATAACAGTGACAATCGCTAAGTACACGAAAGTCATGACCGAAATTGCAACCGCATACCCCGTGGTAGCATGATTGATGCCAAAATCTAATACTTTGGCGCTCAAGCCCAAGGTGATAATAGTAAATACAAACTGCCCGATACGGAGTCCCCAGAGGAGATAGATGTTAGAATGCCACCGGTAAGGGGTAACAGGAACAGAAAGCTCAGACTTGACTTCAGATTTTGATTCTTCGAAGGACATAGGGATTGGTCTCTGGAGTAGTTGATAAGACCAGTCTGTGGTTCATATAAGAGTTTCTTATATAATCGCTGGGGTGCGAGTTTCAGACTTGAAGTTTGGCGGGCCGTTCTATAATTCCCTGCAGCGCGTATATGCTGGGATATTCTAGGGAGGTACGTTGTAGGGTTTTTTGGAGGCTTGAGCAAAATCAAGGGTTTACGCCTCCCTCACCCCGAATCAAAGGTATGTACCACAACTTGAGATCCCATCGGCTAGATAATTGGGGCTTAAGCAGATTAATTGTTTCTTTTAGTTTTGATTAAGGGCCCAAACCCCTAACAATAGCGAGTTTACGAGAAATAACAACGCCCTTGATGGCAAGTCATTACAGATTTCGTAACGTGAGATTACGGCAAGGAGGTAGATTTATCCAGAGGAGCCAAGGCGATGCGATGCGATCTCGGAGACTTTGCTGCCTCTATTTGCCACACTAGGCTGCTGAAGCGGATAAAAGTTAAAGTGTACGTGCCTTAACTACACTATACCCCGTGCAATTACGTTCTCAACCGCCCCAAAGAGATAGGCGTATTACACATTCCAGAGCTTATGTTGATGACTTACGAACTGAACCCCGATTTTGGTCCTTAGCAACAAGCTATTTTTTTTTGCCCGATGAGATAGGAAATAAGTAGTCACAATGCACACGTTTTGAAGGGAGATGCAACCCCAATATGCGCGAAGGCACAGCGTTTAGCTAAGGCACAGTCTTTGAGCGAAGGCACAGTCTTTGTTATATCCAGTGTAGTCGTCTGAAAGATAAGGGGTTATCAAGGGTCCGGATAGGAATTTGAAGGCACCTCAAAACACTAACGTTGAGAATGTCCTCCTGGACTATGCATTACTTTTTGTATTAGAGGTTCAGGCTCATTTACTTACATAACAAGGTATAGCAAATGAGCACGCGTGCCTTTGGGAGGCACTGGCAGTATACTTTAATATCTCGGGACAACGGCGTTGGTGAACTCCAAATCGTTTGCAAAGGTGCAGTACCCCATTTTTCAATAAGGGATTGATACCAGTAGCAACTTTAAATCCTTGAATACAAAACCACTTGACCATAAAAGTGAAATTCCAGCTTTCTTAGCTTCTCGGGTAGGAAATACTAATATACTGACAGAATTCTGTCCAAGTCATGTCATAGTTGGCTATCCTTTGGTTGGGATCGCATGTTGTCTTGTTAACGTATCGCTAAGTTGGCCCGTTCTTCTGGTAAATTTGCTACGACATTTTGACTTGACAACCGCGATGAATAATTATTGACCGTCGAACTGCTGTGAGTACCTGGCTGGCTTTAATGAGGCGACCAATGATTCTGCAATCTAATCGCGAGTAAATTATTGCTCATGTGTAAAGGGTAGTCTCTTGTACTCATCGATATTCTGTGCTACAGGCTACATCCTCAAATGTTGCTTTTTCAATGTTCTCTTAATACTTGGCACCTCATTTTATTGCTCGATCCACTGATACTACCACTCTTCATATTCTGTATCGAAAAAGATAGGAAGTAAACAGCTATCTGAACGTAGTATGATATCTCCGACCCTCCTCTTGACTTCGGATAATGAGAAAGAAGGCGCCAATATTATTCGAAACGTCTAACAATGGCATGCCTCTTCTCTCTTTCGTGTCAAGATATACGAGCCTGAGTCTGATTCAAGTTCATGTATATTAGAGAATTGGATAATGAAACCCAGATTAAATTAGTTCACCATGCCGCTGTCAAGGACAAGATCAAGCCACAAACAACTATCACGCAAGAAAGCTTGCATACCATGCTCTAAGGCGAAAGTGAGGTGCGATCAGCGCCGTAAGCACTGCTCGCGGTGCCTTGGTCGTAGAGTATCGAGCCAATGCCGCTACCCCGATTCACTGGACATCGATACCAATGATGGGCGCTTGCCACAAGACAACTGCGAGAAAAGTGTAATTACTCCTTTGAATGTCGCGCTCTGTAGCGGTGTTGATAATTTTAATACTGATCTCGTGGGAGCACAGAAGGACTTAAAACCCGTTGTACCAGTACCAGTTTGTACGGCCGACAAATACAATTGTGGAGAGATCACCCCGTCTACGCTGACAGAACATCTCACTGATGCAAATAGATACCATCTTGAAGATGAAAAACCTTTCAGATTTGAGGAACTGGATCTTATTTGCACGGTAAACTACCAAGAGATACAAAACAGATGGCTCAACAATTATATCCCACCCTTGGATCATGAAGTTAAAAACTACCCTTCCAATGTAACGTCTTTCATTTCCAAAATGCTTCGTGCATATTCCTCAATGCCAATCAGAAGAGAAGCTTTTCCGCCTTTTGTTCACATCTCTCAAAACTCTCCGGTTGATCTGCCAACCCCGCTAGCAGTGTGTCTCAGCTTAATGCGAATGTTTCATAATAGAGTTCCTTCTCAGGACTTTGTCATAAAAGATGCCCTCGCTAGGGAAATGTCTCGTCTATACCAACAGCATGGGTCCTTTGACGAGGTTAATCTCCTAGCCGCATTCCAAGCTTACTTAATTTATTCTATGGCAACTTTCTTTGAGTTTGATCAATGCAAACCAACAGGACTACACCAAGCTATGGTAAACCTACAGAATATAGCATGTGAAGTCTCAAAACGTGGCATCTGTTGTTCGGCCGAAGTAAGCCGTTCAATACCAAAATGGGAGTCCTGGATTGTTGCCGAAGCCAAGAGGCGTACAATATTCACAATGTACTTATTTGATAGCCTACTCTGCTCACATGATGGGCTACCAACGTTTTTGGCCAAAGAGCTCAAAGGCACCTTCGCACCCTCTAGTGGGTCCTTATGGCGAGCTACAACAAGGAAAAGGTGGAATGAGCTATATCAAAGATATCTATGTGAATGGGGCAGTGATGGGCCTCTGGTAATTGATGAGCTTTGGCCTGTGCCATCTGACATATGCGGTCAGGAGTTGAAACGAAGGCGAATAAGAATAGACCACTGGCTCACAGAAGTCGACGACTATGGAACTATGCTTTTTGCGATTACGTCATGTACTCATGGTGACCAATAAGCGGTACTAGTTAGCAGATAGTGTCGAGGTACAGGAGCAAGATGGGGACAGGAGTGGAGAATATTGAGTGACTACGAAGAGCCACACCGAGCGCTCACTTCTTGAAAAGTTTGCATTCTTTCGGGCGCTCCTTTCTAGCGCCTTGAAGTACCAATACGTTATGCAAATATAATGAAATTGCCTCCTCCGATCATTTTTCTTTCTTTGGCGATACGTGGTAGATTGATTGACACTTCAACTCAACGCCAAAAATCCGGTGATGGACCGGTTTTTCCGAAAGGCCCTCAACTTTGCATTCTTCATGTGGAGGTTATAATATGTGGACCAAACGTTTTGATTACGGCAACCCTTTTTTTCTTACCTAATTGCATTTCTTGGCAAGTGTGGAGAGCAGCACAATACAATATCTCACCCCTCTCTCTTGATCAGTGCATTCTCTGCAGTCACATATCACCCAAAAAGATCCTGACCGAAGGCACGATAAATCTCGGCCTTTTGTGAGGTTATTTTTTTTTCTGTTCTCATATTTTTTTGTCCCTTAATGTAGGAAGTAGTTAGGACTACGTACGTAATGAAAATATAATGAAGGTACTTAAATAAAAATAAATTTATATATATGTACCGATCGTAGTGATAACGCTTTCTGATTAACACTACAAATGAGAGATTTCCCGCTCACTTCTTTACGAAGAAGTTTTTCTCAACAATTGGATTTTGTTTGTTAACTAACAATGGATCGTGGTGGGATACCTGCAATCGTATTTTTGGTCCTTTATTTTGTGCTGTTTTCATGGGTTACATTCTTGCTTTTAACCAAGCGAGTTCTCTGGAGATCTCGGTATACATCCATTTTTGTGCACACACTACTTCGTCTGGCAGCTCAAATCTGTGGAATTGGATATGGAGTAGCAGGTGTTGAGCATATCAATTGGCTGATAGCCTACCTAGTTTTTGGCGCAGAAGGCTATTTCACTCTAGTTTGGTGTGCGTATCGCTTTTTGATAGCCTTTCAGAACGAAATTTTGGGCAATTCATGGATTGAACCCAAAAAAGATTGTGGATTTTGGAGCTACTACCGAGTTTTACGTGCATACCCAGTTCTTTACATCTACTATCTCTTGGCGGCTGCTAATGGCCTGATCATTGCCGGATCAGTTAAGGGAACCAACAGCAGCCTTTCAGACTCATCTAGGGAGCACGAGCTCCGTGTTGGACGGGCGCTGCGCGACGCGGGAACAGCAATCTTTATGGCACTGGTTGTACTCTTTGCAGCATTCACTCAAAAATCGTATATGGCTCGTAGGGGTGCGTATACTCGGGCTCAGTCTCATTTTCTCCTAATCTTAGGGCTCACGGCAGTTCCGCTTCTCATTAGAGGTGTATATGGGATTTTAGGAACCGAGCTCAGGTCGTGGAACTATGCCTTACCCGAGGCGTACGACGGAGGCGGCTTGAGAGCTGGTGCTCTTGCTGCGGAATATGTGCTGGGTACAAGTATGGAATGGGTTACTTGTTTAACGCTTTTATCCACGAGTTTTATTTCGATTACCAGTGGTGCAAATGAACCACTGGACTTTGATGACAAAGCAAGGATGAATTCTAAGGGAGAATTGGACCAAGAATTAGATGAAGAGGCAAAGTAGCAAACTTTGCTTGCCATGTAAAAGGAATCATGCTAACCGGACTATCATACAAGTGAATTGTAAAATTTTCTCGAACACTAATTTCTGCTTAGCGTCGCGGGATGGAGTACTGAAAAGATATTTGTACAGACAATAAGGTTGAAGAGAGTAGTTCAAACCCACAAATTTTATTCAATTTCTCCGATGAATCCCTAATATCTTCTCTCAATTGTTATTTTATTACACAGGACTTAATAACTCAAGCTAATTTTTTGTCAGGGTGGCCAAAGGTTTTTGAGCTTTTTGCTTGGCAACAAGTGTAGTTTTCAGGCCTTTGCCCCTTTTCATATGTTTTATCTTTGCATAGCTCACTTTATTTGTTTGTTAAATAGACTTGTAGAATCACATTATGTGAACTATTCTAAGTCTCAGCTAGAGAAGCTGTAAAGAGCCGGGACGTGAGCATAAACTTGAAGGCTGGAATTCTCCTTGTTAGTTGCTTAGATGTAAACAATAGCACTAACCGCTTTATTAGTGATCAATAGTTCGCTAAAAACGTATAGTATTTTAACATATCAACTGAAATTAGTTCATAGTAACCTTTGAGGGGACTCAGTGTTTTCGTTGGATAGTTCACCGAGAAACCTGGCAACAATACAGGTTCTAGATGTCTGTAGTTTGAGCTATATCTTGATGATAATTTGGACCTTTGTGATATTGGTTCACCCAATCCATCGAATAGGTTGTATTTCAAACCAAGATTAAAGCTAAGAGTAATCTCACTAGTGTCTGCAGAAACACCTGCAATATATATTGAAAGTTATCGGCGATTATTCAGACTATGTTAAGAGAATCATCCTACTACTAAGGCCGAACGCTCCACTATTCATTGACTATTCATACTCTTCTCACTCCGTTAACTGACACTAGTCTTGTCACTTTGTAATTAACTGTTACGAATTATTATTACAACCATGTAAATTGGACAATAAGATGGCACGAGATGGAGACAGTTGATACATAGATATTTAAATATTTTTTGCTTGCTTATTTGAATTATTATTGTTGGGAATGATGTGAGTTATAAGGAACTGATGGTGATGTGCGCCTAATCGCATAATCGGCGTCAGGAAATATGTGACACAGTGGTACAGAATGATAGTACATAACAGAGGCCATACAAATCGACTTACCATCAAAGACAAGTCGAAGAGAGCTGCTGGTGTCCAATGGGATTGGCGATTGATAAGTTATCGGCATTGCGCTGCGATCCATCGATAATAGAATGATCTAGAACGGGTGATTAATAATTGTGTTGACCAGAGTTACCGAATGAGAGTTGTATAAATAACAGGCGTTTGTTCAGATAACTGAACAGCTCTAATGCGTAAAATAATGACGGAGAGATGAATCGAATTCCCTAGATCCAAGTTACTCATCTTATAATAACTATGTCCGACTAACATAATAAATTTAGTAAGCTTTCTACTAATGAATCAGATTCGCTTCAATAATTGTCATGGTGTGTTTAGTGTAGGTAAAGAAACGCAAAGCTCATTATTAAGAAATGCGGTGTTAACTCCACGCTGGTTCTCAGAAGTAAGTTTAGAAAAAATGAATGTTTCCATACAATAGCTTGCTCTTTTGCATGGATCAAAACTAATAGGACGAGAATGGGCTTAGGCTGCGTTTGAGCAATCAGATAATCAGATATCATCAGAGATTTGTCGATCATAGAAAAAATTGGACCTATACTCTGCATGCCCACGTATCTACACGCTTCTTTCTCATGAAAACCGTTAAGCTTATCAAAGCTTGACAAGAGATTTATGCCAATCTCCTCGAGAAAATGGTACGTCCGACACATATGCTAAATAAATCTCGACAAATCAACCTTTAACCAGGCTTATCGCTTTTAGACGGATAAACATCGTCAAAGTTAAGCCATCAAATATATTTGTGACTGACTTTGGGGGCAGTTGAAAATTTCCAAATTCTCACAGCATGCAGCCAATTCAAATTTCAAAAATCAATATTAATAACTTACAAGAATGCGTCAGTTGCCTTCATCAGTTAATTATGGAAAGGTTTTTACAAACCCGAGATTAATCGAGTTTGTTCCCAAAAAGCTATCTTAGCAGCTTAACGATATTTATCTGCCTGTAAAGAAGCCATTAAAAGAGTTCCATCTAAGAGCCTCGGAAATTGAACTTTTCCTTAAAAGTTACACTAGTTGTACTCTCCAAGTCATGGATCAAGGCTTGAAAAGAGACATAATAATTAGTACGTGGATAAAATGGCTTGGGGCATCGTCGCTCTTAAGACAAAGAGCCAAATTCAAGATCATATAGCCGTTTCGATGGACTCGCTAGTACAGAAATGAAGACACCAACATGCCGCCGCACCATTGGCCTATATTTTAATTCAGCTTCTTGCCCATTATGTGTACCGTTGCAAAATATACCCAAGTACAAATGAGGTTGGTAATTCGCTTGTTGACGGTAGTGCAGTCAACAGAATAAAGTAAACAATCAAATTTTCAAGTAAGCTTGCCCCACTCGAGTTGAAGTACATTTTTTTACAGTTTGATGGGCCCTTGTATAACGTTGATTTTGAAATGGAAAAATGAGCAAAATGTACCAGCTCCAAAGGGGCCCTCAAGCAACCGTTAAAATATCTCCACCTTTTGAATCCGCTTGACTAATGGTATTCCACTGTTTGTGTCATTTTTTGGACAGTAGAGGCTTTCTACTGGAATGGTTCTTTCATCGGTGAGGTAATTTGTGTCTACCTTAATACGCTTCAATACGTCTTTTCCAACTTTTACGTTAAATTTGGTGGTCTTAGCCTAATCTGTGCCAGAACGCTATAAAATGATTTTTATAGCTAGCGATACTGATGAAGGTCTAACCATCCGTCAAATTGTTTGGCCCTAAGTCAAACTGAGCGCCCCCGCGCCCTTTGGCTAAGTTCTTGTTTCTCGTTGGTGGTAAGCATTCCTCGTTATTGCACAGGAATTTTCACCCTCGGATCAGGCGGCCGAAAAGGCCAATAAGTTGGCCCAGGTCTTAAATCTTAACATAGATCAGAGCTTGGAATTTTAAATTGGTTGTAATTCCAGACGGAAGCCCGAATTAAGGTCGCGCCGGAAACCGACCCTACTTTTGATGTTTTAAGGGTTCTGTCGTAGCACCGGAGGGGAGTTTTGATATTCAATCCGATGAATCGCATGCATATAAACATGGAGTCAAGGTTATGCTATATGCACAGTTGAGTATCTAAGCGTTCTTAAGAAATCAAAGCCTGGTCTCATAACATGGAGAAAGAACTAAAATTTGATGCGATTGGAGTTTTAGACTTCGACCACTGGACCGACGCCAAAAAGTTTTCCTACTCTCCTCCTTTGTTAGGCCCCAACGATATCGAGTTGAAGATTGAAGTTTGCGCTGTGTGTGGATCGGATATCCATGCTGCAAATGGTGATTGGGGTCGCACGTACACACCTCTTGCTGTGGGCCATGAAATTGTAGGTAACATTACCGCTCTTGGGGACAATGTAGACAAAATAAAGTTCAATTTAGGCGACAGAGTGGGGGTAGGAGCTCAAATAAACTCATGTGGTAAATGCTTGCGCTGTTTGAGAAACCGTCAGCAAAACTGTAAAGACTTTGTTGGAACATACCAAGGTGTTGACAAAAAAAATGGCTTTGAGACTCAAGGTGGTTATGCCTCCCACATAAGAGTTAATTCTGATTTTGTTTTCAGAATTCCTGACCAATTAGATTCTACCATTGTAGCTCCTTTGCTGTGTGGGGGTATTACGGGATTCAAGCCACTAATTACAGGCGAAGTGAAGCAAGGAAGTAAGGTAGGAGTAATCGGAGTGGGGGGCATAGGGCACATGTCCATCCTCTTTGCTAAGGCCTTAGGTGCTGAAGTGACGGCGATATCGAGATCTAACCGTAAAAAAGAGGATGCTCTAAAGTTGGGGGCTGACCACTTCGTGGCTACTGCAGAAAAGGGCTCATTAGATAGTCACGTCGATACGCTTGATCTACTCGTCATGACGGCGTCATCGTTCTCCGAAAGTGATATCGATCAAACGCTGTCTTTATTGGTAGCAGGTGGCCGTGCCATTTTTATCACTAACCCACCAGCTCAAGAGAAACTCACGCTTACCCCACCAACTATGCTTAGCAATGAGTATCACATTGGAGGATCTGCAATTGGCTCACCCCATGACATTGAATACATGCTGAAGCTTGCAGCCGAGAAGCAAATCAAGCCTTGGGTACAGACAGTAGATATTAATGAGGAGAGCGTGTCTGACGTGTGGAAAAAGATGGTAAAGGGTGATGTCAGATATCGGTACGTTTTCACGGGTTATGACAAATATTTTAAGTAGAATTTTGGAGGTGTTTTATCGTAAGCTAATTAATAACATTATGACTAGTTACTTGTATGTACCAAATGAACGGCTAGTACAAGGAAAAACAAAACATTAAGTTTGAATACAGGTAATAGGAGTATTGGGACTGATGGGAATGTCGGGATAATCAAGAAATAATCAAGAAATCTTATGTTGGTAATCAAGAAGAGCCACACTAGACCAGTTCGAAATATGGGTTCAATCTCAGCTTGAAACATGATCGTAAGAGAGGCGCCGAAGTCTTCAAAAGAACTCTGAAGCTTCATTCTAATTTTCTGTAGCAATTTGCTGAAACAAAGCCTTTTTTATCCAAAACCCTTGATTTCGCGTGCATGACGGAAAGCACACAACGTATTCCAGCAGCTGAACGATTAAGTAAGGGCTTTAGATTGCACTCAAACTAGTGATCTATATACTTAGCGATCATGCTGATGTAAAACTTATCATTCATATTTCGCTTTCAACATTCTGAATTCATTTTGATCGAAGATCTTTTAATCTTGCAGCCATCATAATTATTGCGCCAACGGAAAGCTCAGCTTTCTTAACAAGGCCTTATTGAATTATTTCCACTATTATTCCTTTACTTTGAAGTAGTTTTGACCAATTTCCTTTTTTATCGAACGCTTCAAACATCGCGCGGCAATTGTCGATTATGGCAGACAGAAAAGCCTAAATATATGGCTTCTTAGGATGAGATACATCGAGAGTTTGTAAAATTACGGTTCTTTTGCGGAAAAAGCTTAGGAAGCACAAGTGGTCAGGCGTGGATACACATGAAACAAGTACCATGCACATTTGAAGTAATATGAGCTGCAAGCAAGATCAAGGCCATAATATACCCTCGAGCTTTCCGGAGGCAGCTTCCTTGAGAATTTTTAGATTTAGGCCTGAGCAAGGTTCAGAAAAGCGAGGTTATAGGTAATGTTTCATAACGCAGACAAATAAAAAGTGGTTTATTTCACAATTCATTTGGTCAAACGCCAGTCCACACATAAAAAGTCAGTCTAGATTCTCCTTATTCCCAAGCTTATCCAATGCCACAGAGTTCCTTAGTTAAGAGCGAGATCTCAAACCTAACCGGACCACATCTCTCCAATAATTGCATCCCAAGGAAGCTAGTAGTTGAGTGATAGTATAACAGAACACGAATATTGAGCTGACTGATTTTTTGGACTAAGGAGCTGGTCTGCAGTTAGATTAGTCATTCGCTTACATATCCGACCTCAATTGAACATTATAAATGTCATTATCGATAGAGAGCATATGATCGAACTGACTGATATGGATCAAGTGACACGACGGTCAATTTGTTTTCCGTTATAAAGCCGACATGCGCGACGGAACAAAGATGGCCATCAAAGTCGAATGATAAATACGTGAAGAGCTTGCAAAAAGTCCAGGAGAAAGGTGTCGACTATTAAAGGAAGCTAAATTACTTTGAATATAATTTATGAAGATTAAAGATTATTGATGGCGCACCGTCATAGGTTTGTTTCTTCTCATTTTAAACAATCACCCCAATGGCTTTAAGAAAAATAGTTGTTGCCGGAAGCTCGGGAACTCTAGCTGACCACGTACTCGGTGCTCTTTTGGACAGCAAAACGGCAGATTTTACTGTCACAGTTCTCACTCGCCGCGATAGCGGTAAAAATGTTTCAGTCCCTGGGGCTCGTGTGGTGCAAGTGAATTACGATGACAAAAATGAGCTTATTTCGGCAGTTGCTGATGCAGATGCTATCATCAATCTTGTTTCTGGTAAAGTGGGGAGCGTGGTGGACCTGCAACTACTCGACGCTGCTAAAAAGGCCGGGGTTCGTAGAATCTTTCCTTCCTCGTGTGGACTGGACATACTACATCCCGTGGCTACTTCCCTCTTAACTCGGTCAGATGGCAGCGCCTTGGGAAAAGGTGTAGCCCCAATTCAAAATGCTCGTATGTTTCTGGCTCTCGGCGAAGAGAATTCTTCTGTGAGTTTTACTACACTCGTGCCCTCCATCTTCCTTGACGCCGCTCTCGAGGGTCGCTTTGGCACCATCGAGCCCCAGAACCGCAAGGTTACGGTTTTCAATGGAGGGGAGGAGTATTTCACGGGCTGTTCGCTGCCTTTCTTGGGTGCATGTTTTGCCGCTGTTTTGCAAATGGATGAAGAGAGCACTAAGAATAAGCGCATCCGTGTGGCGGAGGTGCGCACTACCTTGAATGAGATTGTAGACACATTTGAAAAGGTTGCAAAAGTGCCCTTTGAAAAAGTACCAGCCAGCCTCGAAGCAGTGGCTGCTAAGCGTGAGATGCTACTGTCAGAAAACCAAGCACTCCCAGCTTTCCATCTCAGTCTGCTCATCTCACTTTTTAACGGGTGTGGGGCTGGAGATATCGAAGATGGGCTAGAATTTGACGGCGAAGGCTTTTTAGTAGGCAAAAGGAAGTCAATCGAAGAACTTGTTGCTGAGGCTGTTTCTAAGGTCAAAGTAGTTTGAATAAGATGTGCAGTGTAGTGAATTTGTCGGGAATAGTGTGAGTTATTAGGGAGCTGATGGTGATGTGCGCCTAATCGCATAATCAGCGTCAGGAAATATGTGACACAGTGGTGAAAAATGGTAGTACATAACAGAGGTCATAAAAATCGACTTACCATCTTCAATAAGTCCAAGAAAACAACTGGTGTCCAATGGGGTTGGCGGTTGATAAGTTATCGACACTTAACCACAATCCAGATCTAGAACAGGTGATTAATAATTGTGTTATGCAGGTTCACTGAGCGAGAACGGCAAAAGTACCAGGTTTTCGTTCAGACAACTAAACCGACTCTAATGTCTAAGATAATCACAGAGAGATAAATAGAATTCCCTAGATTCAAGCTGCTTATCTTTCAATGAACATAAACGACCTACCCCGCTAATTTAGTAAGCTTCTGACCGAAGAGCCAGATTCGCCTCAAGAACTAATTTCTACTGGTGTAGACAACTCTCATTTAACCTCTAACTATCTAAAGCAATAATATTGATCGATAAGGTGGCCACATCCTTCAGTCTGCACGCTTAATCAGTTCATCCTTAACTTTGTTCAATTTTGTTGTCAGAGTACACTGTTCTTGTGATCTTATTGTCTCATTTGTTTAAAGAGTCCGTTGTTCTACAAATTTTGTCTAATAAATTAAATAATGGTTGCATACACCACTATCCAAAGTCATCTATCGCAGTTTCTAAATTCTAAATGTGGTTGTCCACTAGAACAACTGAGCCCCGGCTATGTGACTAGCAATTCGCAGCACGGCCTGTCGAACAGCCCACAATAAAGTTGTCATCATGGTTATCGGATATGGGCGCGTTGTATCTAATATAAGTTCCGAAGGCTCCGCAATCTATAGAAAAGTCATCGCCTACTGCAATAGCAGTGCATTCTTGTACCTGGATGTCAGCCCAATACATCTTTTGCTGGCCGTACATTCTCAGAACGGAGTCAGCTGGAATGTTACATGTCCACGGCACACATTGCTGATGCTCTTTTGAGATTGTATATTGGGCCAATGCGCTGAGACCCGCGAAAACCACCCCTCCGCCAGTGGTCACAGACCAGCCCGTGGTGTCGCATACCTGCTTAGTTAAAGATGCCTCGTAGCCCAAACCCGTATAGAGACACGAGGTGATCGGGTTCCATGAAGGCCACCAGGTCCCTGATTGAGCCTTACGTGCCTGTTTCCAGGATGTGATACCTGCACCACCGGAATAATCATATCTATAGTCTCGTTTTACATTGACGGTGCTGTTGGTGACATTCGTGGTTACAGCGTAAATTAAAGTGCCGTCGCCTAACAAGTACCTGCTGCCGTTGGTAAGCAACCCCGGGTTTATCGCATGGGTCTCAAGACCACCATAAAGCTCAACAGGGCTAAGCGGACGAGACAGACCAAAAAATCATGAGAAGCAATAAAATTCGCAACCACCCTTCCCGTTTCACTGCCACGTGGCTTGCACCCGAAGTGGCGGATGACATAGGATTAGCAACAGAGTTATTAGGGTATTTCACCCCCTCCAATACGCCGCAATTATAGATCCATGTGACGTTTTGCGTCGAATTGACATATCCGTTATCTCCACACCTGAAAAGTGTCATTTGTGCCTATTTCTTGAAAGGTAAAGGAAAGAATCATACATGTTCGGACAGGCAAGGGCTTACATCTAATTCTTGCTTATATATGCATAACCGTTGGAGGCAGATTTTTTAAATTACCGTTTCCAGAGCATGTGATATGTTGAAAGGAAGATAAGGAGAGATTGACCAAGAACATGGCGAAGAAAATTCCCGTGGTAATGCCAGGGACCAGAACCCTGACAGATAGTTTGATGAACCACCCGAACTAGGGTGCGGCAAAATTGCTGGGTTCGCCTGGTAAGAGTCAGGGCGCCAGAGGCGATTGGATGAAAACTTTGTTCAAGAAAGCCACAACACATTCCGTGAAGGATTTGAGATCTGCATTATTACCGTTAGGAAAAGTTCGGGACTTAGAAAAAAAAAACTAGCAAGATAAGGGTGCAGGCTGGACCCTTCGGAAAATAAAATGGTAAAAGATCGCACAGTTTTCGTGAATTGGTCGTGTAAATCAGACAATATTTCAACGGATTCATAATATGGACTTTTATACTCTGGCCTAATCATGGAGACGAATACGGATCTTGTAGGGAAATTTGGCTTAAGTGCTTATGAGTGTCGTCTCAAGATGAGTTTGAGGTTATTCACTTAGATCGGAAGAGTTGAAGTTTATTGAGGCGAGTCTGGCTCTTCGGTAAAACGCTTACTAAAGTAGTCTTGTAAATCATTCGTAGTCATTGTACGATGAGTAACTTGGATCTAGGGAATTCTATTACCTCTCCGCGATAATTTCGGTACTAAATCGGTTTAATTGTCCAAACCAGTCACCATTACCGATAATTTTCTATCTCCGTGGGTTTGAAAAGCACATTATTAACCACCCGTTCTAGATCATGCTATTATCAATGATCTGAGCCTCATTAGTGATAACCTGTCAAGAACCCTATTGGGTTGGGCACTATTTGGTTGCATTGACATGACTTTGTTGGTAATTCGATTTGCTTCGTTTTTGTTGGGAATGATGTGAATAAACTGATGGTGATGTGCGTCTAATCGCATAATCAGCGTCAGTAAATATGTGACACAGTGGTACAGAATGATAGTACACAACCGAGGCCATACAAATAGAGCTACAAGCTAAGACAAACCGAAGAGAACAACTATTGTCCAATGGGATTGGCCATTGATAAGTTATCTGTAGTGTACGGCATTGAAGCCGTAATCCTTGGGTAATAGAATGATCTAGAACTGGCGATTAACAAATATGTTGACCAGAGTCACCGAGTGAAAATTGTATAAATACCAGGCTTTTGTTCAGGTAACTGAACCAACTCGAATGCCTAAAAAAATCACGGAGAGATAAATAGAATTCCCTAGATCCAAGTTACTCATCTTACAATGACTATGTCCGACTTACAAGACAAATTTAGTAAGCTTTCTACTGATGAATCAGATTCGCCTCAATAGTCACGATTTGGCGCCTGTATTATATTTCCTCATTCATGTGGACGAGCTTTCAGTTTCAGCTGCTGTTCTGAATAAGCCTAATGTGTCACCGTCCCTCCTCATGGAGAATCTCGGCAAGAAGCACAAGGTTCCGGAAAAGGCACATCATCTGCGCTCTATCTTTATCCACTTGCTTCGGGACCTTGCAGCCTCAGATTTTCTTTTTCTTCTTGTGCGGTTGTTGCCTTACAAACTGGGAGCATACACGGAGGGCAACATGGAGCTCGAGACAGTTAGCCTGGTACTTAGAAAAGTAGTGGCGCTAAAATCATGGATCAAGTTTACGGTTTTTTCTGAACGTGCTGGCGATGACTGTCTTGAAAAGTTGCTGTACTCCGAAACTCCGTGTGAAACTTGGACGACCCTGCAAAGAGTCTATCGGAGCTTAAAACAGGAAGAAAGAGTAGTTCAACGCTTGGAAGTTGAGTATATCGAACCAGATGCTGCGCTGGTGTGTGGTAAAGTGTTCAACCGCACTTATATCAGGAGCTTCTACAATGACGCTAAAGACAAATTTGATGAGCATTTGGCAGCAATCAACAAAGTGTATCGCATGCCGGGCGTTGAAGAAGTTGGCAAGATCCTATTGGAAGGGGGAAGGGCCCCATCTGGAGAAGACCTACAAAACCCGCATTTCTCGTTCACGCAACTGTTTCCTATGGATTTGAAGGATCAAATATCTCCAATCAAAAGACGAGATTCTGTTGAAGAAATTGAGAGGATTGATGTCCTCGATGCTATTCAAAAGATTACCGTGCATCTCGTGTGGATGATATGGTTTGCCATTGCAACTCCGTATCGTTTTCCTGAGCTTAATATTCTGGCGTTTGCGGGAAAAAGGAGGAACGTGTTTGTTGACCCTCAAAAGCGTTGTCTGCAGCTGTACACATCATACTGCAAAAAACCAAAAGGTGATAAGCTTGGTAAAGTGGTTGGATAGGAAGACATCGCGGTATCTGTTGTATTTTATCATGGTGCTGAGGCCGTTACAGAAGTACCTCCTGGGTACGGATTATGACAGAATGGAACCGCCACGGAGCGACACCAAAGTTGACCTGGAAAGTGAGTGGTGCTACATAGAGGGTAGCGGCAAGATGGATAGGAAAGTGCTCTCTCAGATGGTTCTTTCCCAATACCTGTTTCTGGACGTGGAGGCCGGCAGAATGATTAGTCGCGACCGGTTTTCCTACTGGGTCAGCCAATTCCCCAAGACGTTTTACGACAGGCTTAGTTTTAGGGAATTACGGCAGGGAATGATTGGGTTGGTGCGTAAATATGTGGATGACGGCCAAGCAATGAAAGGAGCGTTGTGGGAGGCCGTCCGCGAGCTTTCTGCCGGCCATTCAATGCAAACGGGACTGCAGGTATATGGAGTGGATAAGTTTTCCTTTGAAGGAGTTTCTGCGTCCACGGCTCATGGCATGCAGCGAGTGTTAAGCGAGCAATACATCAAATGGGCCGATTTAGCCGAAGAGGGCAGCGGTGGAGCTGAAGCGGCGCAGCTCGTAGAAAAGAGGCCATTTGTCCCGCAGTTTCGTAGGATCACAGACCTCAGCCTCGCCGGTCAGGAGCTCTACGGAGAAGCGTTCCAATTCAGGAGTGCTGAGCAGCTGGAGGCTGCTTCTTCCGTATACCTTTCCGATGAACGTGTGCTCGCGATCCAGGCCCCCACTGGATATGGCAAGACTCTTCTCTTTGAGCTGCCTCTAGTGTGTTTCTCCGTGAAAAAAGTGGCTGTGGTCTCATTTGTGTTTGTGCCGTACATCGCACTGCTTGCTGGCACGGCTTCGAGGCTAAAGAAGAAGCTGCATGTGGGTAATGTGGCATCGCTATTGATGGAGCGTCCGTACGGTGAGCACACCTTTGCCGATGTGTATGTGGGCACATTTGATGATCTGTGCAAATCCGAATTCAAGGATTTGGTGAACCACTGGGAGCAACGCATACGCAGTGCGTCTCTGGGCCTCCTTGTAGTGGACGAGTTCCACAACCTGAGCGATGAGATGAGTTTCCGTGGAAAGCAATTTGCTCGATTGAAAGAGGTTGACTACCAACAGTTTTGGAAGGTGGTGTTGCTGACAGCGACTGGGGCCAATGGGTCTGCTGCGTCGTCTGTCAAAATTCTTGGGCTAAACAAGACACTCAGGGAGAAGGATGCGTTAGAGAAGGAGCACAACGACTCAATTCGGCTTTCGAACTACATCAAACAGCCACCGTTGGGTCATGTGTTCAAGCACCGTGAAACCCTCCAGGACGATGGCGTGAGCCAGGTGCTGATCTATTTGCGAAGGATGTTCAAATTCGACCCCAATGCCAAAGCAGCAGTGGTTCTAGGGCAGCGAGATGCGGTGGAACCCTTATTCTGTAGTGTGAATGAGGAGTTCCGAACGACGTACCTGCATAGGGAAGCTCACGACGGAGCAGAAGGTGCAGCGGACGAACTTGTTCATCGAGGATAACAGGTCACAGGTTCTGATAGGCACGAAGCTGGTATCACAGGGCCTGGATGTGAGTGCTTTGAAGATGGTGATCATCTTTGACTACGGACCAAATATATCAGAGTACATCCAGTGCGTGGGAAGGATACGGACTGGCGGAGTTGCGGTTCACCTGCACGGTCGGAAGCGCAGTGGCTGTATTACGCAAGAGATGTGTGATTATTATAAGTTGAAGTACGAAGGACACCAGGGCTGTTGTGCGGATTTCTCGAGTGTGTCGAAAGAGACTCACGAGTTGTTTAGGCACGTAGTGCTTGGGCGGGACGAGTCGGAGGAAGTAGTGCTTGGGCGGGACGAGTCGGAGGAAGTATTGCTAGGGCGGGACGATTTGGAGAAGACATTGGTGGGGCGGGACGATTTGGAGAAGACATTGGTGGGGCGGGGCGATTTGGAAAAGACATTGGTGGGGCAGGACGACCAAGGCCCTGTGTCTCCCAAGAGAACATATGCGGCCTCGACCCCCGAGCATGCTCATTCCAAGAGACAGAGTACCCAGAGTGGTGGACCGCAGGCTGAGTACAGTGAGCCTGCTTTCCAGGGTTCTTTGTTGATGACGGCTGGTATTTTGTCTGACAATGTACCAGCAGCCCCAGGCCGCACTCTGTTCGGTGCCTCTGCGTCTAGCAAGAGAACGGCACTGTTCGCACAGAGTAACAATGGTGGCAGCTGCCGAATAAAAAGCTTGGTCAGTACCAGGAATAAAGAGCCCCGGTCAATGGCTGCGGAGATAGAAAGGCTGTACCGCGGGCACCGGGACATACTTCGATATATGAAAGTGGAGGGCGATAACCGGATAGACCTGTTGATGTACGGTCTGGACGACAGCTACTTTAACACGCTCGATCTCTCCGCTCACAAGGGTCGGTGTTGGTGGTGTCTTGAAACGCAGGAGCTTTGCTGCTGCTGGTCGACAGGTCCACAGGGTAGTGAGGCGTCGTTGAGATCTCTGGCCAAGGAAGCATTGGTGCTGGTGAGGTGTATGCTCGGCATGACAGAGTATGAGACCGAGGTGAGGTACTGCAAGGATCGGGGGATCCCAGGCTGGCTGATCCGGTTTGCAGATAGTTTGCAGAAGAAGGTGCTGGAAAAGCACGCGACGCTTTATGCCAGCTATCATGGCTTACTGCGAAAGAGGCAGCAGTTGGAGATGCCTTGTGATGCACAGACAGCAGCAGCCATGTACAGAGAGATGTGGGGTATGCTTGGTGGAAAAGACCTGATAGTGTACTTCAGCACCGGAGAGAGAAGAGAATGTCCGAGAGGAGGCTGCAACTATGTATGTTTGGAGACAGAAGTCAAAGACGGAAAGTGTCACTGGTGCGAGGATACGACGATCGGCCGGAGGCACTTGCTGGCTCAAATGTCAAGCAATGCGGAGAACAGACACATTTACGACGAGCACCGGGAAGGGAAGTATGCGAATGTATCGTGCTTCCAGTACAAACTGATGCTGTTCGCGCTGTTCTACAACCGAAACTTTCGGAAATTTGTTTGGAACACGATGCCGGGCCTGTCGCAGGTTGACTTTCCGACGTATTGGTACCGGTTGATGGCCGTGACAGTGGAGTGTGACGGTGGGGTGTTGCCTCTGTCAGTTGTGGTAGGGGCAATGTACTACGAATGTAGTGTTAAGAGACATGTGGGCTAGGAAAGAAGTAGGGTACGTAGAGGGAGATGTAGATTGAATCTGTGCGCATGATATGCATGTGCTCTCGGATATACTTAGGCGCGAAGGTGATGAGATAGCGAAATGAACGAGAGTGGCGACCGGGGCGGGCGGTCTGTGTCATGAGCGTCATGTGGGGGTCATGTGTCATGTGCTAGTCAAGTGAGCGCTCTAGATGCCGGGAAAGGAGACACGTGTACACCACGGGGTGGAATTCTGAAGCAGACTGGAGGAAGGGATGAGGCGTGCTCGAAGAGAGACTGGGAGACGGGTGGAGGGGGGTGGCTGAGGTACTCCTGAGGGTGCATAATATGGTAGAGGTCGTAAGTTGAAAAATAGTGCGGGAAGTGTGGAAACCTCAAGGGTCTAAACAGCCGAGGTACGATGGTGTCTGGGTGGAGGCGGTAGGAACGGGCGTAGTGCTCCCGTGACCGGACAGCGTATGGCGATGGGCTGGCAAGTCTGGGACAGGGAGCTCTCCCAAGGCAAAGCTGCGGGATGCTATTTTCGGGCGCTGCTAAAATTATTGAGTACATAACATCCAGGAGAGGGCGGAAAAAATGGCGAAATCTGGAGGGTCTAAACTGCCGAGGTTCGTGTCGTATATAATGATGTATAAGATAGCAAGGACGTTATAGTGTGGTGTGGGAGTGTACTCGTGTATGGGTGGGGGATTTCGAGGCGGTGTAGCCGAGCGAGCAGGAGTCAGGGAGAAGGGGGAGCGCTGTGGGTAGAGTAGCAGTCGTCTCGTTTATGTATTTCATGTCTTTGTGCACTCTCTGTACTTCCGCTCCGTGAGTTAGGGAAGGGTCGGAATTGAGATTTTAGGTCTGAAAGTCGAGTTCAGGGAGGTAATATGAAAAATGGATTGGCGTTGGAAATCGGATTAGGTATGGCTGGGGAG
Organism: Lachancea dasiensis; assembly: GCA_900074725.1. NCBI lineage: Eukaryota > Fungi > Ascomycota > Saccharomycetes > Saccharomycetales > Saccharomycetaceae > Lachancea > Lachancea dasiensis. The sequence goes on from LT598460.1 coordinate 834,401, forward strand.
AGAAGTATAGATGTCGTGTGATAGGAAGGTTAAGGAAGAAGAAAGATAAATGCAAAGTTAGGAAGCTCACGGCAGGGCGGGGAGGGTGATGGGCGAAGAGAAGAAGAAAACAGAGAAGTAGAATACAAAGTTAGGAAGCTCACGGTAGTAGAGAAGGAAGGCAGCTAATGGTTAGTAGTAGTGGTAGTGGTAGTGGTAGTGGAGGGCAAAGCTAGGAAGCTCACGGTAGTAGTAGTAGTAGTAGTAGTGGCAGTGGCAGTGGTGGTGGTAGTAGTAGAAATAGTAGTTGAAAGAGAGTAGTGGAGGCTGGTAGATTGAGATTTTCCGTTTGAAAGACGAGTTGAGGGA
>LT598456.1:7487-119554 GCA_900074725.1 Lachancea dasiensis
AGAGAAATGGTATTCTCAACGAACGTTGACGTGTCAACTTTGCCCTTCAATACCGGGTGCTGCAACACCTCGGAGAGCCACTCACTGAGCTTGGAAAATCCGCCAAACTTATCCTTTCCGAGTGCAAATCCATACAGAGTTGCGCATATAGTGGCAGTGAACAAATCGGCAATTGTGATGTGGTCATTCACGAGAAACTCGTGTTCGGTCAAGCGGTTCTCCAAGTACCCAAAGCATGCAATACACTGGGAGAGCTTCTCATCATACTGCTCTTGCGCCGCATTGGATCTAGCTGCTGTAACCACTGCAATTGTGCTTTGGGTAATTTCATGATTTGTAAAAGACAAAAATCTGAGCACTTGAGAACGTTCCTCGAGCGTGGATCCGTAAAGTGTCTTTTCTAATTCTGCATCACCCTTTAAGTTGACCAGGTAGTACAGAACTGCGAGAGCCTCAGTCAACTGAAAGCCATCGCGGCCCTGATAAGCGGGGTTCTTTCCCAAGGGGAACAAACTTCTAAACTCCTCAGCTTTGTCACTAGGGTTGACGAGTTCGATGTCCAGCTCGAGCCACTCAACTAGAGCCCGGGGCAGCATTCCCCTTGCATTCTTAATAGCGTATAGTGTTCCAGCGGTCATTTTCGTGATGAGATTTGTGGAAAGGGAAGAAGGTTCAGGTTGAAAAGTCCAAGGTGGCGCATTTTATACTGGAAGTGTCGGTTGATTATGGCATTGGCTTGGGTTAGGTTCATCACTAAGGAGGTGGATGATCGTACGTGCTCCATTTGTTTTGCCTGTGTACATCGTGGCCTTAGTAATCATAGTTATGTGATTTATCTCGAGCACTGCAAGCGAGAAGGAACGAATGTAAACATTGGATAGTATTTGTTGTTACGAGTGGCAACTAGCAACTTTCAAAGCGTACGGCAAACCTTGGCATGGGATTGTAGAAATATGGATTGATATCAATTATGCTTATTAATATTTTTACGGTGCTGATAGAAGCATGATCATCAGCGCGGCTCCTTAAAGCTCGAGCAATGAAGATTTCGAGTGCTGAAATATGTGAGAGGATTGAAAGGAAGCGCATACATAGTCCTGTCAGTGTTTTCATTGATTGCCATGGCATCCAAAGGCCCCTATGGAGTACTTACTAAACGAAAATTTCATGGCTGGAGATAAAAACTCAGCACAGGCTCCATGAGTTTGGTGATTTTGGTATCCCATCTAAGCCGTAGGTTTCTTTGGCGTCTTGACATGTGTTTTCTAGATCACCGGAGGATTTCCCGCTCTATTCCAGAATAGGGCTCTCTATCAACATGTACTTCTAGTTTTGAATGGAACCCTCTAGCTTATGTCATTATAATTCCTTGACGAATGCAAATCCTTCTCTTAGATCGTCCTCGGCAAATGCGCAGTTGCCCATATCTTTCTTCACCACCTCTCCTTCGGGAGAGATGTCAAAGTCGAAGATATCCATAGGCAGCCTTATAAGGGTACGACACCCACTTCCGCCGTAATCCCCATACTAATTCCACTTTTTTTCCCTTCTGTCCCGAAAAACTTTCCCTCGAGTACCGAAAAAAGGATTTGCACCCAGAGGGTCACGTGATCCGGCATTGAGGTAGCCGCTTCAAGCGGTGTTTCCAGGATTGACGAAATTTTAGCTACATCATGAGGTAATTGGGGTCAGAAGAAGCCTAGATGTCACCAAGTCTGTGGACTAGGATAATAAACACACAGAAGAAAGCTATGGTGGGGTCGGTCAGTGTCTGTTTCCTCGCATCAGCGTGCAACGCTATCGGGTTTTCGGAATAATGCATTTTTAGCGGCTGGAACCGCACGGGGGTGAAGTAATATAGAAGCAAGGGTAAACGCACAGTGGGAAACATATATGCCCGGCTTCCAAGTACGCGGGAAAGCTCGCTGACACTGAGAACATCGCACTTTTCGCAGACGGGCCGATCACGTGCGTCTGTTCCTCGAGTCCTCACTTCTGCGATACGTAGATCATGATTGATGGGAGGTAACAAAAGTCACGTGGTACAGAAGCACGCTCTCGCGGGTGGAGAGGCTGGGTAGAGGAGTACTGCTGAGGCACAGTCGAAGAGGCATTGGGAGACCAGGGAGAGGGGCGGGAGACCAGGAAAGATAGAGGTGGGGTGGCTAAGGTACTCCTGAGGGTGCATAATATGATAGAAGTGGTAAGTTTGGAAAATAGTGGGAGAAGTGCCGAAATCTCGAGGGTCTAAACAGCCGAGGTACGGTGGTGTCTGGGTGGAGGAGGTAGGGATGGAGAGTAGCGATCCCGTGATCAAGATAGTATGATGAGGGCGTAGTGCTCCCGTGACCAGGCACCGTATGGCGAGGGGCTGGCAAGTCTGGGACATGGAGCTCTCCCAAGGGAAGCTGCGGAATGCTATTTTCGGGCGCTGCTGAATCGATTGAGTGCTTAACGTCCAGGAGAGGGCGGAAAAAATGGCGAAATCTGGAGGGTCTAAACAGCCGAGGTTCGTGTCGTATATAATGATGTATAAGATAGCAAGGACGTTATAGTGTGGTGTGCAGACGTACAACATGTCTGGGTGGGAAATTTCGAGGCGGTGTAGCCGAGCGAGCAGGAGTCAGGGAGGAGGGGGAGCGCTGTGGGTAGAATAGCAGTCGTCTCGTTTATGTATTTCATGTCTGTTGGGAATAATATGAATAAACTGATGGTGATGTGCGTCTAATCGCATAATCAGCGTCAGTGAATATGTGACACAGTGGTACAGAATGATAGTACACAATCAAGGCCATACAAATAGAGCTAAAAGCTAAGACAAACCGAAGAGAACAACTATTGTCCAATAGGATTGGCCATTGATAAGTTATCGGTAGTGTACGGCATTGAAGCCGTAATCCTTGGGCAATAGAATGATCTAGAATGGGTGATTAATAAATATGTTGACCAGAGTCACCGAGTGAGAATTGTATAAATACCAGGCTTTTGTTCAGGTAACTGAACCAACTCTAATGCCTAAAATAATCACGGAGAGATAAGTAGAATTCCCTAGATCCAAGTTACTCATCTTACAATGACTATGTCCGACTTACAAGACAAATTTAGTAAGCTTTCTACTGATGAATCAGATTCGCCTCAATAGAGGTACTATGCTATTCGTGAGGCAATTGGATGTAAGTCTACTTGTCCCTTGGCGTAGCGCGAGCTTTGACCTTTTGAAGTGTAATCTTCAGTCTTGCTGCTATGATCTTACAACCATCGGAACAGCCAATCCAATTGCACAGGGGCAAGAAACGATGAGCACCGCAATAGCCTGGCCACTGACTGAACAGCTGCATCAACAGCCACTTAGCAATGAAATGTGATGACGCTCAATATCGCTACAATGTGCACAAAGTGAGATGCTACGGTATTTGCAATCCGCTACATCTTGGAGTCGGACATCTTGGCATCATCGACCATGGCGGTAATTTGTAGTCTGGAAGCGCAGACAAGCATAGTGCCAGATATATTGATGGTCCCTACAGTGATACGCGATCCTCTCTTCTTTATAACAGGAAGCGTTCCTCCCGTGAGCATTGACTCATCAATCTGCGACCAGTCCTTAACAACTGGCCCATCGATCGAGATACTAAAGTCAGGTGTCATCAAAGATATAACACCTTGCTGCAGTAAGCTCACGTCTATCTTCCGGCCCTCAAAATTATCCGGATCGACAGCCAACTTCGTTTCGTGTGTCTGCAGCGACCGAGTTGAGATGGATTATAGAACTTTCTGCCGGGTCAACGCCGTAACAAAAGGCTCGACCATTATGAAAGTGACCAGCAATGAGCTTGACTCGAAGAACGGACCCGTCGAAAGAGGATGGCCAGCAACTAGAAATTAAAATAAAATGACGGAAACTATATACGTCACGCTGGTGCTCTACACAACGAGAAGATCCATCTCGACAGCACGCAGAAAAAAAGGAAGGCTCTCAATGCTCCGGGGTGAAAAGGTCTAGCGATAACAGCTTGATTGCAAGAACCAGTAAAGTCGCACCCCGTACGCAATTTCACAGGGTGGAAGCGGGGCCCAAGCTAAGACGCAACACCTGAATTGTGAAATCCATAGCAATTGCCGTCGAAATCCAATTAGCAGTATGTGTTCTTTGCTCATCGCCAACGCTAGGTCCACACAGACCGATGCAAGCGCTACCGAATGAGCTTCACGAAGGTCACAGGCCCTTGAATCAATGGAGTCATATGTAACTCGGATACTGGCCTTGGGCCTATACCTCTACTACAGCGCAAGAGAAGGGCTACCCAAACTTTGCACTTTTCATAGAAACTTAAACAGCTGCCGCAAACTTAGCAGCGCTTTTCATAAAACAATACCACATCCTTGTCAGCGAAACTATGTTATATATCACTTCATAGGCTGATCACTCTCCAATTGCCCTACTTCATAGACCCATATTGCCTACTTCGCAGCCCGTCGTGTAGCACTGGAAACTAAAAGGACACCAGGGATCCTAATTGGCTTTTGGTAGTTAGTATTAACCTCTTTGACAATCAAGTCAATCACCTCGTTCTTCTGTTCTGTCGTGAGCGACCCAAAGATACCAGAAACCTGTGGGATGCCGCTGTTCACCAGGAAATCCGCTAACTCGCGGGGCTCGTCTACCTCTAGAAACACGTCAGTAGGCTCCACAGTGACATCGACAAATCCTGCCTTGGAGCACTGTTCTCTTATCCATTCAGCTGAGGCCCATCGAGGTGGCAGTTGTGGAGGGGCCAGTTCTGGCCTAATTTTCTGGACAACGTTGCGAAGGTCCATCCATTGTATTCTCTGAAACGATGTCATCCCGATTGCACCACCCGGCTTTAGAGTCCTATACGCTTCATTAAATGCAGCGTCGGGGTCATTTGAAAAGAACATTACCAACGAAGCAATGATATGGCTGAGACTGGCATCATCAAAACAGCTCATGTCATTTACATCACACACTTTGAGCTCCAGTTTGCTCCACAGATTACTTTCTGGATGGCTCTCTTTTATTTTTTCTACGGCTGACACCATTTTAGGGCTAAGGTCGGCAGCAACCAACCTTGAAGAATCAGGTAAGCGGTGTGAGTAGCTCCTGATTAACGTGCTAATGCCTATCCCGGTGCCACATCCATTGTCTAAAATGGCAGAAGCCTTTTCTAATGGCAAAAGTGTATCAATGGCTTTGAGAATCGCTTCGGCAGAAACTTTGGGGGGACCCTGCTGGAACTTTTCAGCGTACGCCTTGCTTTGACGACCCCATGCGTCAGACATGATTTTGTGGACAATGGTGATACAAGGCGGCCTATTGACGAAAGATTGATGCCAAGCGCGCTTTATATATACATCGTTACCTCGCTTTCATCTGACGGTACACTTAGGGGTGTACATTCTTAACCAAATTCCTATCTCCGCCGTAAAATCGAACATAAAATAACTGTGGGGCAATTTTTCTTGGCAGCCTTGGCAATTTCGAAAGTCATGCTTATAAGATCAGAGCCATGTGTGATGTTTGACCCCTCCACCCAACCAAGTGGATAGCGGCAATAATACTTATGCTCCTGGTCATGTAGCATCGACCGTATTCTCAAAGCTCACCTTATCCAGATCACAGTTTCGCACTCCGTGCTCGTATGTAATCTTTCTCAAGCTTATCTGCCCATCCAACCCCTTATCTCTAATCGTAGCGATGATTACTCGGATGATTCGGATCGACAATCCGATGTATACCATGAGAGGGTCCCTCATTGTGCTCACCGCAGAATGGGGCAACAACGCCGTTTCTGATGCATCGGTGAAACCGCGCTAAGGCATAAAAGGCAGACACTATAGCCGACTTTGCGGATACGATCTGGTTAGAATTGCCTACCACCCAACGATGAATAATAGTCAGGAGGCCAAGAGGAAACTCTCAGCTTGCAAGGAGACTCTCGAGCCCGCAAACTCCAACGATTACGCTTTAGGACAAGTCGAATTCCTTTCAGATGCGTCAGAAGTGTTGAGTTCACGGAACTTGACAACACTCAGGTGGAAAATTGACCTACGCATTATGCCGCTATGCATGGCCATATACTTCCTCCAGTATCTCGACAAAACCTTGTTGAACTATGCAGCAGTGATGGGAATCAAGAAGAACTTACATGGTGACCAGTTTAGTGATCTGGGCACAATATTTTACGTTGGCTACTTGGTAGCAGAGCCACTCTCCGGCTTCCTCATACAAAAGCTTCCGGTGGGAAAATTTCTCGGCCTCAATGTCACACTTTGGGGCATGGTTGTATGCTTCCACGCCGCTACAAAAAGCTACTATGGGTTGATGATTGTGAGAGTGCTCCTTGGCGTATTCGAGGCCTCTGTAGCAGGATGTCTAATAATTATCACAGGAATGTGGTGGACAAAGCCGGAGCAATCTAGAAGGACGGGCCTGTGGTACATGCAGATTGGCACCGGCCAGGTCGTGGGTGCGCTTCTCTCGTTTGGGTTTCAGCACGTCTCGGACACGAAACTGGCCAGCTGGCAGATCCTGTTCATATTCATGGGGTGTCTGACCGTCGTAGTCGGCATTTTGACCGTTTGCTTCATGCCCGATAACATACAAAAGAGCACTTTTCTCTCTGAAATTGAAAAGGCAGAGGCCGCCGAACACGTCAAGGTCAACCAAATCAGCGCTGAAAACAAAACAGTCAAGATAGCGCAGCTCAAGGAGCTACTTGTCCATGATAAACAAACCTGGGTCCTCTTCCTCATTACTATACTAACGATGATCACCAACGGAACGGTTTCAAATTTCACCGGTGTCATTATATCGTCGTTCGGGTACAGTAATGAGAAAGCCACCATTTTCCAAATACCCTCTGGAGCCGTCTCCATCATTGCCACATTAGCCTGCTGCTACCTTGCCGGCCATGTTGGACAGAGATGCTACATCATGGGGGCAGTGTGTGTACCTTCTATTGTTGGGGCCATTCTCCTGTTAGCGTTGGACCAGAACCATAGGGTCGGTAAGTTATTCGGCGTTTACCTTCTGAACTCTGCACCTGCCATTCTTCCCATGATATACAACTGGAACTCGGTAAATACGTCGGGACACACTAAAAGAGTTTCCAGAAACGCGCTCACTTTAATGGCATTCTGTGTAGGGAACCTCATCGGACCGCAAATGTTCAAAAATAACGATGCTCCAAACTATACACCGGCCAAGATCGCTCTTATAGCTCAGCTTGCCATTGCCATCGTTCTCTGTTTGTGTCTTCGTGCGATCGTAGTTGCGGAGAACAAACGGCGCGACGAAGAGTGCACCGGACTGGATCCTGAGGTGCTACGCCGAGATACTACCACGCTCGACTTGACTGATCTCGAGGATATAACATTCAGATATGTGTATTAGATGTAGTAGTTGTGGTGTTAAGTTCTTTAATATGGTTCTGGATATATCTTGGCAAACGTCTATTCATTAACTAAGTGAAAACCGTTTTGGGCTACATTATATACACTTGTGCTTGCCATACCTAACCTTATTATTGTGAAGAAGCGCTAGAATTCTCAATTCGATAATGGGACAACAAGATTCTCGATATTCCTGCAGCCTCTGTTTTTGGATTTCATGTAAGTCGTGCTGATTCTGACATTTGAAAGCTCTCACCATTGCGTAAAGTTGAACACTCTTAGAGTCAAACCCACTGTCAGCAGTCAATGGTAATTTTATGTGGTTTTGAACCAGAATTTTGCACGCCAAGGGCTTCGAAAATAAAAAGGGAAACTAAAGTTGGAATAAGGGCTGATAGCAGCATTTGATGTGCTTTAGGCACTTTTACTGGTAAAATTGAAAGCAAATATTACATTTTATTTACCATGCTAAATTTTAATCCATCAAAAGCATCTCAGAAATGAATACATTATTTTCTTCTGACTATCCGAGCATTGGTTTATCGTATTAAATTTCCATTGGAAGAAACATCCGTTTGAAGTAATTCAGCCACGTATTTTGAAGCAGCAGTTCATATGTTTCCTTCGAGCTATCCTCGAGAAGTTCGTTGTTAATCCTGGCGTTGAGGACCCGTCTAACCTTCCATTCGCGATAAGGTAACAGAGATAATAGTCCGCCAAAATACATGCAGATGACAAAAATTTGGCATCGCAGATATGGTTTCTGAGATTCAAGGTTTCTAAGGCGCAATGCCACAACTTCAGCAAACAAAGTTACCCCACCATTTCCAAAAAAGACATAACCCATTCCTGCTGCGAACCTCTGTATGCCAACAACGTCTGCGACCAGTGGCACGACGTTAACCGCACCCACACCAGCACCGAAGCCAAGCAAGATACAAAATGGCACCAGCTCTTGGAATTTGGTTATGTTCAACCAGAAAGGGAGCAAGAGGATCAAAGTATATCCAGTCAGCAAAATGCTTGCATTACATCTGCCAGCTACTTCTGATAGCCATCCCATAAAAGGCCTCCCAAGCGCTTGTGAGCCATTGAAGATCGCCAGTGCCACAGTAGCTTCTTTTACAGGCAAACCTATGGATGTAGCATAGTTCGAAATGGAAAACATCAAAATAACGTAGCCTACTGTGCAAAAGGAGGACCAGAGAGCTGAATAATGTAACGGGGTTATTTTAAGTACCGAGTGGTCAAAAGATTTCTTGAGTACTTCAAATGAGTTTTCTTTTTCGTTCGAGCTCTTAAGCTGGCGTACCTTAACAAAGCAAAGTGATAAAATATTGATTGAAAAAGTGGTAGCCGCCAACATGCGCATTGCCCATCGATGATCACCGGTACGATCAATCATTGCATGGACCGCAAAAGAAAAAACCAGCCCACCAAGCCCAACTCCAACATGGCCCATACCATTAGCAAGTGCCCTTTTTTTTAAAAACCAACTTGGAATTACAATTGTGTTGGAACCAAATATTATTCCAAAAGAAATACCCAGTAATACACCGTAAGTGACATAGAGGACACCAACGGTTTTGGCAAAAGAGCTTGATATAAATGCAACAGCTTCTAGTACAATAGCAAAGGCCAAAGTCCGCTTGTAACCAAATATGCTCATGCAAGCGGCAACAAATGGTAAGAGTATTAAGGTTAGCCCAATGACAATTCCACCAATAACGGCGAAGTCTGTAGGCGTAGCTTCAGGGAAATAGTTCGAGGACAGGAAGTATGACAGGAAGATCCCATAACACGTATTGGGCCCCCAAGTAGCGAAGTTCATCAACGCAACACACCCACAGCATACCCACCCGTAGCCGCCATCTGGTGGCGGGTCTAGATACTCATCCCTAGCGTATAACCCGTCATCTTTTTCGGACACAACTGTTTGTTCTGCCGCTCCAGACTTTTCGTCCTCGTCAGAACAGTCAGCATTATTGAGGGCTTCGCTACGTGAACTTGACCTGACTTTTTTGTCTACGGTATTGGGGACTTCATTGATGTACCTCGCCAATGTCGAGCTGGACATGGAACTATTTCGAAATGGCCAATCTGTACCTTGCTAGAGCTATAATCGTAGAACCAGTTGAACATGTAGTTCTACTGTCTCGATGGCATTTTGAAAGCTCATCGCTGGGCAAGTTGTGTCATAGTCATCCGTGAACCATTATAAAATGAGACTGAAAACTTTTATAGTGAAAAATTAACTGATAACAAGCCCGAGCAGCGCCGCGTGAAAGTAACGTCGGCCAATTACCCATATAGGCAGGACAAGAGGAACCATATCTAAGGGAGTACGGAAGGATCTTTCCAACTACCGCAGGGATCACCGAGTTTTCTACATTAAAAATTATAGTAGTGACTTCGACTCGATCGGATGAAAAAGAGTACGCATCATATAGTGCTCGAGCGATAGGCTTTACAGCGCTTCAAAAGCGACCGAACCCAAAGTGACGAATCTTATTGCACTCAGGATGTACGTAAGACATGAATATAAGAACGGCCTACTCTTTAAACGATTGGGGATCTCCCCGTGTCTTCAACTTCATCTAAGGTACAGAAATGGACTGGAGTGCTGACATTGAGACTTCGCACTCGTCAAACTCAGGTTGTGAAGTGACGTGTGTTATAGTCTATTCACTTATTTAGGCTAATCTGGTTCATTAGTAGAATGCTTACTAAATTTGTTTTGTAAGTCGTTGATAGACATTGTAAGACGAGTAACTTGGATCTAGAGAGCTCTCTTTATCTCTCCGTGATGATTTTAGAGTGCTAGAGTTGATTCAGTTACCTGAAGGACAGTCTGGTTTTTATACAACTCTTGCTCGGTGACTCTGAATAAAACTGTTATTAATTATCCGTTTTAGAATATTCTATTATCAATGGATTGCGGGTTGATTGCGGCTCAATTTCTTAACTTATCCATCGCCAATCCCATTGGACAACAGTTGTTCTCTTCGCTTTGTCTTTTTTTTGCTTGTAAGTCGATTTGTATGGCCCCCGCTGTGAAGTATCATTCTGTACTACTGTGTTACATATTTACTGACGCTGATTATGCGATTAGACGCACATCACCATCAGTTCCCTAGTAACTCACATTATTCCCAACACTACTTGTATGGCCTTCGCATTAATACATCAATTGATTGAGAGATTGACAGTCCATGGAACCTACTGGCGAGCTTTACCTATTCCGTCGGTCTGCGATTGTCAATATCCAAGAACTGCTTATCCAATTCCCGTACAGCTCGAGAAAGACCTCGAGGCTTGCCGATCGGGGTGCCGGAGAAGAAAAAAATTGAGAAAAAGTTCTTGGCGGAAACTGGCAGCGAGATAAAGTGAGAAAAGAATAGGGTTTTTGATATCTTACCTATTCATGTCGGCTGGCGTAAGTGCGATACAAGAACTCAAAATGACAAGATCCCTATGCGCGGATGAGTATCTCTTCTCAGCTTATCATCTACATATTGCATTGCTACATTCCACAGGGAGAGGACCTACGCCTTTTTGACCTTTTGCAAAGCCTCGGACAGAGAAACAGGATTCCGATTATTGCACCCCACTCTGATTTAAGTCTATTTTTATATGTTAACAAAGTTTTGCAATTAAAAGACCTGAAGCGCCACAGCAGAAGTTCAAAAAGGTGTGAAGGTTGCGTGAAGCAGCTCACTGCTTCACACCCCTGTCAGCTTTGATTGGAAGTCCGATTCGGTCCTTTCCAGTCGATGTGCTCTCAATTGTCGCTACGGGCTACTAATGTGCGATGGACACACTTTTTTTTATTAAAAAAACTTGGATTCTGAGGTGATAGGGTACTAATTAGGTTAATCGCTATCATTGCGCGTTTTTGCCGTAGACAAGAAGCGAAATTCACATCTAATCTGGCGCAAGAAGCTATCGATAAGTTGCCGACATGCTCAGTTTTGATTGATTTTGTTGGCAGCTATCTGCGATAAGCGCTTTCCGAGACAGTTATAAGTATCCCTCTAGTTCATCCTTCTTTATGCTCGTTGGAAAGTCAAGAATGCGGACAAGTGAACTTTCATAGTAGATCTGCTTAGAGAATTCAGCTCAACAAACTCTCTAATGCAAACTGCTCCCAATATCCCAAAGGACGGTATTCCTGAAAACGTAATTGGGGTTACTTCAGTGTTGAGCAACACAGATTTGGAAATTGTTTGGGGAAACCATGAGTTAGAAAAGGACATTGAACCAACTTCGCGTTGGAAGCGAATTTTAAAGACTTTAGAGGTATCACATGGTACCAAGCCGATCTCTGTTCTTAGAAATCCGGACCTGGAACCGGTGTCAACGAAGGAGCGCACTTGGGGCTTTTTTTCCTTCTTCGCCTACTGGGGTCTCCCAAACTTTGCTGTGGCAACATACTCTACTGGCTCTGCTTTGTTGGCCTTAAACTTGAATATTCAACAGTCAATAGGAGCTTTGGTCATTGCCAATGTCTTAATAGCTACCGTCACTGTGTTGAACTCTAATCCAGGAATCAGATTTCACATTGGTTACACTCTAACCCAGCGTATGATATTTGGCATTTATGGCTCATTCGTTGGTATTATGTTTCGTGTTGGTCTTTCTGTGGTTATATATGGCTACCAGTCGTGGCTTGGTGGTCTATGTGTCAATATGATTTTTGATTCATTTTCTGGGAATTACCTGAATATGACAAACACTTTCCCAGAATCTGTACCAATGGCTAAAAAAGATCTTATCGGGTTTCTGTGTTTCCAATTGATTCAGATGCCATTTGCATTTGTGAGGCCCAGTCGCGTAAACACGCCCTCTATCGCAGCCTGCTTTATGACGATGTTCTCCATTATTGGGATGCTCGCCTACCTAGTCCAAGCTAATGGAGGCCCCGGTCCTTTATACTATCAAAAGGTTGATTTATCGTCAGATCAAAGATCATGGATGTGGTTATTTGCCATCACGATCTGGTATAGTGGTGTGGCGCCGGCCGTTGCTAACCAATCAGATTACTCGCGTTTTGCCTCTGGAGAGACGTCGTGTTACTTGGGTTTGTTTCTTGGAACAGTTTTACCAGGAACATTTGTGTCTCTTGCTGGAATGCTGTGTGCATCAGCATGCAAAGAGTTGTATGGCACCGCCTTTTGGACCCCCACCGAAATAGTGGAGCAGTGGCTGACGACAGACTACTCCTCAAAAGCACGAGCTGCGGCCTTCTTTATTGGTATTAGTTTTACAGCTTCTCAAATGTTCCTAAACTTGACTCAGAACGGATATGCTTGCGGAATGGACTTGGCTGGTATATTCCCTCGTTTCGTTGATATTACTCGGGGCACTCTATTTGTGCAACTAATTTCGTGGGTGGTTCAGCCATGGAAATTCTTCAATACATCTTCCTCATTTTTAACTGCAATGGGATCTTTTGGAATGTTTGTAACACCTATTGTGACTTTGAATATCATTGAGTTCTATTGGATTCGTAGGGGCAAAATTACACTTATAGACTTCTTTACGTTATCCAAAAAAGGTGCCTATTGGTATACTTTGGGAATTAATTGGAGATCAATGGTTTGTCTCGTCATCGGAGTAGCTTTGGGAATTCCTGGTCTCATTTATCAATGTTATCCGGAACTCGAAGCCAATGCGGCTATGGTAAATTATTACTTTGGATACATGTTTTTCATTCCAATCGTGACGGGTGTTCCTTACCTTGTTCTTACCTACCTCTTCCCTGTGCACCATGAGAAATTACAAATGGTTGATCCGGTCGACTTTTACAATTGTTTTTCTGATAAAGAACTAGCAAACTTAGGAATGCAACCTGGAAACAACAGTAGTGAAGATCTCTACGAATACTTGGATGCAAAGCTACCTGATTCTCTCGCTGATGTGCCAGAGATTGTACAGGAGAAGAAAGCTGTCTCAGGGGCCTAATATTTTGAGGAAACAGTGCCGCCTCTGTATCAGTTTGAAATGAGTCCGTTAATAATCTAAGCATTTACCAACCATTGATTCCAAACTCCAAGATTGTGTTAATCTTTTGTCTCTGCAAACAGCGGTTCCAATTGAGCCTATCAGACTAGTCCAACCCACCATTTTATGAAAATGTCTCACGCAAAGGTGAATTATAGTGGTATTTCCTTTCCCAATTTTATTTTACTGAGATAGTATTCGAAAGTGGCTTAATTGTAGTCAATTGTCAACTGATTGAAGGGTTGTGGAGTTTTACAAACGGACATTTTGCGACACCGTCCTGGTAGTTCCTTTGATCAAGCAAGCATGTGATAATCAGCAGATTGTAGATAACACGCATAGATAACAGAGATAGACAACGAATATACTTACAAATGATACGGCCTGCCTTATCTCGAGTATATATTTGATAGATCCATTTCATGCCAGACCAGTCTGAAAAAGCACACAAACGAGCTGGGTAAGAATACAGTTGATGTACTTGTTAATGTGGAGATGGTCAGCACGTTTAACAATCTACAGCTTCATGTGATCTGGTGCAAAGAGAGGGCGACCATGGAAACAAAGTCCTGGAATTGGAATGTATACCAAAAACCTCGAGTAATATTCTTGCACTTAACAATGGACAAGGATCAGAGTCAAGTTCAATACAGGTTACAAAAGTGGACCTAACAAAATCCGCTTAAACTCACGGTAGCCCTGTGGATGTTTTCGCTATTTATTAACTTATCAGCACGTTAATCACTACCTAAAGGAAGAAGCCTTATCTCTATTGACCTCCCCTGGGCCATTCACTGGATGCTCTTAGCAGCTGAAAGTGCGATAGTCCCGGAAGGTATATAAATCACACGGACTAACGTTGAATCGACTGTGTTCCAAGCTAAGATGCGGATAAGAAAGCATGGAACTTTAACCCAAGTCCCCCGACAGTCATCTTTTCGACAGAAAACATAGCCCCGTTGTATTATCTGCCACTTCCTTAGAGGGCAAATTTATTGAATTGAATCTAAAAGATGTTGATCAAGCGCTCTATTATGCTTTAGATACAAGAGGACTTGAAGTTGAGCCCCATGTGAGCGTAAGCTGGTCCGCAAAATTGACTGGTATATATTACCCATTATTGTAGCGTTGACGTCCTGTCAACTTATGGACAAGACATAATTTCCTGCGCCTCTATAATGGGCTCGACTACTGATTTGCAAATGACGAGTCAAGCTTATTCGTAGGTTGGCAGCTCGTTCTACTTTGGTTACCTGGCTTTTCGGTTTCCAGCAAATCTTCTACTGCAAAGATTTCAATTTCAAAAACGCTTGGATGTGCCGTCATTATGGGGTATTATCCTGATGTGCCCTGCTGCATGCTATTCCTCTCCCCTTTCCTCGCCGGTCGAACGCTATTGGGGGTTTTTGAAAGGTTCATAAACTCTGCTTATATTTTGCTAACAGGTCAATGGTACAAGAAAAGTGAACAGTTTATGCGATCTTTCATTTGGTTTGGTTTCCAAGGTTTAGGCGTTGGCATAGTTTATGATCTTTTTGAAAACGATGCCTACCGTGTGGCTTCTTGAAGGCTCCTCTATATCATGACCGAAACATCACAATAGCTTTGGGCATTATGTCAATCATTCAAATTCCTGACATACCAGTTAAAGCGTGGTTTTTGAGTGAGGACGAAAAGAAGTACTGTGTTGAAAGAATAAGAAACCACCAACAGGGCCGTGTTAATAAACATTTCGAAGTTAGTCAGATGCGTGAAACTTCAGGAACTTGAGGACTTACATTTTTTTTTTCATCTACGGCATGTCATGCTAATCCTAATGACGCTTTACCAACTTTGGTTGAACTCTGTTGCACAAAGACTTTGGATTTTCGACCTAACAGTCTCTCTTGATGAACATGCCCTGCGGTGCGATTGATATTGTATAACCATTTTGGTTGCATTTATAAGCATCAAGCTTTTTAATGGTGTCGACTGATAATCTGCTTCATCGTTAATTCGCTAGTTGTTGTGGCATGTGTTTGTTAAATTTCTCTGGGTACAAATGGTATAAATTAGCCGGCTACTTTACCTTTTGTGCTGCAACGGCTGTTATTTCGGGGGTTGTTTCTTGCATCTCATCCAACACCGCTGGTCACACAAAGAAGGTCACTTGCATACTCTTTTCTTGATTGGATATTGCTTCGGCAACATCATAGGCCCACAAAGTTTCCGGGCTACCCAAGCTCCAAACCGGCACAGTTGCTTTCTTAAAGATTGAAGACGCTTCTGCTTGTGAAAAGTATAATGAGAAAAACTTCCCTACGTGGACTTATGATATGAGAGAGAAAGGCATTGGAGGTCTCTATGGATTTCCCGTAAAAAACGGATAAATGAAAATTGGCTATAGAGTACTAAAATGGATCAACCCAACGGATAAGGTTAATTAAAAGGTGAAGACAGCTTTCTCTGCAGAATCCGAAAAAAATGTGCCACTCTTTGGTTTTTAAATAATCAAGCAATTCATTTCAGAGCATATTCCAGAGGTACACAAGATTGACGGCACTAGTCTTTGTTGGTATTCCGATAGTGAGTATAATGACTTTCTCATCTCTTACTCGCCATCTTATGCTGAAAAGTCTCTCTTCACTATTGCTGGGGATTCGGGACATGAATTTATGATGTTTGGTAGTATAGGTGAGATTGTTGCCGATAATAATAATCTTGAATCAATCACCAGATCCATTTTTGAGAGACCTTTTTCGTGGACAAGGAAAAGAGAGGTCCTGAACCATATTAATAAGGGTCCTGGCGATCCTCCTGCATTATGCAACCAACTTATGGCTACTAGAGGCGACTGGACAATTAGAGGAATATCTAAGTTATGATAACAGCTCTATATATAATAAAGGTATTGTCTTCTCCAGCACTAAGTTGTGCCTCCCAATGAGTGGTGAAACCAGTGAATGAAAAATCCTGTTTTTCCCACCCAACACATTTGTTATATAGTTTTACTTGATTTCATTCGTAAAGTACACTAGAGATAGGACGTTCTTTGGGGACTGTAATAAGTCCTTGACCCTCTTTCAACCGAAACTGGACCACCTTAAGTAAATTGTACACTACATTCAATGTTGGTGTTTTGACGTCAAGTTCCCTAGCAACTTTTAGCAGATTACCCAAAATTACTTCTAATTCAATTGGATTGCCTTTTTTTGACGTCGACGCGCATGGAAGGCTCAAACCAGTCTCCATCGTCGGAGTGAACAACCAAGTTTATAACGTCTGTAGGTAAATCCACACCATCTGCCTTTGCAACTGCTACAACCTCTCTCATTGCCGGGACTGAAACAGACTCTAGACCTCCCGCAAGATCTAGTCTGCCGGTATCGACTCCCGTAAGAGCGCAAACCGTATTCAGCGTAGCGTTGTAAACCAGCTTTCGGTACCTGTACCACTTTGCATCTGCAAAATAAGTGCAGTTATTATTCTCGTTTGAATAAAGAGAGATAAACTCACGAGTTTTAGCCTCCTGAATATTCTTTGATAGGTTGGGATTTTCGAAATAGCTTACCAAAGACTTGTCCTTCTGTGTTTGGTGAATAACTCCCCTGTCGTTATGCGATCCGATATGCGATACCCCTGAAATAATCACATTCCGTGGGTACTTGGCAATGAATGGACGGCCCAAATCAAATCCGTTTTGCATCAGAACAATGGATGTTTTTTCGGGGGTAACCGCAGGGCTCACAAGCTCTTCCAGTTTAACGATGTCCGGGAGATTCTTTGTGGTCAATATGATGAAATCATACTGTATCCCCTGAGCGACGGCTTTTTCTGCAGTAGGGAATATGTTCTGAGGTTTCCAGCCTTTAATGCTTCCATAATCGATAGATTGTATTTGGTAGCCAGCATCTTTCACTTTGTCGTAATCGCGTCTGACAACGATTGACAAATTGGATTTACCAACAAAATCGATACCGTAAGCAACAATAGTTCCCACCCCTCCGGCACCGATAAGAAGGACATTAGCTTTTGCACTGTCAGACATTTGGCTTGCAACTGCTGGAGAATGAAACGTAACCTTGATATAATTACGTAGTTTTTCCCAAAAGACTCAACGGTGATGAGCTAGCAATTAAATAGGTATTCTTTCTATCTTGGTTGACTTTCCCAATGAATCGTTTTGCACCTTAAGTTCGGGAGATAAGAACTATCAACTATCAAGCTTATCGAGTGCTACTGATAACGCCTGAGAAAGTCGGAAAAATACGCCAGCCATCTTGAGGCGGAGATTTAAGATTGTCAAGACATCGAAGAACTAGTTTTACCGACCCAAAATAATGACATAATTTGGACTTTCATCAGGCTGTCTCCGCAGATCAAAAAAAAACAAAAGTAATGAGGGGTTATGTGGGTTTTTCGTCTTTATAATAATGCCGGTTGTTAATATCGTTTAAAGTCTCTAACTGGGTCAACCTTGCGATGAGCGAGGTTGAAAATGATCCAAAGGACATAAGCAAGACCTGATAACAACTATATCTGGATCGGGCGTCAGTGAAGGAAGACAGTTTTCGGAACGACAAAATAAGAGAGTTGTTTGTCGGTGCTCAGCATCATGCTTCCTTGCGTTAACGGCTGGATTGGCTTTTTTTCCAGCAGCAGGTAAAATTGTAGAGCAATTTGCTTCAACTTGCTCCACTATCAATGTCTCCAGCGCGGTTTACAATGTTTTCATGGCTCTTTCTTGCTTTGGGGCTCCTTTTAGCGACGCCTGCGGGCGCAAATCTGCCTTCTTGGTGTGCATATATTCTTACGTCTATTCAACAGTTTTGGTAGGCCGTTCGCAGAACTTGGCCATGTTTGTTTACTTTTAAAAGCAACAACCGCTTTCTTTGGTAGCGCTTTTTTTACTATAGATGCTCAAATTCTTAGTGATATTTATCCTTCCGAGCGTAAAGTGAGTGCCATGAGATGGAACATGGAGACCAGATTAGGTCTTTTTCAAAACCTACTTTTGGAGCAAGTGTTGGCTCTTGATAAACACAATAACTCGGAGCCTGATTTGAAGGGCCGCCGAAAGAAAAAGAAATTGTCTTCGTACCGATAAACGTTGCACATTCTATCCTTATAAAATCCTTCTCTGATGCTTGCTGATATTGCCCTATGAGTCTGATGTACAATATGTATTCATTACTGACACCGATCAGGCACGTCGTTGACCGCAGGTTTGATAAAACCTGGTGATTATATAGCGGACTCTTCTATCTGGCCCAGGAGCAAACTACTTTGCAGGTCCCTTTATTGGGGGGGTGGATTGTCCGATTACCAGGTGAAGCTCGTCTACGAATGACACTAGTTTTTTTGGCTTCGTGAAGCGTCAACCATTACATATGGGTGGTCCATTCAACCAAAAAAAGGTGGGTATGCCCTTTCAACTACCACCACATTTATCAACGGACTCTGCCAAGGAACGACTTTTTTCAGCTTATAATAGCTGTTCTATTGACTCAATGGCCAGCAACATTGGTGGAGGTGCACTCCGCGGCAATTACATGATACGATTTTTTTCTTCTGCAGTAGGTTCGGGAACATGTGTTCGGACGGTTAATGCAAGTGGAATAGGATGGGCGTCAACTATATCGGCTGTTGTTTGGTTGATTGGTTTGAGCGCAATGGTAATGCTCATCATGCATGGGGAACAGTTGAGATCAATGAACTCAAAGGGACCCTAGGGTCGCTATACTTGATAATTCGCCTATAGGAAAATAATCTCGAATGCGAAAAGTAAGGGATCGAAAGTTTCAAAGTCCGAGTGCTTAAAGCCACCGCCCAACTGTTTCTCTCGTTTTAAAGTGGTGTGTGTTAATGTTATAATCTGTTCACATTACATAAATTATTTGCTTAATAGGACATCCTCGATTTTTTTTGTTGTTGACATGGGCTCAATCCGTGGGCCTTCCTGTAAAGCAATTTATTGAATTCCGTCAACTTCTCCTTATAATCAAAATGTTTTTGTCTAGTGTCAATTTTGCAAAGGGAGTCCGACATGGCTTTTCAAAAATGAGCGAGTAATCCTGATGTGGGCCAATTCCAATGGTATTTTCAAACTTTACTGAAGAGGGCTATGTTCTGCCTCAATTTCAGTACTCCCCTCGGTAGAGGACGTCTTTGATCCGACTAGTTCAAAAGTATTGAAGCGAATCTGATACATTAGTAGAAAGCGTACTAAATTTGTCTTGTAAGTCAGTCATAGTCATTGTACGATAAGTACATTGGATCTAGAGATTTTTATTTTTCTCTCGGTGATTATTTTAGGCATTAGAGCTGGCTCAGTTACCTGAACAAACGCCTGGTATTTATACACTTCTCGCTCGGTGACTCTGGTCAACACATTTATTACTCACCCGTTCTACATCTGGGATTGCGGTTCAATGGCTTTTCAATTGCCAACCTCATTCGACACCAGTTGTTTTCTTGGACTTGTCGTAGATGTCAAGTCGATTTCTATGGCTCTCTTATGTACTATCATTCTGTACCACTGTGTCACATATTTCCTGACGCTGATTATGGGATTAGGCGCACATCACCATCAGTTTCTTAGTAACTCCCATTATTCCCAACATATACAAATGCAACGAGCGCTAAGCAATAGTCTAGTACATATTCTTAAGCCATTATAACACCATCTGTCCATGGACACCTCTAAAAAACTCACCACCTGGTTTCCTCTATTCAAGAACTTGACCGGGGGCCTTGCTCGCCACGTGCTACAGTCACCATTACTGAACCAGAAAGGTCACTTTCTCGAGTCACGTGATCTTCAAGCCAGCTCCCTCGGCATCTCTACCCAACTACTCTCGTTGAGCCTATGGTTTTGAATAGGGAAGGACTTCGTGAGCGTAAACTGTATTTCAGACGAGCTGATCAGGACTGGACTGTGTCACGGATGTGATCATGGCGAACCGTTCACACCTGTGATGTGCCTACTTCCGGTCGTCCGACTTCTACACCCAAAACGAACACTCTACTCCGGAAAAACCAGCCTCCGAATGGGTCATTCCACCACCTCTTTCTTGCTGTTTTTCCGATAAGCGTGGCTAGGCTTCAACAAACTGCAGCTGGAAAAACAATGTGAATGATCCTGCATCGGCGCGGGGCTGTCGCCGTGGCGACTGGGGCCCTTTCTGAAAAAATTCCACTTCCCAGTCTGTTCACCCAGTGATGACGAGAACCGAATCTGGGGTAGAGGACCCTTTCACATAGGATCATCATATCAGTACAAGCTGTGCATACCCCAATAGCTTGTAAAAAAGCGGAGGCACACACGCCGGGCACTCTAGTGATTATGCCTACAGTGTTGCCCGTCTAGTAAACAGTGGGTACAGATATAGGAAACAAGGTCCAAGTTTCCGGGTTTCCAACGTCCGAACCTACTATTGCGGGGTAAACCCCATCACTGTGTGTGGTTATGTAGCCGTTATTTTTACACGGAGGTGCTTGTTGGAATACGGCGTGAAGAAAACACTCGACTACCATTTTTCGATGAATGCAGTTCTCAAAAAAAGAATAGGTATTTAAAGAAGGTGGATTGTGAGCTGAGGTCTGCCGTTCGACTGTACGTTATACTATTTTCTATAGCACTTAACTGTCTCAACTGTTAACTACAGACAGTATTTGAACAATAGGAAGGTTACCTACCGTTCGCTAGCGTTCTGCAAGATTACGTAACAGTCTGCATTACCTTCAAGTTGCGTTTGACAACCATTGAACTCACCTACACAGAGTTGAATAGAACGACAGCGTCGCCACTCTTTCCAGTTTAAGCTAATGGGTCTACTACAGACCGTTTTTCGTGCCGATGATGAGATCGTCGGCTCAAAGTTCCGGGCTATTTTTGTGGGGCTCTTTGTGGCGTTCGGGGGTGTCCTCTTTGGTTACGACACTGGAACAATTTCGGGTGTTTTGGCTATGGACTACGTGAAAAGTACTTTTACTTCGACCGGAAGATTTACCGCGAGCGAAACCTCATTGATCACCGCTATCCTTTCAGCAGGTACTTTCACAGGTGCTGTTCTTGCTCCCTTGGTATCCGATACATTAGGGCGTCGGCTCGGTTTGCTTATATCCACTGTCATTTTTACGATAGGTGTCATTCTGCAAACAGCAGCCTCAGAGATGAACCTTTTGATTGTAGGCAGAGTGATTGCCGGTGCGGGTGTTGGTGTCCTCTCTGCCATTGTGCCCCTGTACCAATCCGAAGCTGCTCCAAAATGGATTCGGGGTGCGGTTGTATCTTGTTACCAGTGGGCCATCACTATTGGCCTTCTACTGGCCGCGTGCGTCAATCAAGGTACTCATAACCGCAATGATAGTGGCTCCTACCGCATTCCTATTGCCATCCAATTTTTGTGGGCTCTTATCATGTTCATTGGTATGGCTTTATTACCCGAGTCACCTCGTTTCTACGTCAAGAATGGAAAAATTCCCCAGGCACTCAAGGCATTATCTAAGTTGAGAGGTTTGCCCAAGGATGACAAATACGTCGAAGCAGAGCTTGAAGAAATTATTGCCAACTACGATTACGAAAGATCGTTCGGGTCTACTACCATCTGGGACTGCTTCAGGCCCGCCAACCATCAACTAAAACGTATCCTGACTGGTATCGGAATCCAAGCACTACAGCAACTAACTGGTATCAATTTCATTTTTTACTATGGAACTCAGTTCTTCGCGAATTCCGGTATCGATAATCCATTCATTACTCAATTGATAATGAATATAGTCAACGTTGTGATGACTATCCCAGGCATTATGTTGATTGAGATTGCAGGAAGAAGAAATCTATTGCTTTACGGTGCTGTTGGTATGTCCGTCAGCGAGTTCATTGTCGCTGCCGTCGGCACAGCCTTGCCAAACAGTAACTCGGCAAACAAAACTTTGATAGCCTTTTCGTGCACTTTTATTGCTTCATTTGCCGCTACGTGGGGACCATTGGCTTGGGTTGTCGTCGGTGAGATATACCCATTGAGAGTCCGTGGTAAGTCGGTTGCCTTCTGTGCTGCATCTAACTGGCTTTTCAACTTTGCAATTGCTTATGCTACTCCCTACCTTGTAGATCACGACAAGGCCAATTTGCAATCGAAGGTGTTTTTCATTTGGGGAGGCTGCACCTTCCTATGTTTCCTATTCGTGTATTTTTACGTTTACGAGACCAAAGGTCTTACTTTGGAACAGATCGACGAACTTTACGATACTTGCCCAAATGCAATGTTCTCGAAGAATTTTGTGCCTTCTCACTCTTTTGCACAAGACTCCCCAGGAGCAGAAAAGGCTGTTGTCGAAGCTGTGGAGAAGGTATAGTACCTGTACGTTCTCCAGGTTCAAAAAAAGTGTGCTATCATTGCGTACTCTTCCTTGTTGATCAAGTTTTGAGAGCAATAAAAATAGTGCGCTAATAATGTAGTCCAATTACTAGTAGGTTTTATTATGTGTTACGATTAATAAATCATTTTTTTGTTTAGTTTAGTCAGTTTCACGCTTGACTTTTTGGACCCTCGTTTTAAGTTTGTAGTTTTCACTGGTAACGTTTTCCACCAGATCGTGGCTCGCCCAGCCTGTGTTTCGATCACGTGATTACAATGACGATTGTTGGTGACGGTTTTGTTTCCTGAGTTTAAATAGCTAATGATTCAACTCCCTTCAAAAAATGTACCGATCAAACATCGTGTTTGAATGGGGGGTGCAGTTTGAAGAGGCTGGATTGAATAAAGGACAAGAGTTTCGTTTAGTAACCTATCCTTTTTGGCTCCTCAGTAAGCTAGGGCCGTGCCTGTCCTGTATACCACAGGTCTCACAATGCCGTCGTGGTTTACGCAAAATTTGCAAAGGCGGCTGCTCTTATACTTTCTTCAGAAGGTTTCACTTTTTTCGCAAGTTGATATATCGGCTTTAGATGTCTCTCTGGGGTCAAGTTCCAATTTCACGTTCCATGATCTGGACTTAGATGTCGAAAACATTGAAATTCCAGACATATCGGTCAGAAGTGGGTTTTTAAAACAACTAGAACTGCGACTGACCGTAAGCGGAGGCCTGAATGTAGAAGGCTCAGGAGTATCTTTTGTAGTCAAGCCAAACCTCTCAAAAGCTGCTGATGCTCATGCTGCCAGTTTCTCTCTCTCGAAAACTGTTTACGACCTAACAAGCTCCGTAATGCAGCTTGACGGGGGTAAGGACAATGTATTCGAAGAGGAATCTGCGGCAGATGAGACTAACAGCGAATTGGACAGTCAGAGCCAAGATTCAGGCGGTACTGGCTCACCGTCTGTACTGCAGGCCATGCGCAACAAAGCGATAGGGGTTATATTATCCAAGCTTTCCATTATACTTAGAGATGTCAGCTTTAAGTTTGTATTTGCGCAAAATACAATCCTAGAGCTTAAGCTGGAAGAAGTTATTTGCATATCTAGTAGCGATACTCGCGAAGTCAAGATTTCTGGAATCCGCCTATGCACTACCCAAAATGCCGAAAAGTCTGACGAGGAAGGTATCAATCCCAATCCAGACTCTCCTTTATCAGATTCGCTGCTCTATTCTAAAGGGGAAGCAACTTCCCTATATATGAGCGCAATTCAAAGCATGCAGGAGACAGATGACAAAAGTGGCATAGATTTCCAAGGCAAGGACATACTTGACATTAACTTTGTTCATGTCTCATTCGAAGGCTTCACCTCTATCGAAGACATTACTCTGAAGAATGCAGTGGTTGAATTTGATATGTGTAAGTTGGACATTGCGGCATTGTTGACTCTCAGTGATCCTATACTTTTGCCTATCATTCATTTTATCATTGATAGAACGAAGGAATCTAACCATAATAGAGCGACACAAACTCCTCAGCATCTTCAGAATTATAAACGGTTCCGCGAGGAGCAGGATCTTCACGATGAACTCCAATTTTCTCGACTCATTGGCTCTCAACTAATACTAATCTTGTCAGATGTATTAGAACTCACCATTGAAGAAATCTGCATATCAGCAAATGGTAGTGAACTGTTAGGGATTACAGTCAGCGATATTGGGATAACTCATAACGGATCTAACATCTTTACAGCTGTTGAACAGCGGGATGTACCCCTCATCGAATCTTCTTTTGATTTAAGCGAAAATCACATTACCACAAAGATCAATAAGCCCCTTCTCTTACGACTAAACTCTGATACTCTTTTTGATATTATCAACAGCTCTTACAATGTGAGCAAATGTTTAGAATCTTGGAACCAAAGTATTTCCAAGAAAGGTAAGAAAGGAAAAGCTGCGACAACTTCTCTAAAAATTGCACTTACCAGTAGTCCTTTAGAAGTTGAAATGGAGGTGAGCGACCAAGTGCTTCGGATGGTCCTCTGTGAGTATTCATTCTCGTTGCCCTCCCAAGTCTTCAAGACCCAAATGATCAGCTTTGAAATTGAGAGTAAAGGTGAGTACACACAGCTGATGAAAGTTTCGAATATTGACGTGAAGCGACTTTCGTATCCTGCTCAGCATGAAGCATTCAATCATTGCTTTGACGAGGTAATGGTGTGCTCCAAGCTAGACGCGTCCATTGAATGTCTTGAGTTTTCGGTTCCAGTAGAGGTGGTTGAAAATGTTGTTTCTCAAATGATGCCTATTTTCGAACAAATATCCATTCTTGCCGCCGTTCACGGTTCAACAAAGGGAACGCGTCAGAAATCACAAAGGCATATGCGGAGAAGCGTTCGAATTATGGGAACTTCGTCAATCATCAGTAAACATAGTTCAGCAGTATATTGCTTCCTTCATATCGGAAATGTTGAAGGATACATCACCAAATTTTTAGAGAGCGCATTTGGAAATATTTGGTGTAATCTGGGACCTTGCTCTTTGTACATCAACGAAGACAAAACATTTACTATCTACGCAAAGGATTTTGGCTTAACAAGGCAGCAAGGCAATCAAAGCGAGATTCTGGTTGAGGCACTGCAGCCAAGCCAGCCATCTAAGCCGGTGCTTACAGTTCACAAAAAGCTCACTGGAAAGGTATGCTGTGCTTTCAGGTCAATTGCATTCCATTATAATGCCAGGTGGCTAGATCTCTTTCAGCATGAAGGGAATGAGTCGTCATTGAAGGAAAGTAAAATAATCGACAAGGAAGTGGAAAACAAATTTTTGGAATTTAAATTCACAGAATGCGCAATTCGTCTTAGTCCATACCGCCTAAAGACGCAATTACTTTTTATATTAGGCAAATGTGCGCTAGAGATTGGAATACCCCAACTGAATGCCAAGGGTACGCTAAGATCAATATCGATTCTACTTATTGATGATACTGCCAACTTTAGAAATGTTCCGATCCCAGGTGCTCTTGATCTCCACTCTTTTTACACTGAAAGTGGTTTTGCAAATATTGGCAAACTAGACAAATCCCAGTTTGATGTTTCCAAACGATCAAGCGGGTT
This sequence comes from Lachancea dasiensis, assembly GCA_900074725.1. Lineage (NCBI taxonomy): Eukaryota > Fungi > Ascomycota > Saccharomycetes > Saccharomycetales > Saccharomycetaceae > Lachancea > Lachancea dasiensis. The sequence goes on from LT598456.1 coordinate 33,356, forward strand.
GCACGTAGGTTTCCAAATGGGAACTGTCTCTTTATCGTTGTGTGCTGACTCCATACAGGCATTGACTCAAACTTTCCTTGATTTAGGAATACCTCTGACCTTCGCTGATGACAAAAAATATATGACAAAGATACCGCAGGTTGAGGTTTTTCAAGAGGTGGATAATGAGTTCTTTACGAAACATAAGTTCCAGTCAAAGCCTTCTAATGGTGGCAACGAAGTGATATTAACACTGGATGATTTCATTGATAGAGCACCCGCTGAAACGAAATATATGGAACGTGCCACAACAGTCAGGAGCCAAAATTCTGAACATGGTGGTCAAATTACTCTCGCAGCGCAGGACAATTATTTCACAGATAAGAAAGACAGTCCAGGGCCCCAGACTAGGGCCAATGACTCAATAATTAGCATTGAGATAGAACTGACCCTTGAACTGGCCACTTTGAAATTGTATGATGGATATGACTGGATGTATACAAGAAAGTCAATTTCAGATCTCCTAAATCAGATTGAAACCGTTTTGATCAAGCAAAAACCTGCTCAAACACAACCTCTCAAGGCCTCTGTATTTGATTCGATTTATTTGTTTGCTGGGGTAGACACAGACGCAGATACATTACGACAGCAAATTAATCAGGACCTGCAGAGCGAACCAAATATTTCGTTCAAGAGCTCGTCAAAGAAACCAAAACTTCGCCCTTCTAAGACTTTCAAGGCAACTATCGAGCTATCTAACCTTAAGTCAACTGTGCTGCGTTATAATGTCGATGATCCAACAGAATCCACGTCTGACATGTCAACGGATATCTTGAACGAGGTTGAACTCTCTGTAGAAAACTTCGAAGTAATTGACAATGTTCCGACGTCCACATGGAACAAACTCGCTACTTTCTGGAGAGAAGAACCACGGGCAAGAGGATCAGATATGCTTTCAGTAAGCATAAAGACTGTGAAACCCATTGACTTCTTGGCTGCTACGGAGCTTATTATGGACGTTAAGGTTTTACCTCTGCGTCTGCATATTGATCAAGACACTCTGGACTTTCTGACGCGTTTTTTTGAGTTCAAGGATTCGAGATTTGAACTGATAGATGAATATCCTGATTTTGTCTACATTCAAAAGCTTGAGGTAGGAGCTGTTAACATAAAGATGGACTACAAACCAAAGACTGTCGATTATTCTGGTTTGAAGTCTGGACATACAAGTGAGTTCATGAATTTTTTTATTTTAGAAGGGTCTAAACTTAAACTGCGTCACGTTGTGGTTTATGGCGTGAATGGGTTTCCCGAGCTCAACAAGATATTGAATGGCATCTGGATGCCTGATATTACGGGCCACCAATTGAAAGGTATACTTAGCGGAGTGGCTCCGATGAAAACGGCTGTTACATTGGGTTCTGGTGTTAAAGCTCTGATTACAACTCCATTGAAGGAATATAAACGCGATCAAAACCTTGGTAGAGGTGTACAAAAAGGTACGCAAGTGTTCATAAAAATCACAAGTGGGGAGTTTATCCGGTTGGGTGTCAAGCTGGCTTCTGGCACGCAGGCTGTGCTGGAAAATGCGGAGGAGCTTATGGGAGGAATAGGGTCACAGGGACGAGGTTTCAACCACAAAGACTTTGAGGTTGATGTTGTCTCTGAACAGACTTTTAAACAATACGAAAAGCTGGTCGGTGGACGAAATCCTATCAAAAGTGAAGAAGAACTAGAAGCTTTAATTGTAGAGCCAGGTGCGACCGAAAAAGATGCACCTAGAATATTCAGTCTTTACGCCGACCAGCCCACATCCTTGAAGCAAGGCCTGAAGGAAGCTCGGGGATCATTCGGAAACAATGTTCAGTTGGCTTATGACGCTGTGCGGAAAGCACAGAGAGAAATCAGAGAGACGAATAATGTGCATGGAACGGCTTCTTCCCTAGCTCGGGTGGTTCCTGTAGCACTTCTGCGCCCTATTATAGGTGCTACAGAAGCGCTTTCCAAAGCGTTGCAAGGAATCTCTAATGGCATTGACGATGAGCAGCTAGCGATGCTACAAGATAAATATAAGTCTCGCAGTTAGGATTAAAAAATTAGTGTCTTTCTACGTATGGATAGGTGCATCGCACTATATCAAACATTCAAGTAGTACCGAGCATCTTGCGAGCTGTCACTAAGAACTCGACTACGTAACTTATCTACATCGTTAATTACGTATATGTCGCAAACCAAAACACCAAAATTAATCGCCAAAAATGTTGTAACGGTTCCTATTCAGTTGAATAAACGACGGTAGACAAGTGACCGAAGCGCGTTGAGTCCAATTGAAGTCATCCAAACTTATCTTCGGAACTTGGGCTACTCATTGATTGCTGTCTTGGGGCTAAAAGTCCAAGAGCTTGACGAAATTTTGCCCTTTCTAAAGTGTGACCTAATAACTTGACATGGATATTTTAGCAGAGCCTAATCGAACGCGGAAGTCACATCCTATGAATAACCGTATGGTACTGAAAGAAGAGATTTCGACTAGGCCGTCACTCGGCTCAGCACATAAAAGTTTCCGTCATGTAAAAGTGTGCGCCCATTGCGATGAGGTGATTGTACGGGGTTCTTTAAAAGCCCTCGGTCGTTACTATCATGAAAGCTGCTTTGTATGTTATGACTGTGGAAAGATTTGCAAGCCTAAATACTTTCCTTTCGAGGAGCCCAACACTAAGCAACTTATACCACTTTGCCAGCAGGATTACTTCAAGCGCAATAACCTGTTATGCTTTGTGTGCGGTCAGGCCCTCAGAGGCGTTTATTATAACGCTTTCGGAAGGCTTTATGATGAAGAACACTTTTGCTGTAAGATATGCAACGAGAAGTGCGGGGTCAACACATGTTTCAACTATCAAGATGACCTCTACTGCAAATACCACTTTCTAAAATATTTCTCAAATCGTTGTAAAGGTTGCGACTATCCAATTTCAGATCAATACATTGAGTTCCCGAAGGGCGAAGAAGTCCACCGCTGGCATCCAGAATGTTATGGGGTGCACAAATATTGGCATGTGGCCTTCCTTCCTGAGGCTGTGGGACAACCTCAAATAAAGCCCGGCAATCCCCGTCAAATTTCCAAAGGTGGCAAACCTGACATCAATCGTGCAGATTTGGAAAGGTACGTCATGTCATTTAGTAAGCTTGTTTCCACAACATGGTCCGTTCTTTATCGATTTGAGGAGGAAACGGCTGTTTGCATATCAGACATGTTTCAATATTTGACGAGCTTCGATCAGCTGAAAGGTTTAAATTCAACTGCTTTGTTTGTTTTGAAAATTGAGTGTCTCTTTAAGGCCCTAGATTCGCTGGATTCTCTCTGCGCCTTTGATTCATATAAGGGTGAAATTCCCAATGGGGCCTCAAACGAAGATGTTGATATTACCGATAACAAACAATCAGAGGGTAAGATTGAATCGGATACCGCGTTCACAAAATATTCTAAATTTCCTAGAAACTTGTCCACAAAAGTGATGATTTATCTCCAGCTTCTCCGTAAGCTAAGCTCAGCAACCCAAGAAAAAGATGTCAGTGTTTCTTCCCTAATGTCGGTTATTACTGGAGTTGCTCATTTTCTCAAACTACTCGTACGCTACGGGTTACAGACTGCCCTGGATCGTAACAGGACTGCACGCTCGGCCAATGCATTAGTCAAATTTCTTCGAGAAATAGAGAAAAACGAAGGCATAAGTTCAGCTCCGTTCACGCTGATTGACGTGGGTATAAATGCAACTGATTGCTGTGCCTCCTGTGGCAAATACATACAAGAAGACTGTATTCAACTTAAGGATCGCAGATGGCACAAGACATGTTTTACGTGTGCTGTCTGTGATAAGCATATCGACTCATATGGTATTGCTGATGCAGCGTTCAACAACACGAAAAAGCACGTTCTGTGTGCTCAATGCGCAGTGGGAGATCCTGACTCATTTCCTGGCTTCAAATCCGTGACAAAGTTGGCACAGCTGATCTTTTTATTAAAGATTGCGCTGGTAAGATCGAAGGCCGTGATGGAGATACAGTTGAAAAATAGGGAAGCACTAAATCGTTCTAATAGTGTCAAGGAATCCATCTCGATGCAACAAACCTACATTAGAACGTTGAATGACATTAAGAGGCTCAAATCGAGGCGACAGAGTGTCCCACTCACTACCACCAATAAGCACGAAGCACGCAGGTCGCGCATTCTCGAGACTTCAGAGGTGGATATAGGAACGAATTCCTCACCAGAGGAAAAATGTCTGGTGATACAAACTGACAAGAGCATGGAGAAACAGCCAGAAAATCAAAATATGTTCAATAGCACAAAAACGTTGACTCTTGATGACATTTCACGAATTGTTGCTGCAGAGCAAGCTAGGGAATTACGTCCCAATGCTTTTACTCACTTCAAGAAACTTAAAGATAACGATGAAGACGGTCTTAACTTGATCAATAAGAAAAGCGGAGTATATTATTCCGAACTCAAAGTTGAGGACCTATACCTGATAAAATTAATTTCTCTGGCATTGCTCTCCACAGGATCGCATTGTTTGATCAAAAATAAAGCTACAACTGAAAGACTGATTCCACCCCAACCACTGCGACAGCAGAAAAATTCTAACTTTTGGTCGAAAATGAAGTTCATGATGAGCAAGGATGGTAAAAAGACATCCAACAGAAAAGTATTTGGGTCATCTTTGGATGCATTAGCAGGGCAATGGGGAATAGAGTCTGACCTGGGAATCGGTCCTTCGAAGATTAAGGTTCCGATTATAATTGACGAGCTCATATCATCTTTACGACAATTAGATATGTCGGTAGAAGGTGTTTTTAGGAAAAACGGTAATATTAGGAAACTTCGAGAGTTGACAGCTGCAATAGATGAAAACCCATTTGAAGTACCTGATTTATCCAAAGAGAATGCTGTTCAGCTGTCAGCTCTACTCAAAAAATTTCTCAGAGAGCTCCCGGATCCTCTTTTAACAGCTCAACTCTATGACTTATGGATTCAAGTTGCTAAGTTAGAACCCGATATGGAGCGACACAAATATTTTGGGCTTCTTTATGCATTACTACCGTCTTTCAATAGAAGTGTTGCGGAGGTACTTTTTTCTTTTCTACACTGGGCCTCGTCTTTCTCTCACATTGATTCTCAGATGGGTTCTAAGATGGATATCCATAACCTGTCCACCGTTATTGCACCTAACATCCTCTATCAACAGGGACCGAGCACCGACCAACCATCTGTACAATTGGGGGCAATCCACAATACCTACAATGACGCATTTGCTCAGAACGAGGGAGAGAATTATTTCCTTGCGATTGAAGTAATTGATTACCTTATTAACCATAATGAGGACTTAGCCGTGCTGCCCAGATACATGACAGTTCTGCTCAACGAAGCAAAACAAAAGCAACTTGGGGATTTTGAAAGTGTCAGAGCATTTGTTGATGCACAAATTAAGGCAAACCGTATGAACTTCTCAGAATACGATACAATCGAGTCTGTGAAGATGAAGAAATCATCTTCCGTGGCTAAGCTAGAGGTCAAGGGTAATGAAGCTGCGTAATATAAAACAATATAACATTGTTGGGGCGAAAGAAACCGCTATTGTATTCTATATAATTTAAATGGTAAGTCATGAAAATGAAAGGATTACGGTTTGTAAAGAATGGAAGAGATGAAAACACATGCATGGAAAATTTTATCAAAAACTTCCTTCGATTACTTTAAACACAACTTCACATCTTAGAAGCATTAGAAGGCATGTCTGGAGTAGCTACAGGCCATTGGTAAACACCGCCGTTCTCAAAGGCGTATTTGTGGCTCTCCAAGTACTGTGTCAAGTTCTTTGGTCCTCTGGAACCATATGCGTAGCCCTCGGGCGTAGGTGCGTCTGGACCTTCCAAATATTTCAGTAAAGGGGTAAAAAGTTTCCAACTAACGTCCAGTTCATCATCTCTTACAAAGTTAGAATGATCGCCCGTCATAACGTCCTTGATCAAAGATTCATATGCCTCGGGAATCCAGAAATTCTTGTAGCGTCTGGCGTAGGTCAAATCAAGCTCGGTAACCCGGCTCGCGGTTGACAGCCCCGGGGTCTTGGAGTTGCACTTGAGGTAGATAGCTTCGTCGGGTTGTATTCTCATGACCAATTCATTACGAGAGATGTCACTGAAAATTCCAGATGGAACCCCCTTGAATTGCACTCTGATTTCTACCTTTCCTTCGTTTAAGGCTTTACCAGCTCTCATAACGATAGGCACGCCATCCCAACGCTCATTTTGAATCTTGAAGCCCAGAGCTGCAAAGGTTACACACTTGGAGTTGGGGTCGACTGTGTCGTCATCCAAGTAACCAGGTTTAGACCCATCTTCAGACTTACCGTATTGGCCGACCAAGATATCATTGTGGTCGATTGGGGCAAAAGCCTTCAAAACCCGAACTTTCTCGTCACGAATGGACTCGGCGTCGTAAGAGACAGGGCGTTCCATAGTAAGCAAAGTTAAAACTTGCAGGAGGTGATTCTGCATAACATCCCTAATGATACCGATTTCGTCGAAATAACCGCCGCGGCCTTCCGTACCAAAAGGCTCCTTAAACGAGATTTGAATGTTCTCGATGTTTTCCTTGTTCCACGCAGCATTCAAAAAAGTGTTGGCGAACCTCATTAGTACCAAGTTCTTCACCATCTCCTTGCCCAAATAATGGTCAATTCTAAAAAGCTCGTCTTCGCGGAATAAAGGAGCAAGATCCTTTTGCATGTCGCGAAATGACTGCAGGTCGTGTCCAAAAGGTTTTTCCACCACGACCCTGGTTTCGCCGTGCTCGGCGTAAACCAGCTTCTTGATTTGCGTGCATACGGAGACGAAGGCACTGGGTGGCAAAGCCAGGTAGAAAAGTCTGTGGGGCCGTTCGATGGAGTTGGCGCTTTCGTACTCCTCCAGCACCTTCAATAGAGCGTGGTACCCTTCGTCCTGGTCGTAGGGCCCCGATATATAGCTCACAAGTTGCAGAAACTGCTCCACTTTCTCGTCGTCCTTGTCACCGTTGGGCTTCTTCAAGTGCGGTTTGATCTTCTCCTTGAGATCCTCGTCCGACAGCTTGGACCGCGCATATCCAATGATCTTGCACGATGGGTCCAGAAACCCTTCCCGGAACAGCCCGAAAAGCGCCGGAAACGTTTTTTTCTTTGACAAGTCGCCGGACGCCCCGAAAACCACGATCGACGTGTTTTCCTTGAACTCCACGGGCTTGTGATCCGCAATTGACTCACTGCTGCCGCTCATATTTCGTGCTGACGATAAACTCCTGTGTTGGTTGGTCCAAAAAGCGCTACTATGTCCTGCTGTACTGCAATTCAAGCTGTCCCACTGCTTCCACAGTAATAATTGTAGCTAATTTCCCCAGCCTTTCCTTTGTAAGATCTCAGCAAAGTCTCGCTCTGCTGTTGTGCTGGCTGATGCTTTTATATAAACCACTCTGTTCTATAGCAATGTCGAGCGCAACGTCAATCTCTGCAAAATAGGGTTTTCTTGCGCTTTATATAGTCACACTTGCCCAGTTGCATATGACAAATTGTGTAAAGAATATCTGGTCACGTGAAGAGGTTGGAAGGCACTGTGGGATACCTGGTCACGTGCCATTTGTCATGTGATGGCTATCGTGCTGCACGGATTAGTAACCTGCGTGTGCCATTGTGAAAGTAGAGGCGACCTACCGAGCGGCAGAAAGTGTTGCTTGCGAGGCTGATGGCCTTGGGGACGTGTTGAGAGTATATGGAGTCTACTCCCATCAGGAGAGAGCCGCGCTTCTCTCTTCTTATGCCCAACATAGGCCACCAGGAGAAATAGGTGTGTATCGTTTTGTACGTATGGTTTGGCCAGAGGTCGAGCCCGGTGTGGGCGACGAACCCGGTGCGCACACTCGCGAAGGAGCATGGTAGTCGCTGACTACGTGGGCCAAACTGCACAAGCGGGTCTACAGGCGCAGTTCGCCAATCCCGGTCCGCACACTCGCATCGGTGCTGGCCACGTGAAACAAACTATACGACAGGCGCAGATGTCACGTGACTTGGCGACTTTCCCGCCGCTATATCTGGTTCTCACCATTGTGGGAACAATGCCGTCACCGATCAATGGGCGGTGCCCCAATCTAACCTCGGGTGTTGCCGCATTGGTTGAAACGGGGTGCTGCTGGGTGCAAACGCTTGCGCGTACGTACTCTTTCTGGAATTTAACATATTGGACTCTGCTGGGGACATTCAGTTCTAAACGAATGTACGTAGTGGAATAATAAAAGCTTATAGCTGAAAAAGTCGCATTCTATTAAAACTCATTACTCGCTTAGACTTAATTATAAATACCTCGTTTGAGCACAGAAACCGCTTCTGTTGAGATTACCATGTGTTGCCGACAGTTACGACGTCTGACGACTTTTCGACCGCGGTGAAAGTGTACTTGTAGACCCTTGGATCGTGTCCTGTACTTTCCTCAAGCGGAACCGGCGGGATGCTTCGCTCGTACTCCGCTTCCAAGCTCTTGGCTAGCGCCCGTCTCTTAGTGCTGTTCTGTTCCCCATTCAATAGACCTCCGCCATTGATACAGCCGCCAGGACATGCCATTACCTCAATAAAATCCGTCTTAGTGGGGTCCGCGACCAGCGAAGCGGTGCCAGTACGTTGTGCGCCGCCGGATGCTCTTTTGCGTAGCACTTTGACATTTCTTGCAGAGGCGCCAGAACTTGTCAACTTTCGTACCATGTTTTGAATGTTGCGGAACCCGTACAACTGGCTCGAAGACGCCACGGTCTTAGTTCCGTCGACCAATCTGTATTCTCTGATGTCGCTGTTCTTGCCCTCTATCGTTAAGATCTCCGCATCAGGATACAGCTTGCTCTGATGAAGAATGTACTGGTAGGCGAACCCTCCAGAGCTACTGCCCTCATTCGAGGCCCAGTGCACCCGGTAATCCCATCCTGGCGGAGAGCACGTTTCTATGAGAGAGTTGTCTTCAACATCGCTGACGAATGACCTCAGATCCAGTTGCAATTCTTGTAACATGCTTACAAGTTCACGAGGCGTTATGACACAGTCCACTTCACCCTCACCATCCTTTCTACTAGCCTCCAACTTTTTATCAAAGCATGGCATGACTGTAAGATGGTAGATATGCGGTGCCGCCTCTTTCAACAAGGAGCCGGTGATCTGCTGCGGGGACTTGACATCCAACAAGTAAGGCACCAGTTCAGGCTTAGTTTTCTCTGCGTAAAGTACGAAGCCCGGACACACGGCGCACAACGCCGGGCTATTTGTTTTCTGTGACTGTTTTCTCTCTACCAGCTCTGAATTGGTCTGCCTTATAGTGATGTTACGACCAACTTGCGTTCCTACAACATATCGCGCGCCAAAATGATTACGCATCAGACTTACAAAGCTGTTGTCGAAAGCTCCAAGCGTCATGCCGTAGTACTGAGCCAAGGAGAGCCGGCATTGTGGGGGAATGCTCACTGCCAACAGGGTGTCCTCCGGAAGGTTTTTCCAGGCCTCCATGAACACCGTATGGCTCTGCCGACTCAACAAGATCTCCTCACTTGACGTGATGCACCCGGAGCATGCCAAACAGTCTTGCAAAGAGATCGAAACCTTTTCTAGGTCGTTGGATTCTTTTCCCACTTCCAGCTCATTTCCTGCTTTGGGTTCCTCCTTTGTAGTCTCTGTAGGTTTGATGCAAGCAAGCCCAGGACTTATGAAGTCATTGAGATCGCTTTCGGACAGAAGTGAACTCATTAAAGTAGTCGTGCTTTCCGTGTTCGCAGTATCCATTAAGCAGTTGTGCCAAGTTAGTTAGTTACTAATATAAAGAGCTTCTGATCATGTGACATTATTATGGGCGGCTAAAACAAGTACCAAAGTTTGATCGAGGTCAACAACTTAACGTCCTACATCATACTGACGAGCTGAATAAGTTTACCAACTTTAAACATGATGCGATTACATTCATTAGGAGATCTTACTAGTTCCTGGGGATCTCTTGCTGTATGAAACCGGCAAGATGAACGGACATAAACTATAGGTTGGACGGTAATTCATTGTGGAGAAAAGCACAAGGCTTTGGCTGTACTAGTTTCACCAACTTCTCGAGCTCCGAGCATACTTCTGAAGTCTTCAGACGTGGTTCCGCACGTGGTTTAAGATCAGTTGCAATTGGTGCTGCTCCTTGACATTCTAATAAGAGTGCATGCTGCTGCCACTGAAAACTGAAAGTGGAAACTCCAGCACTTAACGTGAATGTTTCACAATAAGTATCATTGATTTCAACGAATATCCGTAAGCGCCCACGCACCTTCAGACTTTTTTTTCCGGGACCCACCACACTATCGATACGTTTGGTGGTTTACTGTAGAAAGGCAGACAAACTAGCACACATTTAAAAATTGACTTCCCTTTTACATGACAAGCTACTGGCATGCGGCTGGTGCTTTTCTCCCAAAGGGTAGAATTTTACTGCCAGCGTTTTCCGGAGACAGTTCATTGATATTACAAGCACAACAAAAACAGGTGATGCATTACCAGAAGCACAATTGGCATTCATTCCCTATCAAAAAACCATTTGAAGCACACGAATTAGGAGGTCGTTGTTTTGGCAACACTTAACGCATGTACGAACTTATTGACGATTTCAAGGTATCACAAATGATTTTAGAAAATTCAAAGAAACATCTGCTAGACAAGCATCATGGGCGTACTCGCGACAAAGGTGCTCTGCTGCAGATCGCTGTCGGATGAATTAAGAGATCGCTCTAAAACCACATCGTACTAAATGACAGTATGTTGAGGGAGCCAACTTGACACCATGGTAAGCATTGCATTTTATAATAACAGCGTTAAACATGAAACGGCGGCACCGAAGCCATGATTATGAAGCTTGCCGACCATATTGTACGGCTGCTGTTCATCAGTAGCATTTCTCTCTCTCGTGAGATACCCAAAAAGGATCACTCGTCCAAAAGGTATTTCGCGATTGAAAGTAATTGGTCACCCTCCAAACTTTTGGAACTGCACCCTGAGTGGGCTTTCGAGCACGAAGTGCGCGGCTTGCCTGATCACTATGTTTTTTCGGAAAGACTTGAGCAAATTTTGAAGCGGAGCAACTTACCAAGCGAGACTGAAGGCGTTATTTCATACCATGCTCTGCCGCCTAAAAGGTTACATAAGAGGATACCCGTACCGGCACCCCCTATTGACTCTAGCTTGATTCCACTTCAGAACTTGAAGGATCGTTTACACATAGAAGATCCTCTTTTTGATAAACAATGGCATTTAATTAATACCAACTTTCCCGGAAATGATGTTAACGTCAGTGGCCTGTGGTTTGAAAATATTACGGGCCACAATGTGGTTGCAGCAATCGTGGATGATGGACTTGACTACGAGAGTGAAGATTTGAAGGACAATTTTAGTGCAGAGGGATCGTGGGATTTTAACGACAATAGTCCACTTCCAAAGCCGCGTTTAAGTGATGATTACCATGGGACTAGATGCGCGGGGGAGATTGCCGCGGTTAAAAACGAGGAGTGCGGTGTCGGTGTAGCATACGACGCAAATGTCGCAGGAATCCGAATTCTGTCTGGTGAAATTACTTCAGAAGACGAGGCTGCTTCATTAATATATGCTTTGGACGTCAACGACATTTATTCGTGTTCTTGGGGCCCATCTGACGATGGCCGTTCTTTACAGGGTCCAGATGAACTTGTTAAGAAGGCCCTAGTTACTGGAATTTTGCAAGGCCGACAAGAAAAAGGAGCGCTCTACATTTTTGCCAGTGGGAACGGCGGAATGTTTGATGACAATTGTAACTTCGATGGGTATACCAATTCGATATACTCTATCACTGTTGGGGCCATTGATCACAAGGGTCTACATCCCCCGTATTCCGAATCCTGCTCTGCGGTCATGGTTGTCACTTACTCGTCAGGTTCGGGGGAACACATACATTCAACAGATATAAACGGCCGTTGTAGTGATACACATGGTGGGACATCGGCTGCGGCTCCGTTGGCCGCCGGCATCTACGCTCTGGTTCTCGATGCAAATCCGACCCTGACTTGGAGAGATGTCCAGTACTTATCGATATTGTCTTCGATAGAAATAAATGACAACGACGGTGATTGGCAAGAAGGTGCTCTAGAAAAAAGATATTCACACAAGTACGGTTTTGGTAAACTCGATGCTTATCGGATCGCTGATATGGCACGATCGTGGGTAAATGTTAACCCTCAAGCTTGGTTTTACCTGCCAACCCAAAGAGTTGACAAGGTTACCTCCAACCACAATGCAGTAGAGTCGTTTGTCAAGATCACGGCAGATGAACTAAAAGATTCCAATTTCAAACGAGTGGAGCATATTACCGTCACAGTTGATATCGAAACTTCATTCAGGGGTCACACGGTGGTAGATCTAATTTCTCCTAGTGGAATGGTATCTTACCTAGGTGTTGCAAGAAGAAATGATGATTCAAAGGATGGCTTTGTTAATTGGACGTTCATGTCAGTCGCACATTGGGGTGAAAGTGGCGAAGGAGAGTGGAGGATCAGAACTCGCTCTACGGACAAAGAAGAGAAAAATATCATAAATTTCAAGAGCTGGCGGTTGAAGCTTTTCGGAGAGTCTCTAGATGCTTCTAAAGCTGAAAGGTTTGCATATGGCAATGATAAAGAAGGCAACGAGGTGGCAGGTACTGGATCAAAAATTCCTACCTCAGAAACACTTTCCTCTTCACCTTCAGTCAGCACCTATTCTTCGAGTACCATATCCCCTATGATTACAACCCTCGTGGCAACGCCCGTTTCTTCATCAGATGTCGCGGGAGATGTGAATAAACCAAATCGTTTACCGCCTCCATTTGAAGGAATGCGCTATTTCATCGCCATCTTTATAATAGGCGCTGGTGCTCTTCTATTTTATTTCTTCTTCTTCGTGAGATCGAGAAGAATTATAAGAAGGACTCGTGCTGAGACTTACGAATTTGACATCATTGACACCGATTCAGACAACAGTTCCTCACTCAATAACACTTCTCACTTTGGCCCATCAGATGCCGCCGATATCGATAATTTCGATTTTGACTTATCCGATGAAGATCTTCTCAGGAGTGCTTCCGGGTCACCCAGTCCAGTGCCCAAAGGAGAATCTACTCCAAAGACAAGAACTATGGATGAAATTTTGCAAAATACATCTGAGGAAGAGGATCCGAGCTCACGCAAGTTTGATAATGCTGCATCTCGCGAGGATCCTCCCAAATAGATTATGAAATTCTATGGCAACAATTCGCCGGTCTAACTTCTGTAACGTGGAAATGAACTATAATATATGTAAACTAGATAAAAACTTATACGCATTCTCACTGACTCCTACATTAAATAAGACGATCCTTGTCTTTTTATCCTGGGCCAGTGTTATTTGCGACGCCAAAAAGAGAATCGTGATATGAAATCAAAAAGACTACTACAAAATATTACGGGTGCTGCTTCATACAATACAGGAGCATACGCAATCCATCAGTTCTTCCATGATAAACCCATCATTTCGATCATGTGCGGTGCGCTGGGCTATTATGGCCGTCATTTTTGCTTCGACACCAGCAGGTTGTATGGAGATGGATAATACTGATGAGTATACTCGACCTGAAATTGTTGATGCTGGGCCTAAAACATTTCATTGGCTGTGCACTTTGACCCTCCTTTTTGTGGCTCCTTCACTAGCAGCTGTATTCTCATTTGGCGGTAAGTTGTACCTTTCACTGTCCCTGCAGCTAGTATCTACGATCTACGCAGCTATTGAAGCTCTGATTCTCCGATTCCCGGATGGAGACGGAGTTGAAAATCGTACGTCCAGGGGGACTGCTTGGTTCATCGCAGCATTTTTAGGGCTTACGTTGTTTGCCGGAAGCATAGCCAGCGGAACAGGTGCAATAGTGCATAGCAAGCGATTGCAATCCATAGTCACAAAAGCGGGGGAGCACAAGCTTCACGTATTCCACAGGGCACTGTCTCTAGCAGTAGTACTTACTGGCTGGGTGAAAACTTGTCTTGGTCCGGTGGCCATGTTTGGGTTTTGCCGGGATGCGCACACGGGCCAGTGCATCGCGCATGGAGTTATGGGCACGGCATTCGTCGCATATGGATTTGTGTATTCAATGGTGCTGGTTGTGCCTTGGATTCGAAACAATCAGGAAAAATACTCGCAAGACCGGATTGATAGTTGGGTAATGTGTGCCTGGGGCATTGTGAACACATTCACGGAACACCGGTGGGGAAGAGAAGGCTGGAATCATGGTGACTACCAGCACACTGCCATGGGAATCATTTGGTGGGCAGGTGGGCTGTTAGGGATTTTCCTGTCCCGAGGAGGTCGTAGGACCTTTGTTCCTAGTCTTCTGATTATATTTACCGGATGGGCCATGTCGGAGCATAGTCAGCATTTGTTTATTAGTACCAAAATTCACGCATTGTTTGGACTTGTGCTTATGTCTGGTGGCGCGCTTAGGATAGTCGAGATATCTTTCCTTTTGAAAGACAAGCGGGCTTCTGAAAGCGGCGTTCTTTCATTCCAATATCTTGCACCTTTTTGCTTGGTTTGCTCCGGAATATTGTTTATGGGCGCCAATGAAGAGCAACTCATTTTGGTTTTGAGACTTGGAGCGGACCACAGCTCCTACAGCTTAGTTGTCGTGTCTGCAGCTTTCATTACCTATCTGTGGATCCTTATGTGTCTCGAATTGTACGTCAAGCTTGTCGCAAGCTCAAGCAAAAGTCCGTTGAACGGCTACAGGTCCAGCAATACTACCGAATTTGAACTAGACGATTTCCGCGATGGTTCAGATGAAACTGCCTCGAACAACTAATGACTACCCTAGATGATTATCAAAAGGTCTATGTCGAAGTACGAAGAACAATTCTCTACGGCATTGGCGTATCCAAAATGAAAATGATAAACTGATAACTCCTTACAGATACAGTATTAGCTTACTTCCAACAACATTGTGGCTTTAGATCGTGCTTCGAGTGGCTCAACATTTTACTCTAACAAGAAACTACTCTTTAGACACAGATCATAAATGTGCCCAGTAGTGACCTTTCACGTATAATGTATATATATATATCAGGACTTAAACGTGCAATTACATCCATCAGACTTCGATTAGTTAACGTATTGGATGTGTCAGATTGTGGTATGGGTGATTGTTTTTCAAAGCATTATTTACATAATTTCAAAACTCAAGTGATCACATTGCCATTTATAAAGCTAAGAGAACCTTAGCCTACTCAAACGTTGAACGCCGAATGTCGATTCCAGAGATAGTTAACAATGATTTAGTTTCTTGGTCTAAATCTGGTTTAATTGGTTATGTAGATACGGAATCTACTGATGCCAACTTATGCATAACGCTATTGGAAACGGTTAACGGAACAAATTGGCGGTTGCGGCCCTCAAAAAGATACGCCATCCACCCTCACATCGCCGAATCAGGCAGTGCTGGAAGCTCCTCAAGCTTGTCCAATGGGAACATCGGAAGCGGTACTTCAAAGACGTTCAACAATATAAGCTCCATTTACTGGAACAACAGCGCGGGTAACAATGGAGAGCTGCTTGCAATTTGCGACGAGGCTGGAAATCTGTCCGTGGTGGCAGCAGGACAGACTGCTGCTGGTGCGGGTACTCTTGATAATTTGGCTGTACTATTCCAAGATAATGGCTACAAGATCCACAATCAATTGGCGCCCTTGCTGCCCGTTAATGATGGGTCAAAAATCAGCCGAAAACTGTCCAAAAAGGAAACACATACGGCAATAATAAAGTTCATGTGGCTAGGGTCATCGTCACCATCGTTCTCACTTCTTAACGCACGCCGAGACATGTCAAAGTCAATTATAAAAAGTCAAGTCCAGCAATTCAAACCCCTTGGCATTTTTTACCCAACTTCTGTCAAGTCTGCGTGCTTAGGGCTGCGGAGAGGTGGCCAATTAGACTTCTGGTATCAATTTTCCAATTCCAAAGACTACAAAAAGATCTCACTACAACTTAACAATACGCAGGAACACAGAACAAAGCAGTTTGATTGGATTCAGACTGCACAATTTGCTCATACAGATGAGGATCAAGCACTAATTGTGGGGGCATACTCAAAAATTTCCAAAAAAGTGTCATTTTTCAAACTTTCGGTCAACTGGAACATTACTACGCAGAATATTACCGCCGACCCCGAGCTTCGATTAGAGCAGATATTGGAGATAAGCCCAAAAGACATGACAACGAAGGGGGAAGTTTTGGAGCTTCAGAGCTTTGAAATGTTATCCGCCTTTGAAAGGTCCCCCGATGTTGAAGTTGTTTTATGCTACGACGTTATTGGAATGTCTCGTTCTATCCTTAAACGCTACAGGATTATCAAGTCTGCACCATCATTAGAATTATGCTCTATCTTGGGCTCGCCGAATCTAAATTCGCAATCTCTACCATTGTGCGAATATGTATTTACTGAAGTGGATACACTGAGAATGGATGCTAACGTTTATTCTCTTGAACTTCATGGACACGAAACTACAATTTTGACCAGATTGACAAATGGCCATACAAAGATTTATGATCGAAGAACGTGGAAGGTGGAGAACTCCTTAGCAATTGAAAATAGTAGTGAAATTTTAACATCCCCATTTTGCACTGGGGTTGTCTTTCCAAAGACTCTACCTTCTAGCGCACTTCGTTGGTCCTGTGTCTCTCCGTCACTTGGTGGTATTCTTTCGAAAGTTAGAAACAAGGAGAATATTCGATTTGATCCCATCGAAGCACCTATCAAAGAACTGGCCGAGGCAGACGTACCAATTGCATTAGCCTTTGCATACGCATTTGTTTGTTCAAATCATTTACAGACTTCCAGTGAAGACCTTACTATTGCAATCAAAACGCACCTACTGAAAATCTCTGAGATAAGTGAAGCTCGGAGCGAGAAGTTTCTAAAGATCCTGATCAGTGCTATCTATCAGCTGTTCGGGGTCACGCCAGAAGCTTCAAAAGAACTGAAGGATAAATTAGTTATGAGCCGTTCCATTCAGAGAGCTATGCTCTTGCAGACAGAACTCAGCTGCAGTTTCACCAACAATAACATATACAACATGGCACGAACGGCGCTTTCTTTGAGAAACATTCTTTTTGCCTTTAACGGTGTTTCCAGAAACATACAAGTCTTGATTCACCACAGCGCAACTATGAATTTCCAACAACCAAACGGAAAGCTGTTTCAATTTGCATTTTCCAAGCAAGACTTGATATATTCATTGATCCCATGCGCTAAATGGTTTGTACGACTACTAACGTTTCTCACCCAGCAGATGATTGTCCTGGTGAACTCGCCCAATGATAAAGAGAATACTCTGGTGCTTGGTATTTGCAGTTCTAAGATTACTAGACAACTTCTGTTATCGATATTGACCGAGATAAAAAAAGTAATTCATCTCGTTACCAAATTTCCAGAGACTTCTTTCCCGATACTCAATGAATCATCGATCTATCTACGCAAGGTGCTAGGCGATTCTCCAGTCAATTTTGAGAAGTTCGAAACGTTTTTGGCCGACGTAAATAACAAATTTTCATCTTTGGGAGAATCGCCTTCTCTTGGGAATAACGCAAAGGACTCATATTTGATGTTAGAAGGCGATGTGTCACCAGAAGTGTCTCAACTTAAGGAATTTCTGCTGTCCTATTCTAATACAGCTGTTTTATCACACATAAAGCCGGCCGATGTCTACTTTTCAGACACTCGCGGGCTGCGCATTTTCTCGTCAGATATTTTCCCAGAGTCTCTATGCAAGCTTCTTCAACCGTTGAAGAATGGCCTCGTTCTAGGCCCCGACGTTCTTTCTGAAGACACTACCTCTCTTTCTCTCTGCGTCATTGAGAGTGACGATATTTCAAAAGAACCAATTATTTCCGGAAAACACAAACTAAAAAGATGCTGTAGATGTGGCGCTGTCACGCGCGCTGGCTACCCAGTAACGAAAGATAGTACTATTGTTCCTACGAGTGTCACTACGAAGCGCTGGACTAGTTTGTACCTGAAAATTTGTTTTTGCTCCGGGCTACTATACGAGTTCGATCCATGAATAATAGCCCATTGATACAAAGAGGAAGAGGCGATTTGATGCGGCATGAAACGCTAGGACCGCTATCCCTCTTCGATATCCAAGAGAGATCATATAAGTGACGTCCTAAATCCGAGTATATCATAATATACGGGTCTCGAAAAATTAAGGTGGCAAAACCAAGTTAAGCTCTATTAATTAAACCTTATGCCTAACAAGGTGATCAGTTCAATTGGAATTGCTCAAAATATCCCGGCTTTGCAAGTCCGTTGTACCATCATTGCTTCTCCGAGCACACCTCTGAAAGTGTCTAGAATAACATTATCACAGGTTTCAAAGGAGGCTTTAAATCATATTAATTAAAAGAGACGCCAGCATTTCTGCGTCATTAGCGCTAATCTCTGCATTTGAGTTGGACAATTCAAGGTTTTCCGTGCTTGATAAGATAGACAGGTCTAAACTGAAGCAGAGAAATCATGTTTTTGACTAGAAGCGAATACGATCGGGGTGTAAGTACATTTTCTCCGGAGGGGAGACTTTTCCAGGTTGAGTATTCTCTGGAGGCCATCAAGTTAGGGTCCACAGCCATTGGCGTAGCCACAT
This sequence comes from Lachancea dasiensis, assembly GCA_900074725.1. NCBI lineage: Eukaryota > Fungi > Ascomycota > Saccharomycetes > Saccharomycetales > Saccharomycetaceae > Lachancea > Lachancea dasiensis. The sequence goes on from LT598456.1 coordinate 52,098, forward strand.
CCGAGGGTGTCGTCCTCGGGGTTGAGAAGAGAGTTACGTCACCGCTACTGGAAGGGGATTCTATTGAGAAAATCGTGGAGATTGAACGCCATGTTGGATGTGCTATGAGTGGCTTAACGGCAGACGCTCGCTCCATGATTGAACATGCCCGTGTTTCCGCTGTTACGCATGACCTCTATTACGATGAGAATATTAGTATCGAATCTTTGACACAATCCATCTGTGACTTGGCGCTTAGGTTTGGTGAAGGGGCTTCGGGCGAAGAAAGGTTGATGTCCAGACCATTCGGTGTAGCTCTTCTAATTGCAGGCTACGATTCTGAGCAAGGCTACCAGCTATTCCATGCAGAACCCTCCGGAACATTTTATCGTTACAATGCCAAAGCTATAGGATCAGGGTCAGAAGGTGCTCAATCAGAGCTTCAAAACGAGTGGCACTCTTCTTTAACGTTGAAGGAAGCGGAACTGTTAGTTCTCAAAATTTTAAAGCAGGTCATGGAGGAAAAATTGGACAAGGATAATGCGCAATTAAGTTGTGTGACCAAAGAAAACGGATTCCAAGTCTACAGTAACGAAAAAATGGCTACAATAATCCAGGAGTTGAAAGAGAAAGAAGCACAAGAAAATTCTGAAAGTCAAGATGTAGAGATGTCTACGTAGGTTAAGAGTACTTCATAAACTTCTGTATATTTAGCTGGACCAAGGAAAATTTAATCACTTTGCTTGTATTTATTTTCGATCACACTCACCCTTTAGTTCGTCATTAATGAATTAAGGCGATTTTAGTTGTCAATTTACGTATATATCGTGAAAACAATGCTAGTCTACTAGATGTGAATATTCGGGTATTTCTTTTACCTTGGTATTGAAGAACTTTTCAAGTCTGTTGGCGTACTTGAAATAAGATGTGTTCTCACCATTGTATGCTCGACAGTTGTTGAAAATGAGGCGGGCATCGTAAACAAAGTTTTCCATTTTCTCATACCTATTGTTATCTAGCTTCATTTCCATCGTGCTTAAGTCCATAGGCTCCTTGATAAATTCATAATAATCTGCAACTTCGTCTCTGTTAACTGGTTGCAAAAAGGGCCATGCCGCTGCGTGATTTTGCACCTCAGTTAATATGTTTTGCATTGAAGCATGGTGAGGGCCCCTCTTCGGTCTCTGAGCCAGTTCATCCATTTCAGGTGTCCAACCGGCCTCTTTGAGGCCGGGAATATCCATTGGCTCAATCGGCTTGATATTGGTTAAATCTTTGAAGTGAGAAAGGCCTGCATGAACCACAGTGCTCTTCGAGACTAGTCGTACTTTTCGTTGTATAGCTGCCTCTTGAAGAAGTAGGATCTTTGCAGCGTCTAGGTATCTGATTCGCGGTAGCATTGAGCACTGCATTAACGTACCACCCTCGTAATCCTTTATGTACCCCATCCATATGCTTTTCTCGAGAGTGACCTCCTTAGTAAAGCCTTGTTTTTTGAAGTAGCCGATGGCGTAGTTGTCAGCATAAGTCAAGAAGTATTTGATTCTAGACGTGGCCCGCACGTAATCTTTCAAATGGTTCATCATATGTGCACCATAACCTCGTACTTGTTCAGTTGAACTAATAGCACAAAAGACAATTTCTGCAAACTCACGATTGTCGAATGGCCTGTACGTAATACCCCCTACCACCGTCAACGGCTTGCGAACTACCGCCATTGACAAGTGACTTCTGTCATATACAAGTCTGGCAATGTACTCCTTCGGCATTTTAGGCAATTGTTTTTGGAAAATGTTTTTCAGTCCAGTCAGAACCATCATGTTCTCTTTGGTATTATCATTGTTGACTACCCTAAACTCTATTTTTCCTTCGTTCTCCTCAATGACACTTGCACGCTCTTTAAATTGATACTGCTGACCGTCAAACACAAACCTCGTTATTCCCGCTTCAGAGCTATCAGGCCGATTGGCTTCAGGAGTTGGTTCCTCGAGAGTGTTTATCTCTTTGTCAATACTCAGAAGTTCATCGCCTGCATCACGTTCCACCACCTCAGGTACCGTAACTTCAGACGCGGGCTCCTCAGACTCCACAGATTTTGCCCTCTTGACCAAGTCCACATCGGATACATTATTCCGCCTCTTTGCAACCATCCTTGGGCTCTCCAAGGAGTCTTTTATAGCCATTTCAGACGCCCTGTCTTCCATTCACATAAATGAAGTGGTAAAAAATCACCAATGCGATCATTAGTACAAAGTGATTCCATGTTAAATTATTAGAACTCTACAAGAGAACCTCTTCATCAACTCCTTCGTCATCCCACTCATCTAAGACATGACTTAACGCTTCTTCGGCTTGAGTTTGAACTTCTGTCAATCCACACAGATCTTCAATATACTTGTAATTGTTCAAAGCATCCTTAACGAGACTCCAGCCTCTCTTCTTGTACTGTTCTATCACGGAAGGGCTACAAGCCGAGCAGTGTTTGAAAGCAGGGCTTTGGAGCTGCAAAGTCTTAAATTCATTCAAGAAGCCACGAATTTGATGCGGAAAATCGCCCAAGACAGTCTTGACATCAGTTGAATTGGTATTGAACGTTGGGTTTTGGAGGATGGAAATCAATAGCTCGACGCTCTGCGAGGCTGCCATCAATGCAACTCCTGGTCGCGTGACGGTGCACATTTGGTCCAAAGTGCGATCCGTCAAACTATCACTGGGAGCAACGACATCTTGGCAGAAATAACATCCCAGACGAGCTTCTTCCTCGTCGGCCATGTAAGAACCATGTCGCATGACGAGATAACTATCAAACCCTAAAGCTGCATTGATTACTATTTTGTTTTCAGCACAGCCTAATACCGACGGTAGCCATCTGGTTTCCCTAGAATCCATTAGTAGAAAAATTACGTCATGAGCTTGTACAAGTTCTACAAGTTTATCGAAATCTTGTTTCTCCTTTGCTTCATTTGTAACAGGATGGCCAATCATAGGGACCTGTAGCTCAATTCCGGTGCTTTTAACTAAAGGGAAAATTTGGCTCAGGGCCTCTGCGGCAGCAGCAGCCTTAGGCTTCCCGCAGCTATCAAAATTGAAGAGAGGCTGTCGCACGGGGTTTGAATATGAAACAGTTCCATTGTCCACAAAGGTTATTTGGCGAACGCCCCAGGCCAGCAATACACGCGAAACGTAGCATCCTAGCGTACCCGCACCTAGAATCAAAACCTTTGTGTTTTTAATGACTTCAAGTTCAATTTGTGGCGCTATACGCCATTTCATTAGTTTTAGGTTAAGATCTAAGGATTGATCTGCCAGTTGTAGGGGATCAATGAGGGAGCTCAAATCCGTTGCTCTTGGGGTGAGTTTATTTTGCGAGTTTCGTTCCCACCCAGTAACCTTGAGGGCAGCTGATTTTGTACTGCTATCGGATCGGAGAGCAACGTCAATCCAGAAACTTGATTGTGCATCTGATCTGACTAAAACCAATCTTAACTTGTTCAAGTCGGAATTGAAATATTTCAGCAAAGAGATAAAGTTCTTGACTATTGCCGAAGGCACCATGTCAATCTTGCATGTATCCCGGATTGCTAAAAGCGTACAAGTGGCTGCGCGATCTTTCGAAAATTGGAACAAGCCGCTACTGGCATCACCTACACAGGTCCAGCTGTCGGGATGTGACTTGAACCAGCTATTATAGATTTTCCAATCCGAGAGCTGCCCGGTCTTCAAGGATTCTATATGCAACCAAGCCGGCTGGAAACAAGGAACGCACACCCAGTAGAAAAACTTGTAAGACTTTAAATCGGCAAAACTGATCACTGACAACACTACACAGTTGTCGGGATTTTCCAAACCCGCATTCCATGCTTCTTCAGCACGATCGTAAAGAAATTGGGTTTTTTCGACTTTCTTAAACTCCTCAATTGTGTTGTAATTGTACAGGGAACCATTGATAGAAATTCCCTCTTCCTTCGCAGGAAACCCCGAAAAACTTTGGTCATTTAAAAATAGATGCGCACAGGGCGATCCTTTTGGAATATGATTCATATCGACGTAACTACCCAGGCTCTTCGTTGATGCATCGAGCTTCAGGACATCTAATTTGAGCCTTGCGAGCTCCTGAAAGAAAGAAGTGTCGAGAAACGACTGGAATGGCGTCCCAAATTTCATAGTAGCTTCCGACATGCCGAGCTTATATCCGGTCTACACAGCAACGCTTATCTCAAATGAAAGTTTGTGATCCAACCTTTCGCAACAAGTAGCACTACAATGCGATGGAGACATATCTGGAGTTTCCCCATGATCGTCCATTACGATGAACAATATATCTATGATCACCTATAAATACTTTACAACAAACCAATGCCCTCGAATTTATCACCTAAACGGCTTATTGAGCGTTAGGGTCATCTAGCGTCATCTCGTCCAGTTCGTCCAAGAGTTCATCGATGTCGATATGTGGACCATTTTCATTTTCGTCATCGTCCATTTCTCCATCTGCATCTGGAGCAGGAGCAGCACTACTCTTGTAAAGATTGACTGTTTGACGCATTTCAGAGTCCTCTTCCAATTCTTGCAAGAATGCTTCATAATCTCTTTCGGCTCTTTCTTGCTCCTGCTTTTGTTGTCTCGATGTGTAATCTTGCGAAGCCTCGATTTCCTTGTGTTCACGAGCCATTCTCTTCAACTTCCAGTTTCTGTTCTTGCGGGTCTTTCTGATGTACTGCTTCTTAACCAGCACCACGTCTGGTATATGCTCCATATTCAGCGAGTCAAACAAGTCGGAGTTGTAGTTAGAATTGGCGATGTAATAACCCATGACACTGTCTCCTGGATGACACAGAGCTCCGAGGTGCGATCTAACATAAAATACCTGATCGTTCACCCCTAAATCTGCGGCTCTGGCAACAGTGATGTCTGCCAAGACATATTTACCCTTTCGTTGGCCGGTTGGATCTACGTCCAACACAATGAACTCAACCAGCTGAGATACGTCGGCAAGAGAGTCAAATGCATTTCTCCAGTATACAGATGCCGAGAGGTCCGCTGTTTGAAGGGTGATAGGGTCCATAAATTGTAAAGTGTTAGAAACCTTCGAACACAATACAAACTGTGTGATGTTACCCAGAGATTTGGCCAGCTTTTTGGGTAGAACGACAAGATCGTCTCTACAGATCGGCACAATTTCAACAGAGAAAGAGAATTTGTAAGTCGAGGCACCGGTATGGGTATCTTGAGAAATCAGTTCTTCAGACTTTTTAGATCTTATAGGCACCACAGAGTTCAAGAAATCTAGCATTTTGGCAGCGTGATTTTTTTGCCCATAAAAGAAATCAAGTCCATCCTTGGCTTCCTGGATGTTGATGGTATCGACGTGGGCATTATGCTTTAGAATAAGCTGTTCCAGATATAAAAAGGTACGCTTGTGAGGAACTTTCTGCCTGATCTGTACTGTAGCTCTCCAAGTGTTGGTCGTGTAAGACCTTGCACAATCAGCACACTGCATTGCCACCACCACGTATTCAACTTCAAACGTTTGTTGCACGATCGTATTGGCCATGGCTTCCCCTTGGACGGCAAGCTTGACACGAATACGTCTGGAGTGCGGCTCTGTCCAGATAAAGGAAGCATCGACCAGCCGAACCTTGTTCAAACCTTTCAAACGACGGAGACACAGCGCCAAAAGTTCTCTTGATTCAAGTTCTGCACGTATCCATTGACCTGGAGGCTGGAGAAACCGCTCACAATTTCTGCAAAATGAGAGATTCGATTCTCTGGGAATTCCTTCCGTGATATCCACCGTCAATTTGATACAGTCATAGCACATAACCAAACCGCTCGACCCATCCATGGGCACACCACAGTTACAGCATAGAACAGTGGCAGCTTGCTGGTTTTGATAGACGCTTGGATCCAATGGCGTATAGTTCATCTTTGGCTAAGTGACACAGTACACCTTCAGTCTATTTTTCTTCCCTTAGCTGAGTAAACTAGAAAGAGATGAGATGAGATGTGGCGAGCATTCATTATGCGATGAGCATCTGAAAATTTTTTGGCAAGAGCGGCAGAACATATATTTCAACGTTTATAGTGATAAAATATAGCCATATGCCAGGCGGCGCCGGTGGCATTTCCATCAAAGAAGGTGAATATTCACAAGGCGTAGGCGGAGTACTTTAGCTTTCATTAAGTCGTTCAACTGAGAGCACTTTTTGAATCTATCTTTTGTTTTTCTTTTTGCCTTGAAACAGCAAGCCAAATGTTTTCTTGACCGTTTTTTCCACACGCGGGCCATTGTCGTCGTCACTATCCTCCGAGGATCCATCTTGGTTATTAGTTGGTGCTGGAAGGGGTGAACGGGTTTTACTCGTTTCCAAGCTTGTCCGTAGCTCTGTACGATTGGTGTTACGAATCTTCCTTTTCAGGGCCACCATTGCTCTGGTGTCGTCAGATCTCGTCTTATGGATTCCATTTGATATGCGTGCTTCACGGGGAAGGCTAGAGCCAGCGGTGGCCTTCTGTTTTTTCTTCTTCGCAAGCGAAGATATTTTCTTGTCACTGTTAATGAACTCGCCGATGGTAGATATATCGTCCTTGTTGCCATGGCTATTGTCCGCAATTTCTGAATCATTAAAGCTCAGTCCCGCGCCCATGCTTATGACTGGAAGCTGGTAGAATGCAGTTTTTGAACTGGTTAGGTCTTCACTGCAATCTCGACTGGCCCTGTCTCCCAGCCAATCTAAGGCCTTCACTTTATTATCGTTAAAAGCGGCCTGAAGCGAGGCCTGCAAACTTAGCTTTTCTTGTATCTCTCGCGCTCGCGACATTCCAATATCGGATGATATGTGACTTACTGACAGCCCTCAGTTAAAATCAGGCCTGTATTATGTGTCTTGTAAATTACATGGTGGTGATGAGGAAACATTAGACGAAAAATAAATTAAATAACCACCTACCTAAAATACGTTGAACAAAGCTCGCACAAGCTCCAATAAGCCCTCCTCTTAGTTCGAAACTGTCTTCCATGCCTTAGTTACATTCTATTTACAAATGCTAATTTCGTCTATAAGTCTTTTCCTTGCCGTTTTTCTTATTGTTGACTTTGCGACGCTCCCCAAAATTTTCCTTCTCCATAGCCATCAGACTCTCACGCTTAGCTGCCGTGACCTTATTTAAGGCCTTTCTGATAACAGCCGTATCATGAACGTTTATGAATTCGTCCATTTTCTTATTAATTCTGACTTCTATGGCTTCTATCCTGGAAACATCCCTCTGGGTAACAAAACATATTGATTCACCAGACCGGCCTGCACGAGCAGTACGACCGGCTCTGTGAATAAAAGTATCAGGGTTGGCCGATATATCGTAGTTGACTACAAGTTGAACAGTTGGAATATCCAAACCTCTCGAGGCAACATCAGTAGCTATCAGCACCCGCGCAGCATTTGCTCTAAATCTGTGCAGTGAGTTCGTTCTCTCTTGTTGGGGCATTTGGGAGTGCAGCGAGGCCACACGGACGTCCAGTTGCTTCAAAGTCCTTCGCAAAATCTCGGCAGTAATAGTTCTGTTCACAAAAATGATAGCACTAGACTCGCTATACATAGCACTCGTGAGAATCTGATAAAGGTAAGCCTCTTTCACCTGTTCAGGAACTAGCAGGTAGGTGGTCTTCAAAGTTGCAGGTATTGCTACTTTATCCATACTTTCTACCTCATACGAAAATAACTTGGGCTTGCCTTGAATGGTAGGAGCATTTTGCAATGACTTGACTTGGTCCGTCACAGTGGCAGTGAACAGCAGGTTTTGACGACGTTCTTTTGGGGGCAATATACTGACACAGGTAGCCAATGCTTCCGTGAAAGTTTCGGTAAGTAAAATATCTGCTTCATCAAGCACCAGATATTTTACTCTTTTCAAGCTACCAACTGTATCGTCGCCGCTGTTCGTGATATGGTGCGCCAAACGACCCGGTGTGGCCACTATGAAATGAGGCCTCCGTTGAAGCTCCAGCGCCTGCTCAACGATACTCTCACCGCCCACCACAAGCGCTACTCTAATATTCATGGAGCTTCCAAGAGCAGTAAACTGTTCTGCAATTTGCATCGCAAGTTCTCTGGTTGGTGTTAGCACCACCCCAAACATGCCGCTGGGATCCTCGGACCACTTGGTCAACATGGGTGCAGCAAAAGCTATTGTTTTACCTGAACCAGTTTTAGCTCCTCCAATGCAATCTCTGCCTTCCAAAATCCTGGGTATGCATGCCTTCTGAATGGCTGTAGGTTGGGCTATTTTCATAGACCGTAGTGCCTCGACCAGCCACTTGGATACTCCAAGGCTACTGAAATCTTCTGAAACCTTCGAAGCACCACTCATGATATATCAACTAATGGGCTGATATTTCTTTATCTTCTTAGCTTAGTTTTTGTTTCTGTTGAGGTTAGCGATGACCTGAATTATTTTTTTTTGTTATGAATTTATCACTGGGCCATCCCAGCACACATGGCCATCTTGCGCACTAGAAGATCAATATTCTGATTCTTGAGGGCACTAACAGGAAGCACATCCCACTGATAAGCCCGGCAATAGTCTCTGATCTGATAAAACTTGTTTATGTTGGCTGGGTCGTCGGATTTCACGTCGGCTTTGTTACACACCACCAATACATTTTTCTTAGTAACCTCTTCAATGCCGCCTAGCTCGAAAAGCAAAGTGTTGAGATCTTCGAGAGGGTTATGTCTTTCCAAGCTTACTACTATCACCCAGCCCTTAGAGCGCTGGATGTGTCTGATGAATTCTAGGCCCATGCCCTTATCACGGGAGGCGCCCTTTATGATGCCAGGGATATCAGCAACAGTAAAACTATGAGAATCGATGCCCAGCGTTACAGTACCAACGCTAGGATGTGTGGTGGTGAATTCCCAGTGACCGATACGTGGTTTGGCATTAGAAATACGATTCAAAATAGTGGACTTGCCTGCATTAGGCAATCCTACTAGTCCTAGATCTGCGAGGCTCTTAAGTTCGAACATGAAGTACTGCTCGAGACCGCTTCTACCGATTTTAGCAAAACGCGGGTTTCTGATAATATTGGTCAAGAAATGCATATTACCCAGACCTCCTTTGCCACCTTTCAACAAACAAAGAGGAGTGGGAGTAGGCTTATCCAGATCTAAACCGTAGAGGGGGAAACGGTCGCCTTTAAGCTCAGACTGACTTGTCTCGACGTCGTAGACCTTGACTTTTTCGTTGAGCTCTTGGAACCAGTCTTTATCGTCGTGATAGGCTTCGTCTTTGCCCTTGAAGAGCCACCCTTTACCTGCTTCATACGAGTCTCGGAAAAGTTGGATATGCGTGGGCTTTTGATCCATTTCGAAGCGGCCAGTGCAATGGAGGCCCACCCTATGATTCTCTAATACTCTTCGAAGAGGAAGGTTGTCGGTGTTTTTGTAAGAATTAACGGCATTACGAACCTCTGCAGGATTCATGCACCACTTAACTACCGTTCCCACAGGAACTGAGATCAGAACATCCTTGCCTCTTGCCCCATCCAATTGTTTCGCAGCCCCGCTCTCACCATCAAATGCACTATAGGTTGTCCTGAGCTTCGCCAAGCTGTTAAGTCCTTCGATAGCCTGTATGTAGACACTGCCACCATCTCCTCCGTCGCCGCCATCGGGTGGTCCAATTGATCTTCCTGCATCCCTGAAAAAAGAGACAGCTCCGTTACCTCCGCTACCACTTCGACATTTGAGGATCCTAACATCTACAAATTCCTTGGCATGAGAAGTCCGCTGAGTTTTTGTTTGGAGATGACTTAGGGTTATAAAATTTGACAATGGTGATTTAACGTTAATATAAGGCGTCTTTGGCGGGGTTGAGACCACCTCATATGGGACTGTTAGCAAGTCGCTAGAACGTGATGACACAATTTTACCGCTTCCAATGAGACTTGATCGTGGCAAAGCTTCTTGATGCTCTTGTTTTAGCTTTCGCAACCAAGTCTCATTGTCAGACGCTTTGGGTGCGTTATCTGGCGCGGATGAAGCCTTCCTACTCAATCGAGGGTTGTTTAGCTTTTTGCAAAGTAGGCGGAACATAATATGAAGTCAGCCTCCGCTCTTGTGCTTTTCTCGTTGGGAAGTTGTCATCGATAGATGGCAATGCTTTAAATTCGAGATCGAATGTTTGAAGCGTCGAGTCACGTGATAATAATGATCTAGGAATTATGGTCTCCACTCATTATATAATCCAGGGCTCTGGCTTATGTTCTTTCCATTTCAATGTCCTCATCCTCACTTTTCCTATCTAGTTCCTGTCTTAAATTTGTAATGTCAAGGAGCGTTTTGGCAATGGAATTATGAGCATCACCAAAGAGCATGCTCTCGATGGATTCGTAATTTGTTCTCCACTGGGCAACGTCTGAGGTAAGAGATTTCAACATGTCTCGCAAGATATGCTGGTTTTCAACAAGGTAACGAGCCTTTTCCATTTTGATGGAAGTGATCCAACTGACTAATCGGCTCTTCAAAATCTCTCTTGTCTCTACACTAGCGTCTTCACTCTTGTAACTTTGTAGCCATGATTCGAGGTCGAAGTAGTCCTCTTTTTCAACCTGAGAGAACGCTGAAGCTGCGTCACACAAGTTGGACGAGAGCCTACCGATTAAATTGGTATGCTCCAATTGTAGATTATGGCTATCATTGACTTCGTTCAGATACTCTAGCATTTCTGAAGCTTGGCCATCACTATTTGAAGTAACAGTAAGTCTGCTTTTGGCCACATCTGCCAGAGGAGCCAGCTTGAGTTTTGTGTTGTAGGACTCAACGACGCTTGTATGGTCGTCTCTCAAATCCGCCATGGACATTGTCAGCTGCGCAAAGCTGCCGCTCATTTTCTGTAGTGCGGCAATCTGAGCTGATTTCTCGGTAGAGTTCATTAGGATTGTTTCCAAATAATCGAACAACTGATCGGCATGATTGTAGTTCACTTCTAGGGACATCGATAGTTGATTTAGCATTGACTCCACATTATGGGAGCTCATCATCTAGTGCACTGCCTGGGGTATAGTAAGGTTATGTCTGGAGTTTCTTTGTCCCTGTCTTATTATTCTTTTCAGTTCATTGTGTTTTTGTAAATTGTATCTTTGCACAACGCGGAACAGCTATTACAAGCGCCCTAGTAAAGATCTCACAAAGCAGACCAACACAACGTCAACGCAAAGTCGCAACTATGGACCCCTCGTTTGTTCAACTGCTGCTCGATATAAAATGTGAATTAAGGGACTCTTCATCAAGGCTATCGCGTTTGAAGCTGTATAATTCCTCAAAGTGGTCTGCCGAAGCCCTCTGTGGGATGTGTGAATTCCCTATGCCCTCCGATACGAGCAACTTACTGAAAATTGATGAATCTCCCCTACGTAGTAGGGGCCAAGCCAGCGCTTTCACTGAAGGGCAATCAAAGGAAACAACCGGCGGACAGGAAGACGCGCCGATGGAAAGTAAGGAGTACGATTTGTTCCTCCTTGCATCGACTTTATTTGATTGTAAAGAATTCGATAGATGTGCATACTTTTTAGCCGATGCAAAACACCCTGAACTCAAGTTTCTCAAGCTCTACAGCAAGTATTTATCATGGGATAAAAAGACGCAAGAAAGCATGGAGAGCATGCTAACATCAGGAAGCTCAAACAACAGTAGTAATGGCAGAGCTGGTACAAAGGCTGGTAGTGGCAGCAGGGATACTCTTGACATGCTGCGAAACCAAGACCCTCGAAAGAGTAATCCTTCGAAGAAATTCCAAAAATCGAGTGACCTCGACCATGGCGAGTCCACAAGCATTCCTGCAATATTGAAGGAGCTCAACGAATACTTACCACCGGAGAGCGACCTTGAGGGCAGTGGTATTGGTATGTCTTTGCTGTATTATCTTCGAGGTTTACTTTATAAGCTGCAAGATATACCATCGAATGCTATCAGTTCTTTTCTCAGCGCTATCTCCATATACCCATATAATTGGGCGTGCTGGAATGAACTCTTAAGCTGTTTATCTCGCCCAGATGAATCGCTACTCCTACTAAAGATACTTAATGACAAGTTTACGAGCGAGAAATACCAGATTATGCTAAAGTTCTTCAAACTTTCCTTATTCCAGGAATTCAATGGCAACATTGACGATTTTATCCAAGAACTCGATTTCCTATTATCAATCTTCCCAAACTTTGCGTTTTTAAAGACGCAGCATGCCTTAGTAAATTACCATTACATGGATTATGTGAATGCCGGGTTCATTTTTGACCAAATCATCAAGCTAGATCCGTATCGCCTGGAAGACATGGACACTTATTCTAACATACTTTACGTGATGCAAAAACCTTCCAAGCTGGCGTACCTTGCACAGTTTGCTTCCGGAGTAGATAGATTCCGAGCTGAGACTTGTTGTATTGTTGCCAATTATTATAGTGCTAAGCAGGAACACGAGAAGTCAATAATGTACTTTAGAAGAGCACTGACACTGAACAAGAACTGTACTAGCGCTTGGACGCTAATGGGGCACGAGTTTGTAGAGCTGAAGAATTCACACGCTGCCATCGAGTGTTACAGACGAGCTGTCGACATCAATTCACGAGACTTCAAAGCTTGGTATGGCCTAGGCCAAGCCTACGAGGTACTGGACATGCATTTGTACTCGCTTTACTACTTTCAACGCTCTTGTGCCCTAAAGCCGCTAGACAAGAGAATGTGGCAGGCACTTGCGAGCTGCTACGAAAAGGTTGACAATGTGGACGAATCAATCAAGTGCTACACAAGAGCACTTCAGCTCTCTTTCAACGCTGATTTGGACACTGTAATCTTGTACAGGCTGGCCCTCCTGCATGGAAAGCTGCACGACATCGAAAGTTGTAAATCTTATATGGCCAAGTGCGTCACTACAAATGAGAGCGCCGATGGTTTGATAAGTGACGAAATTACCAAAGCCAGCCTCTGGCTCGCTAAGCATGAAGCTAGGAACAAAAATTTTTCTGAAGCTTACAAGTATGCACTCGGTGTTACACATGGAACCTCTCAGGAAATAGAAGAGGCCCGCGCAATAGCACGCGAGTGCCGGAAACGGATGGATTGAACGATATACGAAAGCATTGTTAGAACACTATTTACTCTAATTTAGAGATCACATGACTTGGATAAGGGCATCGCTGATATTCAAAATTTTTGAATAGTATAGCACCCAAATATTAACGGAGACACGAAGGTCGTGTACACTATTTGGTGTCTAACGGTCCAGCAAAGTTATAACAGGAGTCCTTTGGCTTGTAATATATTAAATCTGTCTTTGGACTTTGTGAAACGACTATGAGCGGTCTTCCACCTCCTCCACCTCCACCAGGGTTTCAGAAGGGGACCTCTTTACCGCCACCACCCCCACCTCCCCCGGGTTATGGAAGAGCTAGGAGCTCACATCATTCAAATGGTGGCGCGAATAATAACAATGTGCTAGTCTCTCCTCCTCCACCCCCCTCAAAACTTACATCAATCGACAACGATGGATATGTTTGCACAACTGGAAGCGCACATAATGGCAAAATATCATCTCCACAACCGCCTCCACCGTCTCCAGCCCAATTTGAACCCATGAAGTCTGGTATGAAAAGAAGAAAGAAGGAAGTCATCGGGATCGGTGCGATGAAGACTACAACTGAAGAACTTGTACGGAGACGTCATGAATGGTTTGAACTTCAGAAGCAAAGATTTAAAAGTGGCAAGCCATCCCTCAGAATGAAACAAAAATCACACAGAGGGGGACTTGTACATTCTCATAAAGTGGAAATGCCTCCTGAACATATAAGGAAAATTATGGCTGATCATCGCGACATGTCATCTAAAAGATTTGACCCCGACAGACGGGCTTTTCTTGGAGCATTAAAATACATGCCTCACGCCATTTTAAAACTTATCGAAAATATGCCTCAACCCTGGGAACAAGTCAAGGAGGTAAAAGTTCTTTATCATAACACTGGCGCTATAACTTTTGTGGATGAAGTACCGCGGGTTATTGAGCCCATTTATGCAGCACAGTGGTCTACCGTTTGGATTGCAATGAGACGAGAGAAGCGAGACCGTCGTCATTTTAAAAGAATGCGCTTTCCTCCATTTGATGACGATGAGCCTCCTCTGTCTTATTCTGAACATATTCAGGATGTTGAACCTCTTGATGCAATTACTCTACAATTGGATGAAATTGACGATTTTGCTATAAGAGATTGGATCTTTGACTCACAGCCCTTAATTGATAACAAGGAGCACGTAAACGGCTCGTCTTACAAAACATGGAAACTCGATCATCATATAATGGCAGCCCTCCATCGAATAAGTGCTCCGCTTTTGGACACAAACAATCACACGAATTCTCGTTACCTCTTTGACAAAAAATCCTTCTTCACAGCAAAAGCTCTAAATAATGCTATCCCCGGGGGCCCAAAGTTTGAGCCTTTATTTCCTAAGGAAGAAGAGGGTGATTTTGATGAGTTCAACTCTCTTGATCGCGTTATATTCCGAGTTCCAATTAGAACAACCTATAAGGTAGCATTTGCTCACTTGTACAACAGCCGACCTCGAGAGATTGCACTTGCGTGGTATTGTGATCCTATTTCTTGTCTCACAAACAGCGGTGATGATGAAATTGAGTCTGCGTTCAGCTTCAATCAATCGTTCAACCTCGTTCAGGCTCAGGCGGATATTTATACGTCAGATAAAGCCAATTGTGACGACTTCGAGCTACCACAAACTTTTAAAGCTGTGTTAGAGGATTTAGATTTTGAACTGCCAGATACAAAAGATGCTTTAGATTTATATCATGCTCCCTTTCCATTCAACAGAAGGTCAGGAAGTACAGTAAGATCACAAGATGTCTCCTTGATAAAGGAATGGTATCTTCAAAGACCAGAGACCGACGTTCCGATCAAAGTCAGAATCTCTTACCAAAAGCTTCTCAAAAACTATGTTTCAAATGAACTTAAATCTACAAAAGTGTCGTCTTCGAACAAAAAGAAACTTCTCAAAAGTTTAAGGAATACTAAGTTCTTCCAGCAGACATCGCTTGATTGGGTTGAAGTAGGATTGCAGGTGTGCAATCAAGGTTTTAATATGTTGAATTTATTAATCCACAGAAAGGGCTTAACATATTTGCATCTAGACTACAACTTCAATTTGAAGCCCACGAAGACCCTCACCACTAAAGAGCGTAAAAAGTCAAGATTCGGACATGCTTTTCACCTGATGCGGGAAATTTTGAAGGCAACTAAACTACTAGTGGATGCCCATGTCCAATACCGATTAGGCAACGTAGATGCTTTTCAACTAGCTGATGGCATTTACTATATCTTGAATCACCTCGGACAATTGACAGGAATCTACCGGTACAAGTATAAGGTCATGCACCAAATAAGGGCTTGTAAGGATCTGAAGCACATTGTTTATAATCGATTCAACAAAGTTATTGGAAAGGGACCTGGATGCGGTTTCTGGCATCCTGCGTGGAGAATTTGGATTTTCTTCATGCGAGGAGTAATACCTCTGCTAGAGCGGTGGCTGGGAAATCTTCTTGCCCGTCAATTTGAAGGCCGTTCTAATGAGGTAGTCAAAACTGCCACTAAACAGCGCCTGGATGCATATTATGACCTTGAGCTGCGAGCAGCAGTGATGAATGATATTCTGGACATGATGCCTGACGGTATCAAACAGACAAAAACTAAGACTATTTTACAGCACTTGAGCGAAGCATGGAGATGTTGGAAAGCAAATATTGCCTGGAATGTCCCGGGCATGCCAGAACCGGTAAAAAATATTATTGAAAGATACATCAAAGCGAAGGCAGATGGCTGGGTATCGGCAGCTCACTACAATCGTGAGCGCATCAAGCGTGGAGCTCACGTTGAGAAGACAGTTGTCAGGAAGAATCTTGGACGATTAACACGACTCTGGATGAAATATGAGCAGGAAAGACAACAAAACATTGAAAAGAATGGCCCAGAAATCACTCCTGCTGCAGCTACTTCAATTTTCAAGACGATGGTAGATTGGTTGGAAACTAACAATTTTTCTCCTGTACCTTTTCCTCCATTAACTTATAAAAATGACACCAAAATTTTGGTTCTTGCCTTAGAAAGTTTGAAAAATGCATATGCGTCTAAAGTTCGTCTCAATGCAGCGGAGCGAGAAGAGTTGGCCTTAATCGAGGAAGCCTACGACAATCCACATAACACATTGAATCGAGTTAAGAAATATCTTTTAACTCAACGAGTCTTCAAACCTATTGATCTGTCAATGAAAGATCAATTCCAGTATGTTTCCCCTGTGTATACTGTGGATCCACTAGAGAAAATTACTGATGCCTACTTAGATCAATACCTATGGTATGAGGCTGACAGAAGGAAATTATTTCCTAACTGGATTAAACCCAGTGATACAGAGATTCCTCCGCTATTAGTTTACAAGTGGGCCCAAGGCATCAATAATTTGCATGAGATTTGGGATGTTTCCAATGGTCAGTCGACTGTTGTGCTTCAAACCAAGTTGGAAGAGGTCGCTGAAAAGATCGACTTTACCCTACTAAACCGACTTTTGCGTTTGATAATGGATCCTAACCTGGCTGATTATATCACCTCAAAGAATAACGTTCTGCTGAATTTCAAAGACATGAGTCACGTTAACAAATACGGTCTAATTAGAGGCCTGCAGTTTTCCTCGTTTATTTTTCAGTTTTATGGCTTAATAATCGACCTTCTCATTCTGGGCCCGGAACGAGCTCTTGAAATGGCGGGACCATCGAGCTCACCTAATGAATTTTTACAATACAAAAGTCTTGACGTTGAAAAGCAAAACCCTATCAAGCTGTACTGCAGATATTTCGACAAAATTCATATAGTCTTTCATTTTGAAGAAGGCGAAGCAGAAGATCTTGTACAAGACTACTTGTCTGAGAATCCTGATCCCAATTTTGAGAATGCTGTGGGTTACCGTAATAAACGGTGCTGGCCAAGGGATGCCCGCATGAGGCTGGTTCGCCATGATGTCAACTTGGGTAGAGCAGTTTTTTGGGAAGTGAATAGTCGAGTTCCTTCTTCCTTAGCTAATATTTTGTGGGATAACTCTTTGTCATCCGTGTACAGTAAGACCAACCCTAATTTGCTTTTCACGATGTGCGGTTTCGAAGTTAGGATTCTTCCAAATATCCGAGCTGAAGAGATGATGTCATCAGATGAAGGCGTTTGGGATTTGATAGAGGAGGCAACCAAAAGAAGGACTGCAAAGGCATTCTTAAAAGTATCTGACGAAGAAGTAGAGAGATTTAATGACACCATCAGAGGTATTTTGATGGCCTCAGGCTCGACAACTTTCACAAAAATTACAGCGCGGTGGAACACTGCCTTGATCTCGCTATTCACGTACTATAGGGAAGCCGTGATTGCCACAGAAGGACTTCTTGATGTGCTGGTAAAATGTGAAACCAAGATACAAAATCGCGTCAAGCTGGGGCTTAACTCTAAGATGCCCACAAGATTTCCTCCAGCTGTATTTTATACACCCAAAGAGCTGGGAGGTTTAGGAATGTTAAGCGCTTCTCATATTCTAATTCCAGCTTCTGACCTTACTTGGTCCAAGCAGACTGATACAGGGATCACACACTTTAGATCAGGGATGACACATGAGGACGAAAAGTTGATTCCGACCCTATTTCGCTACATCACTACATGGGAAAATGAGTTTTTGGACTCTCAGCGTGTGTGGGCTGACTATGTTTTTAAGCGCCAAGAAGCACTACAGCAAAACCGTCGGTTAGCTTTCGAAGAGCTTGAAAGCTCTTGGGATCGTGGTGTTCCACGTATTAGTACGCTATTCCAAAAAGATCGTCATACTTTGGCTTACGATAAGGGTCATCGCGCTCGATTAGAGTTTAAGACGTATTCCTTGGACCGTAATAATCCCTTTTGGTGGACGGATACAAGGCATGATGGTAAGCTCTGGAATCTCAACAGTTACAGAACGGACGTCATTCAAGCTCTTGGTGGAATCGAAACCATATTGGAGCATACTTTGTTCAAAGGAACAGGATTTAACTCGTGGGAAGGCCTCTTTTGGGAGAAGGCTTCTGGTTTCGAAGATTCTATGCAATTCAAAAAATTGACACACGCTCAAAGAACAGGTTTAAGTCAAATTCCGAATCGTCGCTTCACTTTATGGTGGTCACCAACCATCAATAGGGCCAACGTTTATGTTGGGTTTTTAGTACAGCTTGACCTCACAGGTATCTTTTTACATGGCAAAATCCCCACCCTAAAAATTTCACTCATTCAAATCTTTAGGGCCCATTTGTGGCAAAAGATTCACGAAAGCGTTGTTTTCGACATTTGTCAAATTTTGGATGTTGAAATGGACATGCTTCAAATCGAGTCTGTTGATAAGGAGGCTATTCACCCTCGTAAATCATACAAAATGAACTCGTCAGCAGCAGATGTAACCTTGCGCAGTAACTACTCGTGGCAGGTTTCTCGACCCTCCCTTCTTCATCAAACGAATGACAAGTTTGATGCAACGACTACTAGCAAAATGTGGATTGATGTCCAACTGCGGTACGGGGATTACGATTCCCATGACATTTCTCGTTACGTGAGAGCAAAGTTCTTAGACTACACTACTGATAATGTGAGCATGTATCCTTGCCCGACTGGCGTTATGGTTGGAATTGACCTTGCCTATAACATGTATGATTGTTACGGTAACTGGTTTGACGGATTCAAGCCGTTAATGCAAAATGGTATCAAAACTATTATGAAAGCAAATCCGTCTTTGTATGTTCTGCGAGAAAGAATACGGAAAGGATTACAAATTTACCAATCTCAAACGCAAGAGCCATTCTTAAACTCTTCTAACTACGCCGAACTCTTCAGCGAGGATACCAAGTTGTTTATCGATGACACGAATGTTTACAGAGTTGCTGTACACAAGACGTACGAAGGAAACGTTGCGACCAAACCTATCAACGGGTGCATTTTTACTCTGAACCCAAAAACTGGTGAGCTCTACCTGAAAATTATCCATACTTCAGTCTGGGCGGGTCAAAAGCGCTTGAGCCAACTGGCAAAGTGGAAGACTGCCGAAGAAATCAGTGCTTTAATAAGATCTCTCCCTAAAGAGGAACAGCCCAAACAAATTATAGTGACAAGGAAGGCAATGTTGGATCCGCTTGAAGTTCATATGCTAGATTTCCCTAATATCTCGATTAGACCCACAGAATTGAAGATGCCCTTTGCGGCTTCGTTGGCAATTGAAAAGCTGTCAGACGTCGTAATGAAAGCCACAGAACCACAAATGGTGTTATTTAACATCTATGATGATTGGCTTGAAAGAGTTTCTTCGTACACTGCTTTTTCCAGGCTGATATTGTTGCTACGTGGCTTAAGAACCAATGAGCAAAAGGCCCAAATAATCTTAAAGAGTGACCCCACTATTCCAATTAAAAGCCATCATTTGTGGCCATCATTCAATGATGATCAGTGGATAGAGGTAGAGTCCAAAATGCGCGACCTTATTTTGGAAGAGTATGGCACCAAGTATAATGTCAATATTGCTTCCCTGACTCAGACCGAAATTAAAGACTTGATCTTAGGCCAAAATATCAAGGCTCCGTCGGTCAAACGTCAGCAGATGGCAGAAATAGAAGCAGCGACTGGTGATATACCTAAAGATCAGACGTCAGCGTCTGCTATGAAAATCAAACAGACCAACGCTCAAGGCGAAGAAATAATGGTAGTGACTTCCACCAATTACGAAAACCAGGCGTTCAGTACAAGCAACGAATGGCGTCAACGAGCGATCTCAAACTCACTTCTGTATCTGCGATTGAAGACGATATATTTGTCATCAGAGGAGTTCGTGGAAGAAAAGAATGTTTTTATTCTTCCCAAAAACTTGTTGAAGAAGTTTGTTGAAATTGCAGATTCCAAAGCCCAGATAGGTGCGTTCATGTTTGGTAAACCCGCCACTGGTTATGAAAAGGTCAAGGAAATAAAGATCATTGTCATGGTGCCACAACTAGGGAACAGTCGCGCGGTTCAACTAAGCCGCTTATCAGAGCAGTCTCCGTACTTGCACGAGATGCAACTTTTAGGCTGGATTCATACGCAAAGTGAAGAACTAAAGCACATGTCAGCCCCAGAGATGACAACTCATTCGAATTTGTTTGCGAATCAAAGGGATGCCGTAGATTTATCGGTTTGTTTAAATCCGGGTTCAATTTCGCTATCTGCTTACACCATGTCAGAAGAGGGTTTTGAGTGGGGCCTTTCTAATAAGGATATTTTTGATCCGTCGCCCGAAGGCTTTGAGCCTACCCATAGTGAGCACGCTCAGCTGATGCTGTCTGACAAAATTAACGGCTATTTCTTGGTGCCAGCTGCAGACACATGGAACTATGCTTTTATGGGTGCTGCATTCGATTCCCGCGGTACATGCGACTTAAAGCTGGATGTACCACTTGAGTTCTATAATGAACTGCATCGCCCTGTGCATTTCATGCAATTCAATGAAGTTGTGGAAAACGAAGAATTGGAACCAGAGCAGGAGGACGTATTAGGGTAAATGATAACACAAGCATTCATATGTGGCTTATAAACTGAGTAGATTTGAGGCCAAAACTTAAAAGTGAAAACTTTCGATCGAGAATTGAAACAAATAGTAGCAAATTACGCCATTCAATTGCGTATAACAATCTCACATTTACATCGCGGCGATGGTCAAACCATTAATAATATTTCCTGGTATTGAAGTAGAATCGGACGCCATCCTTGCTCAATAAGTAGTAAGAGCGGCCCCGAATATATAGACTATTTATGATGGGGCGTCGCCGAGTCATTACACTAATTCCATACTTGATCTCTTAAGCCAACCACATTTTCTATACACGTCTGTTGATAATCTACGAGCCTATGAATACTATTGGAAAAAACAATTATCAACTTCAGCAGTCCCAGAGGGTATCGTCAGTGTTGAATGAACATAACTGCTAGAAGAGACACGGGTAATGAGAATCATAATAACACAAACCTGAAAGATGCTCAATCAGTTTTAGAAGCCAAGAAAAGAGCATTGCTACGATCAATTGCAGAGAGGAAACAGAAAGCACAAAATGATAGGCTAAAAACGGAAGCAAAAGACTCAGTGCTTACTGCTGTCGAGGAGTTGGTGAGACTGGGGTTCTCATTTGATTCACTGAGCCGAGAGCCGCTCCTTAGTAAGGAATTTTTGAAAGAGGCCTTTGAAGAATCAGGCCGAACAGTATCGATCATGGAGACAAATAGTTCTAAGGTCAATACTACATTCGACCATGTGAATCCTGTTATCGAGCCTGTACAGGTTGATACCCCTGCCCCACTCGAGGCCCAGCTTTTACCTACAGCAGAGCCTGCTTTCAAAAGAAGATCTGTTAACAAAAGCCCTGTATGGCTGCAAGACCTTGTCATTGATCTCACCAGTAGCGGGGATGATGACGATACAGCTAACTCAGGAGAAATAGATGCTCCTCACCAAAGCCATGGAGGCGTCCTGGGGCCGGCGAATAATGCTACTGCCATCAACATTGGATCCGAGGTCAGCAGGCTAACAATGCGTCTAAAGATTGAAATTTCACGCCTGAGACAGCGCCTCAAAGCCTGTCAATCCGCTTCGATAACCGAAAATACCTTGAAAGTTTTGTTGGACAAAAAGGAAGATATGATCCAGGATATCGAGAGCTTGTTCCTTGAACTCGAAGCACGAAAAGAGCGTCCCCCCGGTTGAAATTAACCAAAAATTCAGGAGTACTTGATTTTAATTGCGTCCTAATGCCTGTCGTAGACATATAAAAGCCGTCAAAATCTTACAATATCCTGAGTTGTATCTTTGCAGATGGGGGGAAAGGTTGGAAAGAGAGCAAATGTTAAATATCGCTATGGAAGACAAATTGAAGGTAGCTTAGCGCTTCTGAATGGTTTAGTATATCAATGATCCAAATGGCAAATCTACGGCGCACTAGTACGGGATGTCAATCATTTGATCGTTCAATAACTATAGATTTATTCTTCCCACCTGAAGTGGGGAATTGAACCGAATGAAGTGTACAAAGTCACCAAACTGGACTATAAACAAACCTGAAGCGGAAGAGTATCAGTTAATGGTTAAGGACTTTGAAAATGATAAAAGTGGGACGCTGACGATCATCTATATCAAAAATATCATTTAGCACGCTATATCTCGTTACTTTCGACATTACCTGCAGCATCTCTACTCTCGATGGATCAAAATCGTAGATCAGCCGAAATCAGTGATACGATCACACCTGCCGTGATTGAAATCAACAGACTTTGGGTCCATGGGCTCGGAAGAATTGAAAAAGAGGAAACAAAGTCCATTTGCATCTCCTGAACGTGGAAATCGCGCGACAGTAGCTGGTAACAAAGGCACAAGCTCGGCGGTAACGTCTTGCTCTAACAGCAGAACGACCAATATTAAGAAGCGGTATAAATTTGCTCCTCTTGATACATTATGCAAGAAATCAAAGAGCCTTCAAGATGAAGGGATTATGCAAAACTCTCTATCTATTTCCCAAGTGCGTCAATCAAGAAAAAGAGATAACACTGCGCCGCCTGTCATTGCGTTTGACTGCAATGGCACTAAGAGAGCAGAAGAACCCCAGAAGCGCGCTGAAGGAGCTTTACACGAACTCGATGCCCCCGAAGAGGTGGTCTGGAAATACTCCCCGAAAAAACCTCAGGCCTTTGACGGCGAGCAAGGTTTTCGCTCGCCCTCAGATGACAGTTTGATCGAGCAAGCTGCCAAAGAATCATCTACACCAATTGTTCCTAATAGATATAGCCGCGTTTTGAATTTCTCTCACATAAACGCCGCGCATAGTCGAAATGATGGCACTTGGCCATTGGAGTCTAGAGAGTCACCTCTAAAACAATATCCCCATCCAAAGAATTTTAATAGACCATCTTCATCTCGACCATCGACAAGAGATATTGAGGAGATCATAAACGACATCGAAGGCGGTTTTGGACTAAAACCCGCATTCCAAAACAAGGATATTCCATCGTCTCCAACACAGATGGTATCCCAAAGGCTGCTTGCCAAGAAAGAGTCTGATGAATTAGGGAGAACAAACATTTCATCATCATCACCAGTTCATTTAGAGACTCGAGATCAAGATATTAAAGGCAATGATAATGAAAAGGATAATGATTACGAAAGTGACGACAATAACAACGACGATCATGACGATGATGATGATGACTCCCTCATCGATGCACTTACACAGAAATATGGAGATGCAGGTGAACTTAACAAAGAAGGCTCAAGTCTAAATTCAGTGATAAAGTCTAGTGTTGAGCCCCACAATAATGCAGCATCTGATGGAACTTGCGATGACTCATTAATAGAATATTTGCAAGAAACAGAAAATACGTTGAGAAATAGAAAGCCATCTGTTCAAGAATCTCAAGTTGAAGCAGAAATTGAAACTGTTGAGAAGACTTTTTCACAAACCTTCACTGTCAACGAAGGTGCTTCGGGTGCCATGGGACAGGATAATGAGATCAGTGAATTTATCGAAAGAGCAAAGTTTGCTGTTTCGAGAAGTGACATGAGAAGATTGGTAATTTTGAAGAGCCAGATCCAAACTTATGACGGCAACGCCCAACAAAAGATTGTCACATGTATTGATGATGTTGGAGCCATTAGCAAACTTATTATTCGACAGCCGTGGTTTGAACTCGACTTCAAGCGTGGCGACGTGCTCCACACTATACCTGGTCAAAATTCTACTAATAAAAGTCTTTTTTCAAGCGATGTTGATCCTCTAACCCTTAAAATGAACGATAATTTGCTTATCCTCAATCCGGACATATTACTACCAGCTACTACTGTAGGGAGGGCTATTGAATGTGAAAGAAGAGCGATTATTTGCAATCAAATTAGTGGACCGGGTGAGCCTAGTCTTCCTGCGCTCGTCGGAAGTATTGTTCATGAACTTTTACAATCCTGCTTGAGATATAAGCTTGACCATCAACGTCTAAGCGATGATTTTGTTACATCTACCCTCACCTCACTTTTAAAATTTTATGCGTCAGATATCATAATGTGCCAAACAACCACCGAAGCCCTATCGAGGCAAATTGTCAACGAACATGTTCCAAACGTCAAGAGCTTCATTGACCAATACGTGAGAAGTAGCCATGCAAAGTCTACGAAAGCTAGAGGTCATTACAAATACACTGAACCTTTAACTATATCAAATATTATTGATATTGAGGAAAATATCTGGTCCCCAATGTACGGACTAAAAGGCTTCATAGATGCGACTGTTGAGGTGCAATTGCCTAATAATACAAGATTCATATCTCCCTTGGAGCTCAAAACAGGCAAGACTAAAGCAATTTCTCATGAAGCTCAAGGAAGTATTTACACGCTCTTGCTTAACGACAGATATGAGCTTCCAGTTCAATTTTTCCTTCTCTTTTACACAAAGTCTAATGACTTTAGGAGGCACAATGCAGTTCTTACTTCATTAAAACACTTACTGGTATTAAGGAATAGAGTAACGAATTATTTGACTCACGAACTTACTGAAATGACAACACTCACATCAGGAAAGTCTGAGTTACCTCCCATTCTCGGCAGCTCCGTTTGTGACAATTGCTATTCAAAAACTGAGTGTATGGTTCTCAATAATCTTTGTGACAATGGAACTGCAGCTGACAGCGGGTTGAAGGAAGGCGAGTATGACATGTTAACCGGCCATTTAGACCAAAATCATCAGCGATACAGGGACTTTTTCACTAAATATGAAGGTCTTATCAAGAAAGAGGAATCGAGTTTGAATGGCATGAATAGGGAAGTTTTTCTGCTCGACAGTACGACAAGAGAGTCGCTCAGTGGTAAATGTCTGAGCAATTTGATAATCAAACAATCTGATGAGCATGAAACAAGCAAAACAATTCAATATACCTTTATCAGGAAGAATGACGCCGCCAATTTGCCGCTAATGACAAATTCACAACTTTCAAAAAATGATATCGTGATTATAAGCGATGAATGTGGTCATTTTGCACTGTGTACAGGCCGTGTAGCGTCAATATCAAGCCAAGAGGTGTCAATCATGACTTCACGCAGACTTGAAAGTAATAATATTCATACACCAGGATTTGAGAAGAATACTAACCAAACTCTCAAAACGGTCCTCATGCCAACAAGTCGCTCCAACTCAGTTCAGCAAAAATCTATAACGTATCGGATCGACCGAAATGAGGTGCAGCAAGGGATGGCTCTTGCTCGTTTCAATCTACTAAACTTATTCCTACCTCCTATTTCTCCTGGTACAACGAAAATGGATGAGATATCGGGGGCAAATCTTGATCTCAAAGCTTCCTGGGGAGGCGATTCGAAGAGAAGGGAACTTATTGTCGACGAGCGGCCACCCCAATATGTTCCTGGGACTCTGCCACCATTAATTAAGTTTGATGAAACGAATACCAAAAATTTCAACGAAGATCAGCGAGCTGCTTTCGAGAAGGTTGTAAGAGCAGATGATTATGTTCTATTATTAGGCATGCCTGGCACAGGGAAAACAACCCTTATAGTGGATATCGTTAAGACTTTGGTAGCAAATGGAAAAACCATATTACTAACCTCATATACACATTCAGCTATCGACAACATTCTTATCAAATTGAAGAATGCAAATGTTAATATCATGAGGTTGGGACACAAGCATCGTGTGCATCCAGAGGCACAACAGTTTGTCACAGATCTCACAGGCGCTGAAACATTTCAGGATCTGGCTGAAATTACTGACAAAGCCCAAGTGGTTGCCACTACGTGTTTGAATATACACGATACACTACTATCAATTAGGCGTAAAGACTTTGATTATGTAATAGTCGATGAGGCCAGTCAGTTGTCATTGCCAATGTGCTTAGGGCCCTTAAAGTTCGCGCCTAGGTTTGTCCTCGTTGGTGACCACTATCAGCTCCCACCTTTGGTCAAAAACGATGCTGCGCGAGTAGGTGGTTTAGATGCTTCTTTATTCAAGATCTTATGCGATAAGCATCCAAACTCTGTTGTCGAACTAACTCACCAATACCGCATGTGTCAAGATATCATGACCCTTTCAAACTATTTGATTTATAATGGAAAGCTAAAGTGTGGAAACGATATGGTTAGAGACCAAACTTTAGATGTCCCACATCCACATGTTCTGGACAAATGGAAACGGTCTGGCACTTCTGAAAGCTGGCTACAAAACGTAGTTGACAGCACCAAAAAAGTTATGTTTTTGGATCATGATAGCAGCGATGTTTTTCAAGAGGTGGCAGAAAAGGACAACATTAAAAATTACGGCGAGGCTGAGATTGTCTGGCAATGTGTTACAGCCATGGTTGAAAGCGGAGTGCAGTACAAAGATATCGGGGTGATGACTTTGTACCGGGCCCAATTGCGGCTCTTGCGAAAATTGCTCAATTCTGAAGAGAATTCTGATCTGGAAATTTTGACTGCTGATCAATTTCAAGGCCGTGATAAGCAGTGTATTATAATATCAATGGTTCGCAGTAACGATCAACTCAATGGTGGCAGCTTGCTTCGAGAGTTACGTCGTGTTAACGTTGCGATGACCCGTGCTAAGTCCAAGCTAGTAATTATCGGATCAAGGAAAACTGTGAGCTCAGTAGAAAGTTTAAGAGGTCTCATGGTGCTGTTGGAGGCGCAAGGCTGGCTTTACTCATTGCCACGCGACTGTTTGGAGTGCTATGATCTACCTCGACCTCAAATGTCCCAAAAATTGCATCCTACAGAGCCAAAGAGAGCCCCGCGCAAAAATGGCAATATCACTGCTAACTCGAAGTTCGTTCAAGACAAGCCTGTTGTCCGCGATATTCTCAATGGTATGTGAAAAACAAAGATACACTCGTTAGACATAATCGCTGGCTTTTTATGTCCAAATCGGGGTGGGGCAGACCAGCTGACATAACAGGACGATCAACTTCTAAAACGTAAACTGTAACCAAGCTTAAGCATTCTATTATTTACACTATATAACATGTGCCATTGGAAGGGTTTTAACAGAAGTGGCTTGAATCTAGAGGGCTAAATAGAGCCTGTTCTGTGAAGGATGAGATAAATAGGGCCTGACTGTGGTTGATATGACATTTGAAATTGCTGCTTTTCTAGTTGGAGGTGTGACACCCTCACCCTGCATGGCCCACTGGTACTTGGGGCATGGCTGAACGTATATATCATGCCAAGGGCTCCGAAAGTTCAACAACAATTTCCTAAGTCGACCCTCGGCGGCTAAATGAGGACGGGCGCATGAATAAAAAAATGCAGTTTCTACCCAGTTTCCATATGGCCAATGAAGTAAACGAGTTCCTATACAATACTACAGGACTTGCACTGCTATTACACCGTCCAGGCGCTTCCTAGGTCCAAATCAAGAAACAATGGGGAGGGTTGGTACCTCATTTACAACACAAGTCTCGCTGTATACTGTTGCAGAGCCGGCACTTTTGATGAAACCTACTATCCGCCCTGTCATATGAGGATCCTGGCTAAGACGTCCGCCCAGCACCTGTTGCTGCTTACCAGTTTGAAATGATGATCATCCCCCAAAATCCAGAGCGACGTCTCAAAGTCACCTAGGCATATTCGAGAAGCTAGAGGATGCTTTTGAAGCTTCAGAATCCCAAAACGACATTAGATATGTCCCACGAACGTTGCTTGTCTGGTAAGCCCATGGTCTCAATGGGAGCCATCCCGATGTCACGGTGACATCACGTGGTCAAAATAGTCTTTTTCTTTCCTGTCGTCTAAAAAACAGGTTTCACGTGGGACGAGCCAACATCATAGAGCACCCACGTAGACCACGTCAAAGGCGTGGTCTACCCATTCGCTCCCACTTTTGTGACAACATCTGCATCCTTGTGGTTGAAAATCGCAAAACTACCCACACGCATTACCGTCGAAAGTATTCTTCCATTTTTTTTTTCCCTCTTCCGTTCCCGGTCGTTGTGGCCTGATTTTCCTATGTCTACGCAACACATTCCGCTCTGACATTTCGTTTCGGACTTATCATCCACATCTCATCACGCATGACAAATTCAAGAAGCACCACGCGGTACCTAACGGGTGTTTAATGGGTTTCGCGAGTAGCAGAATCTTTCTACCAGTATCCTCAAAAATGGCAGCCCTTGTTCCAACCAGCAGGATAAGATCTATGCAAAGATAAGCCCGACCAGCGACACTGCATCGGCGGAACTTACCTACCTCGTTAACAAGGAAGATATCCCATTGGAAAGCATAGGGTGGTGATAATTTGCTGTTAGCGAATCGGCTGCTAATCAAGTCTGAGCCAACCAAAAACGTTCACTATTTGTAAATTTTTTTTCTCAAATGCACCAAGGGCTGCCAATTCCGCTTCGTTTCCTCGTTGATAGCTTTGGTGCTTTCCAGCTTGCGAACGATCTACAGTCGCAGCTGTGTGGCTTGCCTCTGAGGAATCTCACCAGGCATCGCGTAATTTAATTCCGCACGCAACGGCATTGAAAGCGGGGCATGATCGTAAGAAGTATACACCACTAATACAAAGAGCGAAATCCGGAGGGTACCGGTTATACAATGTAAATCGCTTAGCAAGGCCTGACTAAATTGACGTTACACAGTCACATACACAAACGAATGGTGAAATAAATAAAAAAAAAGGAAAGGAGGGGAGAATCCAACTTTCCATCACTTTTGTTGCTTCTCGACCAGGCACGGGTTGCTGGATTTGAGTTATTTTTCCTGGTACTAGGTAGATTCTAGTATAGCGGCGGGGAAGGACGCACAATTTTGGCGGAATTGAAGTAGTGCGGTAGAATTGTAATCCGAGTGAAATTTAAGAGTTACAATAAAAGTAAGGGAATTAGGAGAACAGAAGACAAAGCGATTCATTGAGACACTCTGAAGGTATGATAGTAGCACAGCCTGGAGAGTTGGAACATTTGAGCGATCGTCTGGCCAAAACCTGTGTCGTGGAAGAACCCGCGGCGGAGGAAGGGCAGTCGTCAAGTACTCCGGATTCAACTACCTTGGGTTCCCAAAGCCCATCCCCGAACTCAGGCGGGCTACAGCTGGACCAGCTTGCAAATACAAATTTGCTAACTATCCGAGTTAAGTGGAGCAAACCTCAAGCCACAGATCCCCGGACTTCGGAGCTTGTAGGCAGGCTTTCCGAGGTGGCACATAGTAAGAGGGGCTTTGCACTCAATCCGTCTGTAATCGAAAACTACGAGTATCTCAGCGACAAGACACGGCTGGCAGTTTTGAAGGAGAACCAGGAGACATATGTTCATGAATTTGGGACGGAGGAAGTTGCAACTTCACAACCAACGTTGAAATCTGAAAACGCTGCACCGCTCTCGCCTCCGTCCTCACCCCCACATTCCAACTCTGCTTGGCTGTATGACTTTGTTTTCCAATCCCAGTTCAAACAATGGGCCGACTTGGTCACTGCCCGCGACGATTCCATTGCCGCACTCCGCCAAAACGAAACTGTGACAAGATGGTCAGTAAGTGAAAACGCACATGCTTTGACTCATCCCGGAAACCTGTACGTCAGAGGCATACCCAAAGACCTCACTATTGATGATTTGATGCCGATCTTCGGAAAGTTCGGACCTGTCTTGGCGCTGAAAATCATTTGCGACACAACTACCGGGCAATCTCTTGGATACGGGTTTTTGTCGTACCCACTGGGCTCGCAAGCTTCCAGGTGCATCAAAGAACTAAATGGCAATCTCATGAATGGCTCGCCGTTGTTTATAAACTACCATGTCGAGCGCAAAGAACGAGAACGCATCCATTGGGATCATGTAAAGGAGGACAACGATGATGAGCGTTTTAAGGGAATCTTCATCAGAAACTTGCCTACAGAGAATGAAGATAAAAAGATTGTAGCGCCCGAAGATGTGGTGGCGAAATTCGAATCTGAGCTCGCAGTCAACGACGAACCTGTGCAGATCCTGTCGTATTACTTGCCCAAACGCAATAGTAACAGTGAGGTTGAGTACGATGACAATGACGACAAGATTAACAATGTGGAAATTTGCGCCGCGCGCAACGAAGAGTGTCCTTTGAAAGGATACGGCTTTATCAAGTTTGGCTCGCATGCGCAAGCGCTCCGAGCAATCCAGAAGTTTCACGATATGGAGTGGCTTGGAGTCAAGCTTATTGTCAACAAAGCAGTGCAATCTAAGCCCCATGTGTACCACCATCATCAGCATCACCATCAGCATAACAATAATAGTCACCACACTCAAAATTATAAACATCAAAATGACCATAGAAATCGACGCAACAGCGAACGCTCCAATCCTGCAAGACAGGCAAGTATGTCAAACATATCTTTTTACGCTCCATTCAATGGCTCACCATCTGGCCTAGGGTTTTTGTCAAACACAATGCCTATTTACTCCCATGCTGCGGAGCTGGACCCTCATGATACAGCGGCTGGTTTTTCTCCAGTTCCTTCTCCTTCACCCCACCAGCCATATATCCCGCCAGCTGCAATGCCACATATGCTTTTTGGTGCAGCGCCTTCGCTGAGCACCACTCCAGAAAGCTCTACTGCTCCGTCATCTCGCAACGGGTCAATTTTTCAAAGGCAAAGCCAGAATAGTTTGATTCCTCACTCGCCCTTTATGCTACCTATTCCGACCAAGGATCAACAGGAATCAAACCTGTACGTTAAGCACCTGCCACTAACCTGGAGAGATGAAGACTTTTACCAATTCTACGAAAAGTTTGGTGAGATTATTAGCGCCAAGATCATCACTGTGGGCGGTAGTAAGAACGGAGAAAATACGGAGAAAAGATCACAACAAGTAGATGACTCAGCGCTGGGAACCTCCAGAGGTTACGGTTTTGTCTGCTTCAAAAATCCATTAGATGCTTCCCGGGCCATGATGATCACCGACCGTTACCAAGTCGATGAAGACCACACCTTATACGTGTCATTTGCCCAAAAGCGTGCCAAATCTGTCAGCAATGGTGATTCGGTCAAAGTTCCCGTGAATGAAGATAGGTCACACTCTGCGCGGAGGAGCTTTCATTATGGTCAACACCCTGGAACCGACGTGTTAGGCAACTATAATGCGAAGTTTTTAAGTGCAATGATGCAGCAACAAAATGGAATGGCTCGGGCTCGTGGGAGCTGGCCCGTAGCTTTGGGGCCTCAAATGCCTCCACATTAGGTAGAAAATTGTAACACGTTGAATCAATGGTATGGTGAACCATCATCCAAAATAGGCAGCTGTTTAATGGTATAGAACAAAAAGTTTAGAGAACTAGCTCTAATTATTACATATAGTACATATCCCTGTGTGTTTTTCCTTTCAAAATTATTACTAAACTTATAACCGTTCGTTCGTGATAAAACCATTTACAATATACCGTTACGATGCGTTTATTAGTGTAAGCGGTACCGTTATCAATAACAAAAATTCGAATATCCCAGTGCAAAAGCCATTATTCACCAATGAGGGCCACTATTCATTGGCCACTATTCATTTCTTAGGGTTCCCTGACTCCACGTTTTCTTGACTGCCAAAAGAAGTTGCAGAGCTTCTGGCGTTACTAACGTTACTGAAACGTGGATTGCTGAATATGGAATTCTTTTGGGACGATAGGCTGGGAAATCTCCAGCCTACTGAACCAAAAGGATGTGAAAGCGAGGAGCCGGTACTGCTGACGCTTGACTGATTGGAGAAGACCGGGTTTCTCAATTGGACCCACCGTGCGTCAGTAGAAATGAGTTCGCTGCGCAATGACTGCAACGTGGATACAACGTTTTCATGATCAGCGGGCGATTGAGGTGGGAATTGATGCAAGACGTCCAAAATCGTGAGAATGCTGCGTTGCATCAGCTGAAGATTGTTTTGGAAATGTTGAATGCTGAGTTGGGAAGGAGCTGTCGGGGGCACGGGCGCAGTACCCGGCAATGTAGAGAAATGCATTTGGGGCAAAGACTCCAGCGACACGTAAGAGCTGTTGCGGGACATTTCGTGAGGAGACGGGGGAGAGTTCTGGAGTTCGTCACTCACGGCTGTTGTCAACGGTTTAAGACTGGGTAGAGGGGACTGTTGCTGAGAATCGGGCATAGCTGAAACTACAGAGGCCGGCCTGGTGGATGTCGAAGCGACAGAGGCTCTCGCCGAGAGAGCCGAGGTGGCCGGGAGTTCAGAGGAATGGCGCACGTTCGCGCGGCTGATGACATTGGTGGACCCGCTGTCGATGTAGTTGATGCAGACCGGGGAAAGAACGTTTTTGCGTTTTCCGTTTTTACCGATCCCGCCACTCTTGCGCTGGATGCGACTGAGCTCCTCGAGCGGAGTGTCACGACAAAAAGAGCCCGAGGGATGGACAAAGTTCCACGTCACCGAGAAGCGGTCCTGCAGGCCCGCTTCGCTGCCGGTTGAGCCGCCGGACGTACCAGTGGCACCGTTACTGCTGTTGTTGGTCTGCGCCAGCTTGTGGAAGCCGTACATGTGGAGCTGGCGAACGAAGCTTGAAACGTTACCGTGCTTGAAGTACCGTCGCAGAACGTGGGAGACGAACCCCGGGTCATGGGGCCGCAGAGCGAACACGCCGGGCAGATCGGAGCCCTTGGCGTGAGCGGGCTCGTTGTTCCACCGGATCCAGCGCTCCAGCTCCGGACGCTGGAGGATGGCGTGCAGCTGGTGGATAAACGTCTTGGCCTGCATTGTACGCAACGAGAAGAGCGCCGTCAGACACCGGTTCCCGGCCAGCTGGGGGATGTTGCGCAGTGCTCGCCGCCGAACGGGAACAAAAACGCTCGTGCGTGCGTGCGAGCCTCTAACGAAAAGCGGGAAACGACGGCGGGCCGAGCGGGGCAGGATGCAAGCCGCTTGAATGTCCGCTAGGGGTCGGTTGCCTCGAAACAACTACGAAACGACCTTCGGTAGACGGTTTCTCTCTAACACGCCCGATGCGATGCGCCTTTTGACACTTGACAGATGTGTAAGAGATGCCCACTCTTGGCCGTGCAGCGCGCTGACTTGATTGTGTGTGCACTCGTACGAAAACACACCGAAAAACCCGGAAAAAAGAAAAAACCGGAAAATCACGCACCTCGTGACCTTGTCGCTGTGTACGGTCAAACGTCACGCGATTTGCACGTGATCGGGTGTCGAGGGTCTCGCTTTGTACGGGTAGCGCTGTACGGGCCGGGTTTGCGTTTCTGTTCACGTTATCCGTGTGGTATTGTTTTATATGTCCCTGGAGATCAACGGCGCCCAGTGGACGGGACGAAAAAATGGTGTGATTTTTGAAGTGTCAGCAACAAACGCTGCACAACGATAAGCACCACGCGTGGGTTGGCAGCAGCCTAGCGTATGGAACCACGTAAGGCAGGTGGCGGGAGTCGCAAACGGGCCCGGGTTGGAAACCTCGCAGCAAGCTAGCAACCGAGAGTGTAGCGGCCGACCCTCACGCTTGGCACAGGAACAGACGTTGGCACCGGCACGTGATGGGGGCCGTCGGCATGTGACCGGGGTCCTTGGCATGTGACCGGGGCCGTCGGCATGTGATTCCCTTTAGAGGGCGCAACGCCGAGGGCACCGCTCGGGCAACGCCGAGGCAGATGCAGATCTTTCGAGGTGAGGACAGACGATCGAAGGGCTGGCTGGAGGGGGATCGGTAGATCTGCGTGTCTGCTGGCGACGATGTAGGATGTCTGGCTGCGATGCAGGACGTCTGGCTACGATGCAGGACGTCTGGCTACGATGCAGGACGTCTGGCTACGATGCCGGACATCTCCTGCTGGTGCTCGGCGATCGCTAAGCGGACTTCCACTAGTAGCTGCGATGGGTTGGATGGACGGTGGGGAGTGCCGGGTGCTATTGCAAGGCGACCGTAGAGCACACCAGGCCCCGGAGCGCCAGACGGCGGAAAGGCTCGAATTGGTGTTCGCATTTTCCCTGGTGGAAAAAAGTTTGCATACCTGCTTGAGCGAGGCGCCAATTGGGTACCAGACGTGCTGAGCCTGCTCTTTGGTCTGCATTGGGGAGGGCATGGAGCCTTGGACAGTTCAGCTGGGCTTTGTTGTCCAGAAGACGCATTTCTCGTGGACCCTGTACGCTGACGCCGTATATCATTCTGTACAATAATGTCGCTGTGCACCTGTCGCTGTGCACCTGTCGCTGTACTTCATGGTCGACATAGGCGATCCCGGTCCTTGCTCTGACAAGCTGTACCCAGGACCGTGCGTACATGCAGAACCACACCAGCTAGGCCGTGTTTCGAATGACGCAAAAGAGCCCCAATAGCGCGCATCCCATTTTTGCCATGTCGACTATCTGAGGGAGCAAGCAAAATTCCAACGGGCTACAACGTGAAAATCGTCTTTGGTAGACCCGCTCAAGGTAGTTGACAAGCTCTATATCGAGGTTGCTAGTGCTGCTGCCTGGGCTCTTAGCGCTGCTGC
This sequence comes from Lachancea dasiensis, assembly GCA_900074725.1. Classification (NCBI taxonomy): domain Eukaryota; kingdom Fungi; phylum Ascomycota; class Saccharomycetes; order Saccharomycetales; family Saccharomycetaceae; genus Lachancea; species Lachancea dasiensis. Next base: position 86,637 of record LT598456.1, read on the forward strand.
CTCCCCTCTCCAATCTCCTCCCGTAACAAGACCAGCAAGTACAGCACAGTCATAACATGCTTTTGGCTTTTGTTTCAATTACTATTTCAAACATTACGTAGCTCTAATGCGAAGAATATGTCTCTCTCTTGACAGAAACGCCCTTGACAGCAGCCTCATCGACAAACCACGACACGGCAGATTGGTAATTCTCGGTCACTAGTCCCGCAGGCAGCGAGGTGTCATGGCCCTCAATGATACGCTCCAATATCGGTTGCTTGGAGGCACCCTCGGCAACAAAGGCCAGGGCCTGTGCAGACTCTAGCATGGGCAAAGTAAACGTGACGCGGTCGGAAGGAGGCTTGGGCGACGAATGGCACCAGGCTACTCTCTTCTGGGTTTCTTCTAGTAAATACTCGTGCGTCTCTCCAGGGAAGAGGGAGCATGTGTGACCGTCAGGACCGCAGCCCAAGAGGATCAGGTCAAAGTGGTCAGGCAAAAGAGTTTCGTACTCGGCGGCTATGCGGTCGTTTTCTGAGAGCCCTACCAGCGATTCATTGATCGCGTAGCAAGTAGGGCCCAAAGCACCGTCTTCCTCCAAAAGCGGATCCAACACTTGCTTCTTAAAGGCACCATAGTTGCTGTCCTCGTGCTCCAAAGCTACGATTCTCTCATCACAAAAGTAGACGTGCCAGTGCGACCACTCAACTTTGGATTTGAGCTCAGGGTCTTGGATTAATCCAGCATTCAGCGCTTTTAGCAAAGAGCCACCGCTGACCGCGATATTGAATCTTTTGCCATTTTGCAAGGCATTGTCTTGTTGGGCAATGATGTATTTGGCTAAATCGTGTGCCAACGTCTTAGAGCCATCGTAAGTGTATACAGATGCCATATTAGCAGGATGAACGGTGATTGATGTGCTGTTCAGAGTAGAAAGTGTTCACGTCCTGTAGTCCTTTTTAAGGTTATGACCGACAAATGGCAAACTGTGAAAGCAAAGTCATATGATACGACTGTGCGTTTTGAGCATCCTGGTGAATCTCAGTGTTGAACCATCAAGTTTTTATTGAGGCGAATCTGATTCATCAGTAGAAAGCTTACTAAATTTGTCTTGTAAGTCGGACATAGTCATTGTAAGATGAGTAACTTGGATCTAGGGAATTCTACTTATCTCTCCGTGATTATTTTAGGCATTAGAGTTGGTTCAGTTACCTGAACAAAAGCCTGGTATTTATACAATTCTCACTCGGTGACTCTGGTCAACATATTTATTAATCACCAATTCTAGATCATTCTATTACCCAAGGATTTACGGCTTCAATGCCGTACACTACCGATAACTTATCAATGGCCAATCCCATTGGACAATAGTTGTTCTCTTCGGTGTGTCTTAGCTTGTAGCTCTATTTGTATGGCCTCGGTTGTGTACTATCATTCCGTACCACTGTGTCACATATTTACTGACGCTGATTATGCGATTAGACGCACATCACCATCAGTTTATTCACATCATTCCCAACATAATCACCCGTTCTAGATTGTTCTGTTATCCATGGATTGCGGCCCAATGCCGTACGCTGTCGATAACTTATCAATCGCCAATTTCATTGGACTACAGTTGTTCTCTTCGGTTTGTCTTAGCTTGTAACTCTATTTGTATGGCCTCGGTTGTGTACTATCATTCTGTACCACTGTGTCACATATTTACTGACGCCGAGGCCCACATCACCATCGTTTCCTCACATTATTCCCAACAATTGTAAATAAGTCCAAGCCACTAGTGGATCTATTTCTGTCTTCTTTTAATGCGCACAAGCAATGCCACAATGATGTTCAAATTCTGTGCGTTGATAACGAGTAGTAGGACAAGTTCTTTCCTCCGTTTGCAAAATTAACCTCATGAGCAAACTTTCAGACATATACATGTCACCATAGCTTGTCCGTAAAAAGATTGGTCGCTTTATGAGCCTAGTCCGAGCGCTGTGCTTCCAATCTGCCTAACACGGTGTGTACTACATATAAAAGCCTCAACCTATGTACAGCGCGCTATCTCCCTCCGAGTGTGTTCATTCATGTCGAAAACACCTGCAGCACTCACAACTTTATTGAAATTCACGCATTGTGGCTGGAAGCAATCATTTCTCATGCTCGTACACCTCGCAGGAGAACCTGGACCAGCCGTTAATATTTCCTTGACTACAGGTGTCCCGTCTGCAGTCAGTCTGGGTTAGTTAACCGTTGTTACATTCCTTGCATACATAATGATAGCGCTTATTTATCCGTATTCCTAGAGATGGCATTATTCCGTTTGCCTATTGTGTCTATTCCTTCCATTACAAGTGAAGATCTTCAGTTAGCTTGGGATCGATTTTTGTTAAATCCTTCCCAAACATAATGGCATCCACGAGCTCTTCGTGCCCCCTCAAAAGGGCCACCTTAGGGATGTATCCGATTCTATCAAATTGTAGTTTATCCCAAATCCTCCAACTCGCAGGGTTTGTCACAAACACGAGGTTGAAAACAGAATATTTGTATCCTAATAAAGGAGCCCACTTTAGGTAGATTTGGCCCAAGCGCATGCCAATTTTCTGGCCCCTCTGGGCAGGGTTCACCAAAAACCCAGCATTGCAATTGTGGGAGCACCTCCCTGAATAGTTAGGCTTAATGTAGAACGTACCCAATAGTAGTTTCTCCCAGTTCGTCCAAGAGGGGTCAATCTGAAGTTTGTCTGTCTTTAGCACAATAGTGCAGAAAGAGAGAAACCACGAATTGAGAAATTCATCCCTTGTGAGAGGCTTGGCGTAAGGATACGTAAGACCTTCCTCGATCTCACGATTAAATTGCGCGTGCATGAAATCAATAAGAGAGTCTGGGACATCCTTAGCGGAATATATTGGGAAAGCCGTGGCAATTGCCCCAGAGCCTATCAAAGAGAATTGCAATGGCTTGATAACCTCCAAAGGTTCGAAAAAGGTGGGACCGTTTACCAGCGATTGTGACATTTTACAATAATAATTCGCTTAGCTACGAAAGCCAAAGATATCAAAGAGTAGTCATTGAAGGAAAGGCGATTGTTTTATGTGCGGCTAGTGAACACATTCAAGAACCTTATCGCATTTTTCCAAAGGAATTTATGGATCTACAAAAAAATTTGGCCTCGATAACAAGATATACATACTTCTTAAGCCTAAATGTGACACATCAACTGACATCTGACGGAAAATCTGATTCTTAAGCTACACCATAATAGATGTGCGTGAGTAATTCTAGTTCTTGAGCCAACCTGTTAATGTTGAAAAAAATCTTTAACCTGCTCTTACGAAAAATGACCTCCTCAAATGCCACTGAAATGTGTATAACTCATTGACTACAATAGATTTATCAGCAAAAAAGCCATACCGTATGGCAGTGGGATGTCGATGTCAGTTTTGAGTCGTTAGTAGAGCGTTGCGGTGGGTAAAATAAGCGCGCGCTGCCAGCATACGAAAATGTGAAGGCGTAGAGGTGTGAAAGTGTTTTAGTTCTTGTAGGAACTCTCATTTCTACGTAGTTCTTCAATCACACCTAAAAAGAATAGATCATAGCCTTTTGCTTCTGCACGAAACTAAGTGCTGCGACATTATTGTCTAGAGTGATTATATTCAAGTGAGCCAAGACGAGATTGAAGATGGACACAGATCCACCCGAATTCCAAGTACTGATACGTTTGTTGGATTCAAGTAACGTTACAAGTTAACGCCGTCATCTAGTAACCTCAAGCCCTTACGATTTTGATTGCGCCTGAGCTTGGACACTGCCCTCACTTTAGTTATCGTTTCCCGTTCCAATAAATCCGCAAATTGACCTAAACCCATTAGAGAATGGAGTCTTGGAGACTTAAAAATTCCAACACATTAACTACTAACCTTATTTATGTTTATCAAAAAACGATTTTACTGTCATGAAGAAGAGCGCAACTCGAGTGGCAGAGTAGTTGACTCACTCATGCTTAATGTCTTCCACTTGAGAATTTCTGGTTTGGTGATAGTCAGTAAACATACCTGTGCTGAACTCTGGCCTTGTCAGTAAGATCATCGCTTTTCATAATGGTCTGCGTAGTTTGGAATTCCATACTTTCCTTCTTCTTATTTTCATATATGGCTTTGAACCTGTAAAAAACGAGTAGCAGCATGGTTATGATCCACATGATTATTGTCACTATAAGACCACCGCGATAGGTGCCCAGCCACCATTGTGGGTATATTATGGCTGCTAGACAATAACCCACAAAAAAAGCATTTGAGCACAGCGACTTTTTGGTATTTCCTCTGACGTTGCTAGAAATCAAACTCAATAATATAGTCATGATGCAGGTTATGACGGAGGATAACCATGAACCAGCAACAACCCACCATCCACTACTTTGTTTAAGTGCTAAAACCATGATTGTACCCGTAAGTGGAACGCATACCAAAAACATTGAAATAAGTGCACGTTCCTTGGGAATAAGCTTGACAGCTAAAACGCCTATCCATACAAAAAGAAGTTGAATGGCGCCTGCTGGTGAGCCATATTTCATTGATTGATATTTGTCATAGCCAAAACTAGCTAAGAGCAGGGACTGGAAGATAATAGGACCACTGGTCACCGTCACGAGAAATCCAAAGGCAAAAGAGCTGTAAAATAACCAGTCGAAATTTAAACATTCTTTTAGCTGTTCAAACTCGAATTTATTAATTGCACTTCTGTCATTCTCCTCATAGATTCTTTTCAATGCGATCTCTCGCTCTCTTTCTGTTAAAAACCATGCAACCTTTGGAGATATGGGTAAGAAAAAGTAAAACAAAAGACCAGCTACCAACGAGATAGCGCCACATATCAAAAACATAATTCTCCAATCCTCAACCTTCCCAGTGTTCGTCCTCCCGATACCATACATGATGAAACATCCAATAATTTGCGCCAGCGCGTTCATGGAAATATAAACAGCTGTTCTCAAGGGCTGCTCTCTCTTCCTATACCAATACGTGGTTATCAAAATGCAGGCAGGCTGAACGGCAGCTTCAAATATCCCTAGAAATAGTCTTCCGACCCAAAAACCTTCTTTGGTGCTCGGGGCTGCCAAGCACATACAGCACAGTGACCATATCACGACGCAGACACCTGTCAACGGTGCCCTTGGAATAATTGTCATCAAATATGCGAAAACAAAGTTGGCTCCCAATTGCCCTATATAAAAAATGGTTGAACACCAAGAGTAATCGTTCCCAGCCATTTTCAGATCCTCTTTGAGACCAAAAACCGCAGTGTATGTCAAAGATTGCTTGTCGAGATACTGAGCAAAAAAAATGAAGCACATTAGAGGTAAAACATGCCGATCGATCTTTCGAAGTACTGCTTTTTCTTCTTCGACGGTAAACTCAACCTGATCAACGCAGTCTTCATCTAAAGTTTTCTCGTGGATCACACCGACGGCTATCGATCCAGTTTCTGCCACATCTACAATTGCTTCCTTGTCGTCCTTTGTCATTTGGTCGGACATTAGTCTTGAAGATTAATGTGAGTGATCGGGAGGTTCAGAAGCCAAACAGAGTTCCTCACCTATCATCAATTCCACGAACCTAATATATAAGTCTGCGATCATGGGAAACTTCGGCCCTGTAAACTGATAGATCTTGGCTGATCGGATGATTTCCTTTTGCCAGCTGAGATAAATTCTGATACTGTCAAATGGACCTGCTATCGATTACAATTCATTCAGAGGCCGATTTCTGCTATCCATATGATTCTCTGCCTATACCATCTCGGTTAAAGCGACCATTTTTGGTAAACTTCGGGGGTGTATGATAACAGTAGTGGGCGGGAGTGGGCTACTGTTGATGACGAGCCGAGGCTGGCTCGGGTGCTCTCCCGACTACCGGCGCTTTCCATCTTCTTCACACATTTATTTTGATAAGGGAATTCATTCGAACCAACCTATTCACAGTCATATGAAGAGCCTTCGGACTTTTCTAGTCGTTTCTCGCTTTTGTTCGCTTCACACGGATAGTTACGCTTCATTTACAAGGTGGACGTTATTCGTATCGTGATTAGCTGGTTACTGAATCAGGAAGGTGGATCTTCGATAAGATAGGTAGCTGAGATCTTATCCATCACATACTCGAACAACGAACATCTCCTCTCCAAGTAATCTTTCAATTACCGCTTGTCGGTACTATGGCCCAGCTTCAACCTTAACTAGTCTCGCGTTATAAGAGCTCATCGAATACCAGTGCCAGTATTTTCAACACCAAATCCGCCGGCAATGAGAATCAGTCTCAAGATGGTAGAAGACGCTTCTCACCTGGAAATCGATGTTAATGAGAGGAACTCGAAAAGCTTAGAGGAGTTGGTCACTCCGTGGGGTGTGCCAAAAGCAGAAAAGTACTGCTTCTATAACACGAACGTCGTTGACGTGCTAAAAGGCTGCGTTGTGCCGAGTGCAAGCGTCTATACGGAAGGCGGAACAATCTGCAAGATTACATGCTCTGCTGATGAAAACAAGCCGGCCGATGGGTACAAGGTAATTGACGGCAGCGGTAAATATTTGATGCCGGGGCTCTTTGACAACCATGTTCATGTAACCTCGGTTCCCGGGGAGAAAGACCTAGCAAGCACTCTTGACACTGCAAAAACCACGGCCCTGGTGAGGGTCCGGTACAATTTGGAAGGTTCTCTGAAACGAGGATTCACCACCCTCAGAGACTGTGGTGGTGCGGAAAGTTACATAAAGAGGGCCATCGAAGAAGGAAGTATCAAGGGACCACGGCTTATCACCTGTGGGCATGCGATTTCGCAAACCGGCGGCCACGGTGACATGCGCAGAAATGACATACCGGGCGATGCTCTCAACGACTGTGCGTGTCATATTAACAACTTGGGCGTCGTTGCCGATGGTGTTCCAGAATGCTACAAAGCCGCTCGCGAAGAGTTTAGACGAGGTGGGGATTTCATCAAGATTATGGCAGGCGGAGGCGTGGCGTCTCCCACGGACAAGATCTCCAACGTGCAGTTCTGCAAGGATGAGATAAAAGCCATCGTCAACGTTGCCGACACGTACCACAGCTATGTCACTGCCCATGCGTACACCCCGGAGGCGATCAAAAACTGCATTACTTTGGGGGTGAGGGGGATCGAACATGGGAATCTTATAGACGATGAGACTGCCGCGCTCATGGCAGAAAAAGGCTGCTACTTGACGCCTACGCTGGTCACCTATAAAATCCTCGCGTCAGAACAGTTCCGGACTTTCCTAAAGGAGGAGAACGCCCACAAGAACCTGAGTGTGCTGAGAAGCGGGCTACGCGCGCTCCAGATCGCCAAGAGGCACGGCGTGAAAATCTGCTACGGCTCAGACCTGCTGGGGTCTCTGAACGGATACCAAACACAAGAGTTTTTCATCAGAAACAAAGTGTTGTCGGCACACGAGATCATCCTATCTGCCACTGTGACGCCCGCGGAGCTGAACGGGCTGGGCGACACACTGGGCCAGGTGAAGGTCGGATACACAGCGGACCTGCTTCTGATGAACGGCAACCCGCTGGAGGACATCTACGTCCTCGATGAGCCCGAGACCAACCTGGTGTCGGTGATGAAGGACGGGTGTGTGTGCGTGGCACGTGACTGTGGTGGTATCTGCACGTGATGCAGTAGCACGTGACTGTGGTGAGTCAAAAGCCGGTGTTGCTTACTACCGGGTCATGGCCACTGCACGTGACTGGTATCACGCCGCATCACGTGCCCGACTACTGCTTACTCGAGTTGCTCAAGCCTCCTGCACGTGCGTCGCGCATCACGTGCCCGCCGCCCGCGGCGCACTCCGCTCCGCGGCCGGCTCCGCTTTCTGGCCGCACCGCTTGCTATTCTCTTCCGCCCTCGTTCCGTGTGTCTCGACTACGTATCCAACCACAGCCAAAACTTCTCTCACCAAATTTTTTTTCCTCCTTCGCTCGCCCTTCACACGGCGCCGGCCGCCTTAGTCATTGTAGAAGGGGCCCGCCAGGGGAGTGTGACCGAGAGGGGCGGAAAGAGGGGCCCCAGCTACCGCGAAACAAGCCAGAGTGACGAGCGTAGATGAGGCAGGCAGCGCTGTGCGTGTTGTGCGTGTTGTGCGTTGAGGGCTGTCGTAATAAGAGGAGGCAAAAACGGCGGTGTGGGCAACCCACACAGGCTGGGATTATATATAGGAAATAGGCTGTGTAGCGGAAAGGTGTGGTGAGCTACACTCGTTCTGGTGGTAGTACAACAACAAGCTGGGCTGTGTGAAGGACTTCATATCAGCACACAAGTAAGGTTAGCATTGACAAGGTTAGTGGGCACAGCTCTGGTGGCGTCCTTTTCTCTTTGGCTTTCGCACGGTACAGACATCTCGAGCGGCGTTAGACAGCAATGGCTTCAGCAGCAGGCGGGGCATTCAGACGGTTTCTGAACAGCGAGACCGGGCCCAAGACGGTGCATTTCTGGGTATGTGATGTGTGGTAGCTGGCGGAAAGGCAGCAGAAGCGAGGAGGACAGAAGAAGAAGCACGTGACAGGCACGTGCCTGTCACGTGTGTGTGTGCTCTGCTCGCTTCTGCCGCCGGGTCACGTGGCTCGCGTGTTTCTCGTACTAACATTCTCTTTCTCAACAGGCTCCCACCTTCAAATGGGCTCTCGTGTTTGCCGGGATCAGCGACATCAGCCGGCCCGTGGACAAGCTTTCGGGCACGCAGAACCTGTCGCTGCTCGCGACGGGTGTGATCTGGACCCGGTGGTCTTTTGTGATCAGGCCCAAGAACATGTTGTTGGCGTCGGTCAACTTCTTCCTGGGGGGTACTGCCGGCTACCAGCTGACCCGTATCATCAACTACAGGAAAGAACAGGGCGACACGCCGGGCCAGATCATGAGCTACGTGTTGAACGGTCCCAAAGCACCCGAGGATAAGGTCCGCACACTACAGGGCTCCGACGCCGTTGGCAGCGGCAACTCGATAGGCCAGAGCTCCACCGCGTGAGGGTGGCTGCGGTGTCGGTGTGATTTTGAACTATATTCGCCCTATTATTATTACTACTACTATTATTCTTATAATCATTATTGCATATTGTATACTATCATAGTCAATTTGAGATCTGAAGGTGCAGAAAAAAAAAGGTCGTGGCGGCTCGATACGTGGCTCGATACGTGGCCCGGTTCGCCTGCCGGTACGCCGCGCGCCGTCCGTGCACGTCCTCCGCTTCTGCTTCAAGAATATATATTAAACCTCTCGGACTATAAATATCGCCTATGGACATCCATCCGGTGTCACGCATGCACTCTACTGTTGCGTCAATTGCACAACCTTTTCGGCAGCGGGATCCAATTCGTCAAAGGAGTAGATCTTCAAGCCGGATTCCTCAATGATACGACGACCTTCCTCCAAGTTGGTACCTTGCAAACGAGCCACAATTGGAACTCTGACGGCCAAGTTCTTGGTCGCAGCAACCAACCCTTGAGCCACGAAATCACATCTCACAATACCACCGAAAATGTTGACAAAGATGGCATCCACGTTCTCGTTCGACAAGATCAATTTGAACGCAGTCTCGATGGTCTCTGGGGTGGCACCACCACCACAGTCCAAGAAGTTGGCAGGATCACCACCGTACAGCTTGATCACGTCCATGGTGGCCATGGCCAAACCGGCACCATTGACCAAACAGCCAATGTTACCTTGCAACTTGACAAAGTTCAAGTCTGACTTCTTGGCCACCACCTCATCTGGGTCTTCTTGCGACAAGTCTCTCCACGAGTAAATTTCCTCTTGTCTGAAGGAAGCGTTGTCATCGAAACCAAACTTGGCGTCCATGCACATAACTTTGGTGTTCTGGCCAATAACTTCGCTCAAGGGGTTGATTTCGATCTGCGACGCATCCTTCTCTTGGAAGATCTTGAAAAGCTTTGTCACAGCATCCGCAGCATCGGCTTCTGCCTCGGCAGAGAAACCCAAACTCTTAGAGATTTGCTTGGCAACATCTGGGGTCAAACCCTCCGAAGCAGTGACAGTGAACTTCTTGATGGCGTCGGGAGTCTTTTCAGCAACTTCTTCGATGTTCATACCACCTTCGCTCGAGCAAATGATCATGGCCTTCTTGGAACCTCTGTCCAGCAAGATAGACAAGTAAGCTTCGTGTTTGGCGTCCACACGCTCAACGACGTAGACGGCGCTGACTGGCTTGCCCTTGGCACCCGACTGCTTGGTGATCAAACGGTTCTTGAGCATTTGCTGTGCGACGTCTTGGGCCTGTTCTGGAGACTCGACCATGTGGATACCACTCTTCAAACCAGTGTCAAAGTGACCCTTACCACGACCACCCGTGAGGGCTTGAGCCTTTACCACCAAGTTTTTGTTTCCGAGATTCTTGGCGACATCGGAGGCCTCCTTTGGCTCGAAGGCAGCATCACCGGCTGGGGTGCCAATGCCGTACTTTCTAAGTAGTTCTGCAGATCTGAATTCATGGATCGACAAACATCTCTTTTGACCGGCCAATTGTAGACCTTTCTTAAAGGCTAAAGTTCTAGAAAGCATGACTATAAGTATGAAACGAGAATAATCAATTCAATTGGCAACCTAATCGTAAAACTTTCAGGCCGAGAAATCCAAGTTTATTCTTGTGGTTCTGATCATTTGAATAAAAAGGTTTCCACCGAATTATCACTTTTTTTCCGGTACCATAGGAATATATTGTTCTCGATTATTATAGGCTGGATCTAAAAGCCGGGTAAGCCATCAGGAGAAGCAAGCGGAGTTCCTTCTAATGAGCTAACAGACCCAAGAGATTACCGGCAAACCTCCGTATAGCACAGCTGCCAGGCTCAAATCTATTCGAAGATCATGTTTAGCAGCTTAATCTAAGTGAGCTGTGTCTGAATATCAGAATAAGTCGCATCTTCCTCGTTATGTACGAGTATGACATTTTATACTCCCCATCCTTCCCTTCTACGTTCTCCCTCAAATGAGTGTACATACTGAAGCCTTTTTGAGACTTCTTGTTTATTGAACCAGCTTTCTAATTTGAGGTCCCTTGTTTATGCTAGTATTCTCTTCATCTCACTGTGTGTCTGTTTTCCTGGAGAACGTAACAGAGAAGAGCAACAACAGCATGGAAGAAGCCAGGTTAATAACTAATCCGTGTTTAACCATTCGATAGAAAAGTTTGAAATATGGTTGAGGTATTGTTTAGCAAATTAAGCTTCGTCCACGGTCAGGACACATTAGTACAAAGTGACTCAGAGCGCTATCACTATACCCAGCAAATGCCTTCCTTTCCAAATCAGTTCATTGACTTTTAAATATCAAGATATCTTTATTGCGGTGAAATTAGCTGGTTCATCCACCCCTCTTTTTATAGGCCAGTTACGGTTTGATGTGAAACCGAAGAACTCTGCGTTTCTTAGCCGTTGTTGTTTCTAATTTACAAAGCCTGTGATATAGCTATATATATACGTGCTACGCTGTCTATCAGTTTAAATCCCAAAATAGGCGCCTTCCCAAGTAAAGTCACGTCACTTAAACCACAATTTCTTAATGGCCCTTTTTCTTCTGTTTTGTAATGTGCTGACGCAAGACCTTTTGACGATCACGCAGAGACATCTTCTGTTTGCCCTTAACTGATCTCTTGTGAATCATCATAACATAATTTTTCTTCCGCTCTTTCTCACGATTGGTCGTGGATCTCTGCTGATCTCTGTTCTTTTTGCGACTTCCGAATTTTTCTCTGCCTTCTCTCCCTTCCATGATACTAGCTAGTCTCTCTTCCTTGGTGCTCTTGCGGTGTTTCAAGGGTCCGACTAGGCGATCTGAGTCAACAGTCTCTTCGTTTCTCACACCCATGAGACGAGCTACACCTTGTTCAGTTCTCAATTCCTCCAACTTGGCGAAATCTGCGGGCGTCAATACACGCGACGTCGCTAACTCCTTAAACGCCGATTCGGGATCCAGTGCTTTTTCTTTCTGGGCACCGTCTTCCGACTCGTCCTTCTCCTTGTCCTCACCATCGCTCTCACCCATATCAACGTCATACTCTTTGTCGCTCTCCACAGTTACCCATTCACCTTCGTCTTCCTCGTCTTCATCCTCAACGTGGTCCTCGTCAATTTCCCAATTGTCGTCATTGTCTTCGTCCTCAGCTTCGGCATTTTCATTATCTTTTTGCCATTTCGCTAATAACTCAATCCCGGCAATTCCTTGCACGTTGTTTTCCACGCCGAACTTAGGTCTTTTCGACTCTCCACCTTCGCGATTAGATTCTTGGATATCCATAGAGGCAACTTTACCACGATCTTTGCGCTTCAACATTTCAGGAGCAGCCTCACGATATAAAGCAATCAGGGACTTGGCAGCCATACTGACACCCTTTGCTTTAGACCCTTTATACTCGGTCAAATCTTGAAGCAAGGTTTCGTCTATGGCCAATGGAGCACGCGAGCAAATCTCTCTAATCGTATTTAACCCTGCTGCTGCAACTTCAGATGCCACACCGTCACTCACGAACTCGTCGGCAATTTTGCGCACCAACACCATAATGGTTTCAGGAGGAATCAAATCGTGGGATGCTTGGGCCGCTGCTGCCAAAATCTTGGTGACATCTCTTTGCTTAGGTGTGAGGTATTTCAAGAAAAATGAATAAAATCCCAAAACCATAAGTTTATGGGTACCTATTAACCTAGACAGCAATTGCATCAAAGCAATTTTTTGGTCTAAATCAAACCTGTTGTTACTCTTGCTGGATAGCTGCTTAGTGAATAATTTGTCAGCAAATCCTTGAGGATCACGTAGAAGGTGAATTGCACTGAAATTGAGATAGCCTTGAGGTGTTTTGGGACCCGCTTTCTTCTTTTTGACAGCTTTCAAAGCCGAATCAAGTTTTTTACCACGTTTGCTACTCTTCTTGTTAATTTGCATCTTGTGTCTCAAAGCATCCATGTCGATATCTTCGTCGTCGGAATTTTCTTCAAAGTTCTCCTCACGTTCTTTATCGGCCCCTAGGAAAAACAATACTCCCGAGTACGCAATTTTCACATCGTCATGCAACGCAGCCTGTGTCATAATCTCAACGGCCCTCGAGTCGTCCCAGATACCTCTTCTCCATAATTCACGAGTAAGCCTCGCAGCCCACACACCTTGTGAATCTGGTTGATCCAAGAGATTGAAGCAGATGGCTTGTGTGGACCTATTGAGTTTCTGATTCTTGGCACCTGTATTGCAACTTTTGAGAAGCGAAATCAAAGTATTGTATACTAGCTTCCTGACCTCTTTGGCATGCGAATTTGTACCCAGGGCGTTGCTATGGGAAGAATAAGCAACCAGCAAAGGGAACATGGTTTGAATCAAAGTCTCCGCGGAAATGACACCTTTGTTTCTCAACATGGTGAGACTGGAAATAATTTTCTCGCGAACTTCAAATGGCAAGGAACGATGATATTCTAGTACGAGTTGCTTCAATTCATTTGGAAAGTTTGCGGTTTCCTCTGGAAAACATGAGCATACCTGGCTCACAAACCCTACCAGCTCTACAAACTGGGTGGTGTTGGAGTCATCCGCACTTTGATTCTCCATCGCGCTGAGCATGAAGATATCTCTGAGGGATTCATAATGCGAATATTGTTGTAAAAATTCTTCGCGGTATGACTGAGGATCCCTTTTAACTAAATTTTGTAAAAGAATAACATTGGTCGGTAAGATAGCCGCTCTGGATTTTCTTACCATAGTGTATTTGGTACTTGGTCCAAGTTTATCCTTCCCCAGACAATCTTGATGGGATAAGATGAGATGCGATGAGCTTGGAAAATTTTGAACATCACTAGAAAAAGTGAAATTTTCGTGTGTGGCGATGTGATGATTTGTTGGCGACGCTCAATTCAAGAGGATGGGAAGTAAGAGCATGGCATCATGAGCTACCAAAGAGACCATCAATAGCATTATAGTTGATCTTTTTCGAGAAGCTCGATTTCTGTATCATGTTTTTAACGTTATCTGCCGTAGTGATGTCTCCGCCGTCTTCGGCGAGTTTCAACGCGGCCTGCAATCCAGAGTCGTCCTTTAGATCGGCAAGAACGCCCTCTGCATCTGACGCAGGCTTCCGCCTGCGACGTGGCCCGCCACGTTTCTTGGCAGATGCATTTCCTGAAGCAAGGTCGGCCTCTTGCTTGAGCCGGTTCGACTCCTGTTCTAGGAGAAAATCACCGTTGATACCAATCCAGATACGTTCCTTGAGTTTGGAGGCTTCTTCATCTAACAGTTGGGAGTCCAGCTCCTCGTCATCTACATCCAGTAAATCTTCAGGATCATCCGCAATCTTGGCCAAAAGCGAGGACGTGGTGGGCAAAAGGTGTAAATTACGAGGACGATGAGGATCGGTGTCAATCGAATAGCCGTCAATGGCATCCTGAAATCGTGAATAGTCCTCGGGATGAGATTGAGCGCCCTGAGAATTTACTCGCGTCTCGTCGTTGTTTAGGGATCTCTCAGAATCCACCGCCGGCGGTATTGAAGTTGTGTTTGCATTTTCGTCTTCTCTGGCCTCCACAGAGCCCCCCACCGTCTGGGGATCCGTCTCCGCGTTTTGAGGATTCTTCTCTCTTCGCTGCGAAAATTGTTTCAAATAGTATAGCACCTCCCTTGACGACAGTTCCTGAGCTCCCAAAACTTGAGATAGTATCGGATTTCTATTAAGGGCCTCCTCACTAGTTTCGAATTCATTTTCTAAGGTCTTTAGGCGCATTTTTTTTTCTTTGATACGATTTCGCTGAAAAGAAGGTGGCTGTGACTCTGTATCGTTCTTTGAGTCATCGTTATCCCGGAATTCATTGATGGAAAGCTTACCAGATTTAGTGTTTTTAAATTCGTTTAAACGCTGTTGTAATGTTTCCTCAGCCACATGTGAGACAGCAACCACTTCAGAATGGGTTCTGCGCAAGTTATTCATACGACAGGCCAGGAGTAGGCAAGCACCGGCAATACCGGCAGGACGTCGACCTTCGTACATCCAGTCCTTTGCCATTCTTTGCGCCAACTTAACTGCATCTCTTACTACCTTAATCTTCTTGTCCCCGAGGTCCAACTTTTCCGCAAAATGTTGGATAAACAGTGATGGATCTGTTAATGGTAGATTGCTTATGTGCAAGACTTTCACCATCTTCAGAAACGTGGCCCCTATAGAGTAAACGGAGACTTGTAACCGTGACGAGAAATCAATCAACATATGATGGGTTTTTTCCTTTCTGCAAGCGATGTAGAGACACGCGGCTATTACGTTCTGAGACCGCCGACCCTGAACAAAGTTATTCGCCAGTGCTAGCGTATACCACTGCGTTGCTGCCTCACTCACGTACTCTGGAATGTTCAGCGCGTGCGACACAGCTCGAAACTTTCTGCGCGCGTTGTTAATCGTTGCTTCGCGTGATTCTAGAGCAGAAGACCCTCCGCGGGGCCCAAATGCAGCATGAGATTGTCCGGCACCAACGTAGCTCCCATGGACCACAGCTGCACCCGAGCTTGATTCCCCAAAGGTCACCTCGGATACGATGGGATTGTCTTCGGCAACTGTACCACAGTCCTGGCAAACAGTGTCATTATTGGCATTAGCAATATCTTTGATGAAGTTTACGCCACCGCAGACTTTACACTTGGGCATTTTACTTGTCTTGAAAGCGAAGTGGAAGTGGGCCCGATGAAACCGATGATTTAGCTGTATCAAGAGTGATGGGCATTGTTTTCAATTATGAACGGACTGTATGTAATTTCGTGGATCGTGATCACGGATCACATGTATCGAACAGGTTAGTATTGACGATGAACTTTATCTACGAAGCTTGACAAGGACCTCCAAAGGACTCAAAGAGTGCTTTTGAGCTATTGGCAATCACCGACATTGCTTTGAGTTTGGACCGTGCAGTGGAGAAACCAGCGTTTGTCAATTTTTTTTGTATCCATCAGCTAAAGAAAGTTGAGTCATAGTTGAAAGATGGGAATAGCATTGTGGTTTGAACCACATGCCAATTCGACAGAGCACCAAACGCTACAGTCGCTGATATATTCGTTACAGACGCTTTTTCCAGATGCCCCTGCTTTTGAACCACATCTGACCATCACCTCTCAATTAAAGTGCCACTCTGTCAGCGATGTCCAACAAATACTGACATCTTGCGTCGCAGCTGTTGGTGCAATTAGGGCTAAAGTGAAGGAAGACAAGGAGTCCCTGGTATCTTTTGTGGGAGCAGGCATTGGTAAAGGGTATTTCACGAAAGTTCGGCTGCTTTGCTACGAGAACAAGTATTTGATGGGCATTGCGCAGGTGATTCGGGAACTGTTCGTTGCAGAGAGTCCGGAGCTGGCATCCCAATGGCTCCTAGAAGAGTTCAGACCTCACGTTTCGTTGATATACTCCGAGATGTACCATGTAAACCAAGCGTTAGAACGAGTTATTACTCAAAGAATCGAGGACGCCCTGGATCTTTTGCTCCATCCAAACGCTGTCGCTGGAGAACAGAATCAGAAATCGTGGTCTTTCGGTAGCAGTGTATCCGGATGGGGAGTTCCGGGCGTCTTCAAGGTTGTCAGGTGCGAGGGTCCCGTTCAAGAGTGGGAAGTTTTAGGTAGCGTCGAAGTTTAGCACTGGGTCGCGGGTGCAACAGTGTTGGAGCTTTCATGAGTTTTGTTTTCTTTCTAAAACTGTATGGTGGGCTAGTGTCCAGATAAAATGGGCGTGCTCGCCTGCGGGCCGACCGCTGCATGACCCATTCCAGTTGATCACTTTACGGTTTCCAGGAAGTGATTTTGAGCATTGAGATTGTCCCTCCCCTGCATTTTATAAATTGACCCAGAGTATGGTTCTTGTGCTGCCGCCAGTTAGTACCCCGGCCGTACGAAGAAGAGTCAATCGAGCACCCATTCACGTGCGACGCGTCACTGAAATGAATACATGGTTGAAAAGCTCAAGAACACTGACACCTTTGCAGCTGGGATGAACAGCGGGTTTGTACAAAAAATAATTACTGGTGTCTGAATGGCTAACGCTTGACTTAATTAGTAGGATATGGTAGCCAGAGCAACTATCTTGTGATTGTGTGTGTGGATGGATTTTGAGCAAAACCCACGAGGCACTCGAGCCTTGAGGAGAAATGTACAGCTATGTTCGGCATCTTGGTAGGATGTGGGAATTGACGCTGGTTCGGTAGGCGGGGAACGCAATGGCAAGCTTCCTCAACACGCAACCGCGAATGGTGCGCCGGCTCATGCGAAAGGGGAGGCTTGCGGAAAATGGGTAGGAGAGCTTTATATAACTAAAGTTTGAGAGCCTTACATATGTGGGCTAACTAAGGCTTGTAAGACTGGCAGGCCGCAAAGGCCCGAATCACCAACATAAGTCACGACGATGATCTGGCCCCATATGCTTGCCTCCATGGCGTCAGAAAAACGTGACGCGTCGCGCTACACTGTGAATGTCGAGACCCAAGAGAAAATCTATAAATGGGCGAGCGCCGGGGTCTGGTGGGAAGCCAAGGCCAAGGCGAGGGCTCGAGTCGAGTGCCAAAAACGCATCCAATCGCCAGGAGCACGATCACACCCGGAACAAGGTAACACCGGGAACCTGCTTCGTCAGCATCACGTGTGCACTCCCGCGCCGCCACGTGACATGCACGGGGTCCACGCTCCGCGCTGCCCTGGATCGCCATCCCTGGCCGCCAGGCCGTTGATACCGTTGCGATTTGCCCAACGATGGTGGCCAGTGTGGCAAACGCCAGTTGCTACCCGCCAACTACCCAACGAACACCTGCCAATGAACGCATGTGTCCCTGACCCTGTGGGTTCTGACGCTCCGCTCGTCCCCCAGACCGTGCCCCTGCAGCCCAGAGACCCGCGCAGAGGCTCCCCACACGTGAATCACCGCTCTATAGCGCGCGCGCAAATCACATGCCCCGCACAAAAGGGGCAAGGGAAGCAAGAACGTGTCTCGAGCACGAGCAAGCACGAGCTTGGGCTGTGTGCACTTCTGACCACGAGCGAGCACGAGCAGCACGAGCAGCACAAGCAAGCACAAGCAAGCACGGCTCTCGTGGAGCACAAGAATGGCAAGCATAAACACTGTACTGTGCTGGCCTCCTCCGACCAAACCGCTCCCACTATCGCCTCTCGCGCTTTTCCCCGTGCCCAACATCCAACAATTCCTAAACGGGGAAATCC
The DNA here is from genome assembly GCA_900074725.1 of Lachancea dasiensis. Lineage (NCBI taxonomy): Eukaryota > Fungi > Ascomycota > Saccharomycetes > Saccharomycetales > Saccharomycetaceae > Lachancea > Lachancea dasiensis. The sequence continues at coordinate 104,833 of LT598456.1, forward strand.
GGGGCAACACCTAGAGCTTTGCGGTCGGTGCGGGCCACGGATCCGTTTCACCGCATACTCGGCTCGGGCCTGCCCGGGCAACAGCTCCTTCCGGACATATATCTCCGCACGGAGTAGCTTTTTCCTGCATGAGGCGCACATGTGATTGCGCGTGTCCGCAACGGCCCACGGCGCCGCCTCCGGGCCGTGGCAGCAAAAACTCAGCTCGGCGGGATTAAAATAAAAGGTGGGGAGACCCCCTCCACATGCCGTGCATGAGGCTCGCAGAGATCGCCGCAGCAGACGTGCATGCTCGGATGTATTATAGTGCTTCGCGGGTCACCAAACGCCAGCGTCGTGGAAGGTGGACCGACCACGACTCTATGGCATTTCATATATAAAAGGGAGCGGGGGCGGGAACGCCAACGCCGACGTTGGGGTAAAAAGGTGGAGAAGGGTGGAAGTACAAGTCCGCCGGGCCGAGATTACAGGACCAAGACCAAGACCCCAAGACCGACCAAGACTAAGACCGACCAAGACCGTCGGATTTTAGCAGTCACACACCAAGAATACAAGGCATACAGGAGGTACCGTGATGCCTGTGAAGTACGAACACGACGGGTGGTGCTTCGAACCCACGTGGGACCCGCTGGGCGGAGTGGACGCTGAGCTACCGTCGGAGCTGGGCTCTGGCGCGTGGGACCAGGGCCAGTACTGGCCCTTGCAACGGCCGCTCCAGCAGCCGCTCCAGCAGCCGCTCCAGCAACAGCTCCAGCAACAGCTCCAGCCAGACTTGGTGGTACGAGACACGTTGAGCCACGCCTGGGCTGGCAGCAGCAGCAGCAGCGGCGGCGGCGGCTGCGGCGGCGCCGTGGATGCAATGGGGATGTCTGGGTTCACGCACGTGACCCCGCACCAGCGCGGCGCGGCGTCGTCCGAGGGCACAGACTTCTCGAGCTTTTTCGACCTCGGCAGCGCGCTCGCCGCGGACGCGGCCACGTGCGGCGCGGCGTCGTCGGGCCTGTCGTCCGCGACGGCGTCGTCGTTCATGACCTCGCCGGAGCCGGACGCGGAGCTCGACGCGTGGCACTCGGCGTCGTCCGTGGAGACGTCGCCCTGGACGGGCCACCACTTCCAGTGGTCCGCCAAGCCCGAGCAGCTCCCTCCGCGGCCCCACGTGACCCCGCTCTTCGCGCCTGCATCCGCACACCATACCACCTCGCACCGTCGCATGTCCGCCAAGGCCCCATCGTGCGCCTCTTCCTCGTCGTCCGCGGTGGGTCGCAACGCGCGCTCCCGCTCCTGGAGTGCCGCGGCCACCGCGGCCACTGCCGTCAGAACCGCCCGTTCCGCCTCCACAACGAACCCGCCTCTGTACAAATACGTGGCTCACGCGCAAATGGCCATGCAGCACGGCCAGCCCAAGAACGCGCTGGAAAACCAGCATTCTTGGGTTCAAATCGCCCGCATCACCCCAGAGCGTCGTGCTCTGGTGTCCCAACGGCTCGCAGACAAAAAGGCCACCCAGCCAGCTGTGCAATCAGTCGGTTCTGCGCACGATGTCGTTGCGGAGGTGCTGGATTTGTTTGGCCAGAGCAGCGTATGTGCCAAGATAGCTATATTGGCCCGCGAACACACCAATTTTGCCCTCCGCCATAACGAGTGCATCGACCAAGCGGAGACTGATGCCTTACAACGTCGTGATCTCGACGCTGTCAACAGCACCTTGTGGCTGAACCAGAGTACGCCCAGAAACCCGGTGCGCCAGTCCAAACAGTTTCCTCGACTCACTGTGTACGACTGTGACGCCGGCGCTCTAATGGCCGCAGACCCCAGTCACGTACCAGGGCTCTTGGCCGTTGAAGTGCGCACCAGCAGTGGGTACAACGATTTCACGTCCTCGTCCACCGAGGGCTCGGCCTTGTCGGAGTTCGACTGCGATCTGTTACAATTGCGCCACATGTCCCTGCTACGTGAGAGCGACGACCGTCGGCGTAAAAACAAGTACTACGAGTTCATTGAGGGAAAGATGAAGCGGCCACTTAATAGCTTTATGCTCTATCGTTCTGCCTTGATGAAGGCCGTGGCCATTCTTAAAGTGTGCAATGTGGTCACTCAAACTTGTGACACTCTTGCCTTGCAATTCCCGCAACTCACGGAAGCGCAGCTGCTGTCCGTGATTCGCAGCGTGGTAGACAACGATGACTCGCTTCCTTCAGACCTCCCCGTCGAGGTCCAACGCAGTGCCGTGCGCCAGGCTATCGATGCCACCATGTACGAGCGCACAGACAGTCGGTCCGCGCCATTAAAACCCGTTGACCCCAAATTCGCCAACCAAACCGAGGTTGCCCAAGTTATCACGCTAATGTGGAATAGCGAGCCTCAAGATTTCAAACAACGGTTTGTGGGATTTTCACACGTCGAAAAACAACACCACCATCAAGTTTATCCAAAGTACAAATACTGTCCTGTGAAAAAGGAACGTCCCACTTAATGATTTAGGGTATGACAATTATACACTTCTCTGCTAATGTAACGAAACCTAATTCTAACGCAATTTTAATACTATAAAGAGGCTGGCCGCAAGCCCTGTTGTGCATATATAGACATTTAAAGTATCTTTTACCTAGTTATAGCCATAGGGTGTGCAAAGCCCACAATGGTCTACTTGGGCCCCATCAGGGCCTTTGTTGAGGTGGTCCGGAATCGCTGTCTGCCGGTACAGGCACAACGGCTGACCTCGTGTATATGTGACGTGCCCCATCTAGAGTAAATCCTTCCACACACCCGGCTTTTATTGTCACCGTGGGTTTGGGTTTGCCATCTGGTAGGATAGATCTGTGTAGGATTCGCACGCCGCAAGTTTTACAGAAATAACACTCCAGTGTGTTTCCAGAATCCGTCTTCCGTTTCCATATACCCAATTGCTGCCGTATATCATCTGGCAAGGGCCATAAACCTTCAGAAGGGAATATGTAAGACGAACCAAATGCTGAAGCTGATTGTTTCTGACATTCGGTACAGTGACAGATAAACACCGCTAGAGGCTTAGGTCTCGACGCCCTAAAACTGATGGTCCCACATTGACACAAAACTTTAGCGTTTCCCTGACTCACTGAGGTCGCAGAAGGCGAATGACCTCGAACTTGGCTATACATAGATGTTATACTAATGTGTTTCAGATAAGCACTGATTAGACCTCCACAGGGAAACTCAAGAATTCGCAGATTAGTGTCCTTTCTGAAAGTTTTCGATGATCGTACTTTAAATATCATATAAATGCGGTGGATAGCAATTGCATACTTTCGAAGTTCAAGACGATTGCGATTATTGGAAATGCGAGCACGTTATATCAGGTTATCCCTTGCCTATCATACGGCAGTCACACACCGGTCACACGCTTCTCACTCTCAGCCAAATTTCTAGTAAGCGATTTAAGAGATGTTAACCCATTGACCTACTGTAGGATACGAAATGCCACCTTCACATCGTAAGGCTGGCAGGAGACCCTACGGAGCCTTGGTGTGGTCTAGCTTCGAGTGAGTCGATTTGAAGGTCACGAGATCTTTCAAAATCAGCTACAGTTTAATGCTGTTTATTAGTAGCGCCATTATTCCAGCCGAATCACATCACTCGTGAAAAAGATTGTTACTCTGTATTCCAACGTTCTGGTCTACTCTTGGTGATCACACAGCAGGGGTCCTTGCCTCGAAGCCAAAATTTTGACGTCTTGCAGCTCCGCACGTCTCTCCAAAGCTTATTAGAAAATTCGGTGAATTGAAAACCCCGTCGATCAGTTTAGTTTCGTGAACTTACTCCCTCTAATTTTGTCTCTTCTTCCGTCGAATGCAGGCCTTCACCATCAAAATGCTGCGGCAAAGGGACAGCTTAATAATGTTCTGTAGATAACTTCAATCTCACGTCGACGAAAGGGCCAAACGGTCACGAAAATATTTGTAGGTACACACAATAGGCCGTGTCTTACGCTTGGAATATGGGGGAACTATTATTGACTATTTGATATCCGGACTTCTTGGTAAACTCCTGAGATATATAATGTACAAGCTTGCCGATTTACGTTCTTACTCCTGTCTGCGCGTGTTGCTAGAATACTTCTTCTCATTGAGACGTTCGCTCATATATTTTGTTTCTTTGGCCAACTTCACGGCCACTTCTTCTAATTTGGTGATTTCATAACCCTTTTCAAACACAATGACCTTGGATTCTTCATCCAAAGAGGCACGCATATCATACTCAGTAATGATAGATTGGACAATCTCCACTACGGCCTCTGAGGTCAAGCCAAATAGATCACACAGCTTTTGAACGGACAGCTTGGAGTAAAATCTTTTGTACGTGAAAATGTATGTCCTCAAAGATTCAACCTGGACTCTCTCAGCCAAATTTCTTAGCATTTCTTCGGTATTAGGCAGTAGCGACCAGGTGGGCACCGACTTTAGATAGTCAACAGATTGTTCCCAATCCCCTCTTTGCATAGCCTTGGCAGCGTATAGTATACGATCCCTCAAAGTTTCAGGAGGACCCTGGAAGCTGGACTTCTCATGATGCTCTAACGCACGACGGATAGACTTTTGCGAATATGGGATTCTTTTAACCTTAATGCCCGAGAAGAAGGCGGCCATATGTGGAACTTCGATCAAGAGAGAGCAAGTCATGAACACGACGTCAATCAAGTCTAGATTAATGTGTTGATGGAAAGGTAAACATAGTTGTTCATTTGGAGTTCCGCCGTTGTTTGTAGCATTGTTATTAGCCACCCTTTGCAGGCTCTGCTGGCCCAAAATATCTCTCAGATGGGTACTAGTGGAAACTTCGTTCAAAATTTGATGACAGTCATCAATTAAGCATAGCTTGAAGGCCGCAAGACCTAGTTGGACAACAGCTCTGTTGAATAAAATTTGCAAAGGTGGATCAGCATAGTTAATCGAAGATTGAACATGCGAAGACAGCAGGATGTCTTTGGCCTTTTTGAACTCGTTGTTCAACGCATAGAAATAGATTTGGTACAGAGCCGCTCTTCTACGTTGAGCGCCATCCTTTTGGGTGGACAACATTTGATGCAAGGTGTCAATTAGCTTGAAAACGTAAGCCTCATCCACTTCACCTTCCAAAGGCGTAGCCCTAGACTGGGCGTCCTGACGCACATTCTTCCAGGCCTTACGCTCGGTAATTACCACAAGTTTGCTGGATTTGTAATAGATGTGGTCGAGTCTTCTTGTGAGGACGCGAGCAAGTCTCTTCTCAAGGTTATACTCGACTGGGGTTACAGCTTCCAGGTACAACTGCGATCTCAAAATCAGATTGTAAACGCTCTGTTCGTCCTTCAAACGGTCTAAGAAGTCGCTTGAATGTGGATCGGTATTTAGTAGAGATTTGTTGAACTCTTCATCCAACCTTTCAACAAATGAATAGACAGACCCGAGTATCTCTTTGATGCCACTTTCGTTAACCTGGGGTTCCTCTTCTATAAAGTCGTTGCGGGGAGCATATTCAGAGACGTGGTACTGATCAAGGTGAGCCTCCAAAGTATCAAACAAGTTGGCGATGTCGCGATGAGAGGCTTTCCATTGTTCCAGAGGTTGGTATGAGAGCGTAGCGGAGGAGTCAAACCGGATGGGGATCAAATTCAAATATGCGAGAATAGTTTCATAAGGACTCTTGGCAATCTCTAACAGCTCCTCCAGAGTCTTGATCTGTGCTTGAATATCGGTACCCTTCTTACCTCTGGAGTCGATGACAATGCGCAAAGCTGTGAAAAAATCAGATTCAGAGGTAGTTGTGGCTACAGAGGACAGGTCAACGGCCTTCTTGCCCGCTAGAGCAAACGAAGACACCGCGAAGTTGTCCTGACCGGATTCGCCGTCAGCTGTGGCGTCCGTACTGAATGCGTCAGGATTTTCGCGGTACTGAGCTAGAATTTCCTCGTAATCACGGGCAAGTTTACGCACACGCTGCTTGGTGGTATTGAAAGCTCTGCCAACAGCTTTGTTGGAGATTTCTTGTTGAGATGTTGCTGCCACAGCATCCTCGACCTGAACCAACACCTTGATGTAGATATTGGGGATACCGTAGTTTTGTTGCTGAGCCCTAGTGACTAATCTGGTCATTGTATCAAGTTCACTCAATATAGTAACGAAGTCCTGCGTCATTTCCGCCACGTCGATCTTGTCGTGAACGCTACGCATCTCATCCAACAGCTTGTCCTTGGCTGACTTGACCACTTTTTTGCCCTCGTCGTCGGATTCTGAGTCGGAGTAGTCTGCATTCTTCAAGAACCTCGAAGCACCCTTGGCACCGGCTTTTCTGAAAGCTGGCTTTTTGAACCAGTCGGGTCCATATGGTCTGCCATCTGAATCATCGGAATCCACATCAGACTCGGATTCCGATTCGTCGAAGAAAGAGTCGTCCGACCCCTCATCCTCGGATCCCTGAAGCGCCTCGTCTTCAGAGGAAGAACTCAACAGCTCTTCTTCGGAAGCAGAAAGTAAGTCTTCTTCAGAAGACGAGCTCCCGCTCTCGTAATCGTACGAGTTAGCAAAGAATCTGGACATGATTGATGCGAGTAATTTGGTCTAGCTATAAAGAGGTCGAACCAAATGTCTTTCTCGTTCTCACTGGTGAGTGTCCTTTTCAATTGGAGAAGTCTGTATTCAAGACAGTCTGAGAGCTCAGATCCAAGTATGTTTGACGATGGGGTTCCGAGGATTTTTTCAACTACCATTAGAAAAATTTTTCACTATGGAGGATTGAAACAATTTCGTCCATGATTATCAGCATCGTTAGAGTACTCATGAGTACCTGGCCAGGCTGAAGTATCCGGTAAACCAACATGAGACTCCAAGGCCTGGGATCCAGAGGACCTTGGTTGTGGATCTGTGACAATTGGGTGCAGCATTTGAGTACGACGAGGTTGGACGAGCTGGCCCCTCTTTTTCGCGCCGAATCAAAGAGATTTTAAAATGTATTTTGGATGGTTACAGTAGTTTCGATGAGAACGTCTCCCTGACAAAGATGTGGCGTACTCCTTATGATTCAGCTGTTTGGGAGTGCTTCTTAGCAATCCGAGCACTTGGAGTGCGACTTATATGCTGAAACCCACAAATAGGCTTTATAATCGTGCGCTCAGGAAGTCTGGCACCGGTCGGGCGCCGGTGATTGGAGCATTCTGCATCAGCGAATGGCGGTGGATGGTCCACGAATTAACACAGACCAAGGTGGAGGTCGCCAGCCACATATTGTATCAGCGGCTAACTGAGTAGGCCCAGACTGCCACGTCTGATGCACGCACCGTGAGCATGCAAACGGACTTGTGAATGGTTGTTCACACCACTATCGTCAAGGAATGTGTAAGGGTCCTTTGTATGTTATTGTTGTTTGTTCTTGTTACCACTCGCCATTTATTAGCTCTTGGATGGACCTAAAGGAGTAGACTATACTCAAAAAGCGCGGTACTCATGTCTTTTGGCTTTCAGTATAGGTGGTGGCTATTTGGACCTCATTCCCGCGGCTCCTTATCGTTCTCGCTGCCTACACTGTATAGAATAGTGGGTTGTGAAGATACACGACCATTGATTCGCTTTTCGAAATAAGACGGATAGGCCATGCTGCCCCTACTTAAAAAAAAAAAAGGCCCTCACCTCCAGCGTAAACACGTTCCCACTGTGACCATTTTCTTTCATTCCGTTTCAGCTACGGCTCTTCTTTTCACTCCCTCATAATCGCCACAATCTTCTCCTGGCCCTACGATTCGGGAGTGAGGGCTAGATGAAGCTTCTTGGTGTCGTTCGTTCGACTTTTGTATTTCGTCTTCGATCTAAATAAGATATGTAACGGGAATTATTTTTGCGTCGCACGTATCCATGGCCTGTTGGCCATCTTAGACCATCGTTTCATCATAAGGGGTATCAAAATTGTCGGCCTTTGTCCAGATGCGCAAAGCATGCGAGTTTATTTAACTGAAGTTGCAGTCCAAAGAGTACTTCAAGTCACCACTCGAGGTCCACACACCCCAGTGCTTCTCAACATCCGAAGTACCACTGGTGTTTGGCTTCCAGTCCTCGTCGAAGGCTTCAAAGACTAGAACGTTAACACCCCAGCCTCTGATGGCGCAGATACCCTCTTGCCAGAATTGCTTGGCGTTGTCAACACCTGGGTACGAGTCCTCGAAGTTGGTACCATCGGTTGGCCACCCGGTCTCACCGACCCAGAATGGAATGTCGGTGCCCTTGGTGGTTTGGATCGTTTGCATGGCTTGCATGATGTCGTCGAAGAACGAGTAAGATGCATTCTGCATCGTTTGGCCTTGCCAGTACGAAAAGGCATTGGCCATGACCATGTCGGCAGATTTAATCACTTCGGCATTACCCCCGTCAACTAGAACGTTCCAAGAGTCGACGGTTCCCACCGATTTGCCAGAGTAGGAGTTACCTTCAGAATCTTTGACGTCGGCAATCAAGTCACGCACACTGTTGATCTTGTCCGAAAGCTCGGAGGCCGTTAGGTCCCCACGGTATAGAGCCTCTGACCCAACCAAGATAGCGCGGATAGTAGAGGACTTGATCCAAGGCAGGTAAGTTTGCAAGGCCTGCTTCTCGGCCTCAAAGTGGGCGTCGTCGTTTGGCCATACACCCAAAAAGATGCCGAATCCTGCTTTTTCAGCGGCAGGGCCCAAGTTCTGCAAAGTGTTACAGTCGGAAGCAGCGTAAACCTTCACTGTTGAGGTGTAATCTTTCAAGATGTCGAAGTCATTTTCATAGTCCTGGGTTGACTTACAGGTGCCATCGTTGTTTTTCACACCAATATTGAAGCCCAGGTCACCCACAGCAGCCGCACAGGAGGCCACAGTGGCAATAGAAGCGATGGTAGAAAATTTCATCGTGAGCGAAAGTGTGTTTTGTGTCTGAATGTGTAACCGGAGAAGCTAGCGCTGTTCTTCTGAGCTTGACGTTGGATAGATTAACTTCGAGCTTTTTCTGAAATTCAACCTTTCGATCACAGATGTGGCTACTCTTCTGACGATTTCTCAAGCACAGTTGTGGTTAACAGCAGATGAAGTTCTTTGTCTCAGAGATCTAAATATATTTAGAAGTCAGAAAATTTTTGAAAACAAAACAATACTCGAGAAAGATATTTCGTATAGCATTATTTAGGTACTCATCCGGAGAGCACTGGCGAGGTCCGGAAACTTCGAGCGCTCTTGTAGAGTAGGAAGCAAGGGCTCGTTGGTGGTCTTCAGGACGGCGCTCTTAAGATGCTCCCCTTATGCCGCTGCTGTCAAAATGACCGCCCTTTTGTTCTTATTTTTCGAGCCAGTTTGGCGCAGTAATTACTGAAAGGTATATTGATGCGTGCTCACAGGCTGGAGAGCATGGCTAGTGCTATCATGCAGCTGTCTTGAATCCCTATATTTGCTTCGGGAACCGAGCCCGGTAGTTGCAACTGGCCGTCGAAGAATTGGTGTGCACCATCACAGTCCTCAAACATGTCGCTGCACTGTTGGAAGCTCTGAGACAGATGGTCCCATTTGCCGAAAACGATCATCAAATTGGCGGGTTTATCGGCTTCTCCACTCTCTATTTCCTCTGGAGTGGGCTTGAGAATCTTCTGGATCGGCGGTATCTTCGTTGAGAGTTTGACATTTTTTCTCAGCTCAGCGTTGAAGTAGTAGTCACCGCTGTTTACCCATACACACTGCGAATAGCCGTCTGGAAAGGCACTTTGTGTGAAGATATCGCCGAAGTTTTGGGCCACGCGAACCTGGTACCCGAACGAAGCCTGGGCACCCACATAGTCCCCGTACGCCTCAGTTGGTGAAACCACTTTGCATTCTACAATGTCAACTGTCACGCGCACGTTTGCGGGTACAAGTTGGCCTCGCAGCTCTATTAGTTCGCTTTGGCCCACGTTGACATATTTAGTTTGGTCGTATGCCTTTTTCTTCGTGCCAGCTTTTGTTCCGGGTTGTCCGGGCTTGTTCATCGTAACAGCCAAGCCTTCGCGGTAGCGTCCCTTGTCATCATTGGTGTATCGCATGAACGGAAGGGCGGAGATCCGCGGCAGTTTCGAGGCGACTTGCAAACATTGGCTGTATTGTTTCTTGAAGACAGACTTCGCCAAGTACGGAGGTGTGACGAAAAATTGCAACAGAGACGCGATCAGTAAAGAGGGGGACAGATTAAAGCTAGCACGTTTCGTAGCGTTCTTTTCGTCATTGCCGGGTGTTCCGGCTTTATCCTGACTGCGTTTCAGATCTAAGATGACTATTTCACCAGCATTGAAAAAGATAGCCGCCTTTGCCACTTGGTACACAACGTTCGTCACTTGTTCTAGGTTTTTGCAGTTATCTAGGATGCTGACTGGAACACATAGGGAGTAGTTGATATTCTTGGACAGTATTTTGATGGTTTTCTTGGGTCTTTTGACTTGTTTAGGCCCAGGTTTCTGCTGCTTCTCTAATTTGGGTTTCTTTACGTTCTTGTTCTTGGAATTCGTAGCACCAACTCTATCACGTTTGGGAGCCATGGTCACTCCGGTGTTGAACTGATGTATTCGATATGATCAGCACTGCTTGGAAGCTCATCGCTCCATCTAACTTTTCAGAAAATTCTTTCCGAACACTAAACACGATATGAATACACCTACAATCCAGTTTCCGGAGCTCAGGACATTGACTAAGTTACATAGATTGTATGGAATGGAGCAACCTTGTGCAGACCCTCAAACACTTCTCTCATGAGCGTCAGACGAGCGGCGTAAAGCGTTAATGTTGGTCTTTAAACGGCCAAAGTAGGTATAAATTGCGGAACGGTAAATTTCTTAATTATCTTCGTCTTCTTCGTCATGTAAAGAAGCATCTTTTTGAGCATCAAGCGCTTGTTTAACGTTGTAATGCTGCTTCCGGAGTGCTTCAAATCTCTTGTGGCGATCCTCCTGGGATTCAGGTTCTGTGTCTAGCTCCTCGTCGGGTGAGTCCGAGTGCCACTGCTGCTCTTGCTGTTCACCTTGACTCTGGCCTTGCTCCAGCCCAGCCTGATTCTGATCCTTGTTCAGTTTGACGACGGGGTCTCCAAGAGATAAGCTTCCCAGCTCTTCATCGTCGTCCTCTCGGTAGTACTCGCCCGTGGGGTCAACGGCCCCTTGGTACGGCGTCTTTGGCTCGTCGATGCTAATGTCCTGATATTGCAGCTTTGCCAAGTCATTGTCATCAAGGTTTTGCTGGTTCCACTTCAATCTTTCCTGTTCCTCGGCCTTGGAAAGCGTGTCCTGCTCATGCTTCAAACTCAACGTATCCTTCGGAATCGAATGTTTTCTCGGCGAAAGCACCGGATGGCCATCTTCGCTATGGCTATTGGAACTGAGTTGTGCGTTGAGTTGAGTGTTTTTGAAAACTTGCTTTCTAAATTCCGAAATAGACTCGGACTCTTCTGAGCGACCATTATGGTCCGGTAGTGGATTCTTCAAAATTCCTCCCATGGTATAATATCTATCTTGAGAATCTCAGGTCTTGGCTTTGAAATGGTTCCCAAATGAAGACTTTTGTTGCAAAAGTAAGTCGCCTTTGGAAACTTACCAAGATTCCCTTTATTTCAACCGGCAGAATTGTAAAAGGGAAAGGTCGTTACCTACGTCACCGTCGTCGCTATCGAAAAAGTGTCATGGTGAGGACCTTGCGATGTCCTGAAGCAGGATATATATCCGTTTTGTTGTGTTAATGTAGCTTAGAGGCATATTTGCACCGATAATTCGAACTCATTTGAGATTTCCGGGCTGGTATTGTGGAAATTTTAACATTTTAACGAGTTCGTTAACTTTCGGAAGCCTGACATTCTCGAGAAAAGCCAAAACGGTCGACAAAATTATGCGATTTTAAGTACATTGTTCTTCAGTAGTGAATACTTAGAGGATCTATAGATACGTGCGTTTGGGGACTTCTCATTTGAGAAAAATACCATTGTCTCTAAAAATCTTTTTCCGCACCATTTAACGCGTGTGCTTCAATAGATCTTCTTCTTTTCATCAATGGACAATTCGCCAGCGCCAGTAGCAACAACCAACAAAAGTCCTCCGATGATGCTTAAATTTTGGAAGTACTCGTATTTCAACAAATCCCTCTTGCTACTATTGTAAAACCAGTAGTTGTTGACTGTGATGTTGTAGAAAGAGAGAATCAAGCCCAGCAAGATGGAGGCAAGCTTAGTCTTGAACCCCACGGAAATGCAAATGGTGCCTAAAATAGTGAGAACGACGGTTAGCCAATTTTTGCTGATCGTGAAAGTCATAAATAAGACAACCAAAAGGAGTCTTCCTGCCAGCAACACAAACCCTTTCGTCTTACCGTCTTTGTTATGCAGTTCTGGGAGCATGCCGAACGTGGTTTTACTTTGCACAATGGAGTCGCTTAGGGCGATCAACAGACCGCCGATAACACTGATGTTTCTCAAGACAAAAGAAGCCCCGTAGAGTCCATACACAAATCCCTGAAGAACAATGCAAGCACATAGAGTACCGGTGGCAATTACAAGTCTTTTCCGCAAAACCAGCATTGTGGCGCCCACAAACATGGCAATCACCACGGAAACCAAGAACAGCACGACAAAGAAATATGGCAGGCGCCTGTAATTCCACAAGTAGAAAACTTGATCACTCCATTGTGAAAGAATCCGACATGAATCTTCATAGAAAGTCGCCACGATGAAGAAGCGAGAAATTGCCGGAACGTAAGGTTTCAACTTTTGTACAAATGGGTGATCGGTCAAATCATCCACCTTGCTAGATAATTTATCCAGTTCCTCCAGTACAAACGTTTTCAAGGACACACCGCTTGCTCCATTCGATCTGGAGCCTTGGTGCTTATATCCTTGGTGAGAGGTGGGTATACCACTAAAATTAGAGTTTCCTCTGAAAGACATTGATTGTTAGATCTAATATACGGCTTCCCGAGCTATATGAAAGCGTCAACTGGGCCTGATATCTGTATCAATGAAACAGGATCACTGGGCTTTTTTTAGGATTGAATGTGACCGAAATACGATGATGGTGATGGGTGGTCGATATTTCAGCAAATATAAAAGTGATCTAAAATAGGCTAACCTACACGAGTACGAGTACATCATCGGTTAGAGTACCTGGGCATAACCACGATCGGTAGAAATGTAGAGATTGACTGGCCTTTCAACTTCTTTATACCAGTAGCACTTGCCAGTGCTCACTTCTAAGATATCTATAAACTTGCTAAATCAGCCAAGCTACTTAGGCGAAGTAAGACAACAAAGAAGCTGGCAACTTCTTGGACTCGACCAACTTTTGGGCGATCTCTTGAAGAGCAGCCTTGGCATCAGCCTTGATGCTTTCGGCTAGAGCAACTAACTGCTCGTCGTCGACAGTATCGACGATCAACCCGACCTGTTCGTCGATGGTGGCGGATTTGTCGGCGTCACCAAAGTAGCCAGCAGCTTCAGGTGCACTACGAACCGCTCTCTTGTTCTTCTTCTTGGCAGCTTTAGCAGCTTCCTTAGCCTTCTTCTTGTCCACCTTGGCATTGGCAGCAGCGGCAGCGTCAGTTTCAGCCTTAGCCTTGGCTTCCGCGTCAGCCTTGGCCTTAGCCTCAGCTTCAGCACGGGCACCCGCTTCTCTTTCCCACTTCTTTCTCTCCTTTTCCTTCTTTTCGTTGTCCTTGAAAGACTTGATACGAGGATCTTCACTGCTGGCTCTTTCAATCAACTTCGCGAGACGGGAGTTGTCTGCAGTCTTCTTCTTGTCTCTGGCCGCTTTGTTCTTTCTTTCGATGTAACGCTTGTGATCTCTGTTGGAAGAGTCATCTGGAACTTCTTCGTCAGCAAATTCAAAAGTTCTCCAGGAGTCGAATCTGTGCCAAAAGTTGTAGAACTTCTCAACGTCCTCCTTAGAGGCGTCTGGGCCGCCTAGACCTGGCACTGGTTTCTTCTTGGAAAAGCGAGCTTCAGAGTCGAAAACTGGGCCCCAGGCTTCGAAAAAATCATACGCGGAGCCCTTCTTTGGAGGAGGAACTTCAGCGTTGTAATCGCACGAGTCATATTGGGCCCTTTTGGTCGAATCAGTAAGGACTTCGTACGCCTTTTGGATGATTTTGAAAAAGCCGTCTTGTTCCAAACCACCGGAAGCCGATTTCTTATCAGGGTGATGCTTCAACACTTGCTTTCTGTGTGCCTTTACGATTTGAGTATCAGTAGCTCTGTAACGAAGCTTAGAAAGGCCCATAGCAGCATACAAGTCTGCTGTTTTCCAGTCTCTTGGGTCGTGTTCCAACAAGGACTCATCAGCCAACTCGTCATCTAGGAGGGCCTCATCGGGGTCCACGGATTCATCAACACGCTTGACGTTTTGGCTGGCTTGGATCTTCTCGAATTCGGACCAGGTGTGGTTTCTCAAGGTTCTTTGGGCATGGTGCATGAAGTAGCGGCCAACAGCTTCCACAGGACGGCGCACAGGCGCGGTCTTTTGAGCACTTTTGTTGACAGAAACACTGATATCGCCAGTAAGAGGGGGCAAGCTGATCATTGTGATGCGTCTGGTGTTAATTTGTTTACACTTAGCTAGTGAAGTTGAAGTAGCGATGACTTGAACCTTTCAAAATTTTTCACTAGATTGCCCAATAAATCTGTTTATAGTGTTCCAACGAGGAATCGAAGAGAGAGAGAGAGAGAGAGAGAGAGAGAGAGAGAAGAGAGAGAGAGAGAGAGAGAGA